>CM058233.1:86563517-86788394 GCA_030180135.1 Orychophragmus violaceus | reverse complement strand
GACGTAAACCGAAACATCAGTTTCGGTTTCGGCCTTGTGTCGACCGACACACTTAGTGGTGTCGATCGACACACGTCTTGTGTCGACCGACGCACCCAATGGTGTCGATCGACACACCTCATTAAAACTCATATTCGATGTGTATCCAATACACATCGACCAGACCATATGCCAATGATCAATCCCATACGAACTATGTCCAACTTGCTTAGGTGTGTGACCCTGTAGGTTCACACGATACTGGAAATGAGTTACAACTCATTTGTCATAAGCGGTTTCTAGCAAAACATTATGACTACCCAGTATCATATGAATTGTCCGATCTCGACAATACAACTATCTCTAGAGTGAGTACAACGTGATTTCAGGACATAATCCCAACAATCTCCCACTTGTACTGGAATCACCTATTCCTACAATCCCTTCGTCTCTATATCTCGATATGGCATAAGGCAAGAGACTGTGTCATCCTTATTATAGCCAACATCATGTTCATCGAACTCCTGATCTATACTGATAAAACAAACGACTGACAATCACCTCGTTTGAGCACGGCCATGCATTTTCTCAGTATCAAATCTTCGATGGGCCCTGAGATATTTATCTCCCGTTCTAGGAGGGACAAATCCCATCTTGTTCCATCCCTGTTTCTACACATACTTCATGATACGCCTAAGAAAGTGCCGTTATAGCCGCCAGTTACGGAACCGACGTTTGACAAGGTCAAAACGCACCAATTCATAATGCTAGAATGCATGATGAACTCAGGTCTAAGGACTATACTCTATAGTCGTAATGAGAACCTCGCTATGACACTGATATAACTATCCTGTGGAGTTCTCATTAGCGGGTCATGTCCCGATCATATGTTCACCAACATATATATATATATATGTGACTGACTGTGATAATCATATCATTGACTCCATGAAACTTAGTCCAACAGTCACCTCACATACTAGTCTCGCGCGGTTGTTAGTGTCCCATTTTAACAACCTTAACTAGGGACAAACATAATTTTATGTCATCTTTTACTTATAGGGTTTCATGACCAAGTCCTCAACTTGAGTGACCTATAAGATGAACATAAAATACTTTGGGACCATTATTTAATTATCCAATAATTAAATAATACCGATGTCAGTTTGACTTATATAAACACTACCATAGCATGTCTATGTAAAGATTACAACTTAACTAGAATTACTCCCGACTAGAATCAAGATCATCTCTTCAGATATCTTATACCTACGGCAACATAATAAATCTGGTGCTTAGGTTGTGGGAGAGACTGCGGTGTTTTGTTTGAAACAATTCCAACAAACCACACCGCCATTCAGATAAAAGCACTATTCTACGGTCCACTGCTTGGAGCCTTTCCAACAGATAGCACCGCTATTCAGACAAAGAGACAATAACCAGGTGGGAACCGGGAATCGTCTTTTGTCCGTCTAACTACTTTCAACTGGTTCGTCACTTCCTCAGTTCAGCCACGAAACTATCCTTAGAGTTCCTCAAACACTTGGGATATTTCTGGTAATCGATCAGTGACTATTACCAGAACATATTGGTATTTTTCTCGTCATGCTTTATGCGTAAGTTGCATCTAGACGAGCGCAAAATATGGCATTCATGATGGATTCTATTGCAACAACATTAGCAATCACACTCATTAATACTAGTTCTGCCAGTGTTCAAAAACACTTCATCTTGCTAATATTAATGCCATAAGACCTTTGGTATGAAGTCATTCTTGGAATCATGCATATTGTGAGCTGTCCAATACCTTATCAACATAAGGATTTTGACACGATCCAATTAGACTTTCTGATCCATTCCAATGGATCCTTATTCCAAGAACTTTTACGGCCTCCTCCCATGTCCATCGTTGCATTTGACTTCCGGCCCAAATCTTGACAAGACTTCAGCGTCTTGTGTCGTTCATGAGATTAAGTATGTTATCCACTTGTCCTTTCTTCAACGTTCTACTGTCGCTTAGGTCCTGCATATTTCAAAAATATCAGTACCATAACTAGTATCCAATACTCACGTAGAAATTGAAGTAATAACACAATAACCTGAAGAAGAAGTACCATACATCTCCTTCATCTCTTGTGAATCTTCCAAGAATTTAATGCAATCTCTCTTCCAATGCCCTGACTCATTGCAGTAGAAGCATTTTCTAACACCATATGGGCCCGACTTGGGCTTATAAGATGACACATGCTTATCCTGATTCCAAATCTGGACGGCCCTGCCTCTACCCTTGCCAACACAAGATTTCTCAAATCTTTTACCCTTTATGATGTTTTGCTCTGCTGTTTTGTGCATGCCATGCAGCTCAGTCAACGTCTTCGTCAAGCCTTTCTTGATATAGTTCTTAATGAACTTGTCATAGCTTGACGGCAGTGACTGCAGAATGATGTCAGTGGCCAACTCTAAGCTGACAAGACATTCCAGTCTCCCCAGGTTATCAATGTAACCCATCAGTTTAATGACATGAGGACTTACTGGAGTATCCTCTGGTAGCTTGCACCCAGTGAGAGACTTCACCATCTGGAATCTCTCAACTCGTGCCAGATCCTGAAACTTCAGTTTCAAGCTGGTGATCATCTCTATTGGCGACTCCATGCTCTCGTATTGACTTTTCAAGTCCGAGTTCATGGTAGCCAACATCAGACCACGCACATCTACCACATCAATATAATGCTTATTCCAAGCATCATATGCTGCATTCGATGCGATTGGTCCCAAGCCTTTCTGGAAGAGCCTTTTTCAAGAACATAGTCCTTGCTCTCCTGCTTGAGAATGAATCTCAAATTCGGATACCAATCCAGGAAATTCGATCCATTTAACTTGTCCTTCTCAAGGACGGATCGCAATGAGAAAGTAGTCATAGACATAAGCTGAAATCCAAGAAAAACAAAGATTTAGTTATGTATATCATGAGAAATCTTATCTAATAAGAAAACTCGCATTATATTCAAACAATGTTTCCTCTATGAATACAATGATCCAAGATCCACACTTCACCAAATTCTGAGTGGACGACTCGTCATCACCCAAAATTTAGTTATCTAGGTAAGCAAATCATTGCTAATTGTACCCAGTACAACTCTTGGTCACAGATAAGACAATTCATGTCTCATCTACTCTGATGTCTCTGGGCCCAGAACTTCTGTTGGCCCAGTCAAGTAAAACAATCTCTTCTGTCTTGTGATCATTGACAGTCGCACTGCAAGTCTATCAATGAACACCTGCCTAGCTCATGTCACTGTGGATACCAAGGACTCCAAGACTATCCAACAATGAACCGAGTCTTGACAGTAGACAAGATTGGGCAAGACATCAAGGTTACTTGATATTTAGTTGAGGAAACTAAACCCAAAAGTTTAGCCAATCAATCTCTTAGGTCATGTAATTGTTGATGTTTAGCACTGCAAATCCATCAATCATAACTACCTGCCTTACTCACCTAATTGTGGACACCAAGCTTTTGGCTAGACCATCACACAATGAAATGAGTCTTGACAGTTGACCATATTGAAGCTAAGCTTTGATCAAGGTTTAAGTCTAGTTTGGTTTCTGCAAATTCAAGGTTCAATAACCAGAATTTCGAGCACTGTGTCGATCGATGCAGACCATGTCTGTCGATCGACACCACCAAATGAAACCGGACTTCAATAACCGGTTAATCAATTAACCTGGTTCATTGAACCGGTCATGTCGATCGACACAACCCATGTGTGACGGTCGACATAGACCCAAACCAAAGACAGTTTTGATAACTGGTCCAATCCAATTGAACCGACTTATCAGATCAAACTGATCTTAACCAATCGATTTATATTAATTGGGATAATTAGTTCATTCCAATTGAACCAATTCATCCAATTTAAACCGTTTTAACCAGTTTTATTTGATTGCGATAACCGGTTCAATTCAATTGAACCGTTTTATCCAATCAAACTGATTCAACCCATCGGTTCATGCTAATTGAAATAATCAGTTCAATCCAATTGAACCAATTCATCTAATTTAAACCGATTTATTCGGACTTAACCAAGCATGATAACCGGTCCAATCCAATTGAACCGATTAACCATTCGCTAGGTCTGTGTCGACCGACACTCAACCTGTGTCGATCGACACTCTGCCGAATCTGCTCTGTGTCGACCGATGCACAACCTGTGTCGATCGACACAGTAGGCTTTCGGTTTTTCTTCGCGAAAAACCCCTAGCCGCCGATTCTGTCGAATTCGCCCCTCTGTGTCGACCGATACACCTAGTGTGTCGATCGACACTGTGCGAAAACATAGACTCGATCTTGATCGAAATCGATCTGACCTGTTCTAACCAAACAACCTAGTTTGCGAATCTAAATCATCAAATTCAATAAACAGGTCTGATTCAATGATAAAACCCTAATGCTCGAATACCACTGATGGAACTTCGAGCCAATTCTACCATATTCAGAATTGCTGTCATGTTCCAGATAGCCTAGGATCTAGGGTCTAGTTAATTGAATATGGATCTGATCTCGTGTTTACCTGGAGATTGGCAGCGGAAGATGATCAGATAAACGAGATCTGTGAAGCGCCTCAGATGCTGCGCCTCTACTTCAGTCCACACGCACATAAGTTGGAATCTGCCGGGATGCTAGTACCGGGGCTCGGATCTCCTGGGAACTGAGTTTCAAAGAGGTTTTTGTGTTTTCTCTCTGAGAAAACACTGTCTGGGCGGCGCTCATCTTCTAGGTCGAAATACATAAGATCACTTATATATGTACCAACCACGACGTAAACCGAAACATCAGTTTCGGTTTCGGCCTTGTGTCGACCGACACACATAGTGGTGTCGATCGACACACGTCTTGTGTCGACCGACGCACCCAATGGTGTCGATCGACACACCTCATTAAAACTCATATTCGATGTGTATCCAATACACATCGACCAGACCATATGCCAATGATCAATCCCAAACGAACTATGTCCAACTTGCTTAGGTGTGTGACCATGTAGGTTCACACGATACTGGAAATGAGTTACAACTCATTTGTCATAAGCGGTTTCTAGCAAAACATTATGACTACCCAGTATCATATGAATTGTCCGATCTCGACAATACAACTATCTCTAGAGTGAGTACAACGTGATTTCAGGACATAATCCCAACAGCTTGACCACTGATGGACCGTGGGAAAGTTATACCCAGCCAAACTCGGATATACCGAGGCAAGGAAGGATTAAGATCGAATCATGGGGAAGATTCAGCTGGAAAGGGAATCCGTATGTATAAGTTCGGGGTGGAACAAAGGATTGATCCATCGGGTTAAGATCAAGGGTAGACTTAGCCAAAATCAACAAGGAAAGGTTAAGTCGTCAGAGTAATCAGATCAAACCAGCTGAACCATCGAGCTAAGTCAGATCGATAAGTAGTCGGGAAGCTCAACTCAGCTGAGATAAGTGTTCGACAGTTAAGGCTGCTAGTTGACTGAAGTTAGCTAGTGACCCAGCTGGGCGGTTATGGACGAAAGGTCGCGACAAACGGATGCGACTGTTCGGATAGACAACTCGCACCGTTCACTGGCCAAGGCAGTTGGGAAAATTGCTTATAAATATTAGGCCTTGGGCGAGTTTTTGCACACACAGAAAACTCAGGAAAATTCTCAGAAAGCCTAAGAGAAATCGTGAGGAAAGAAAGGAAAGAAAGGGAGATTGGCTTATCGTTCTAAGGAAGCAGTTAGCCGGAAGCGATCTTTGATTGCAACAAGGATCGAGCATGGATCCATCTGCGTCTAAGGATTACAGCAGGAATGCAAAAACGCCTAAGGTGTATGCACAGACTGTCTTGGTCGAATCCATGAGTCTTGGGCAAACCGAGTGGTTTGTGACTGGTCGTCTCTCTCTCTGCTTATTAAATTCATTATCTGCTTGTTTGCTCGATCGGTCATACTTGGCCTGATCGGCAGTGAAGGGATTGTGTCGCGGTTATGGTCTGAACGAATGCATGATCGGATTATGATAAATGATTGATCGGCCAGAGTGTGGTCTGATCGGGTGTTAAGGATGAATCACAATCAAGGCGCATATTGGCTTATTACCAAATTGCATCATGGGCCAACTTGACGGTCACAGTTGGATAGGCTTAACGACCATATTTGGTCGCGACAGTTGGGAATGGTTTAAGGGGATTGCGGTCATGCTAGCGGGCAAAGGATCAATGATGATTCAGCCAAGTCTCGGCCATGACGTACAATCGCCCATAATCTTTGTTTTCCCAAGCCTTAGATGAACAGTTTAAGATGGGGAAATTTATACTTAAGTTAGACTGGATCATATATAACTTATAGGCTGCATGAACACACTAAGTTAATATATATATTACTTACGCCTCTTTGTTGCAGGACCTGAAGTGGATCGTGAGATTGATCGGGCTTAGTCGCGATACAAGAAGTTAGGCGGACACGTGGTGGAATAGATTGTTTGTATTAGGATCAAACAATTGTAATAGCCTATAGAGCAAAATTAATGATTGTATCGATACTCTGAGTTATTAATGAAATCCAGTTCTATTACCTAAGTATTATTGCATATTGACTCTAATAAATGAATCTCATAATATAAACTGAATGGTTCGGTTTTATTTAGTGGCTGAACAGAAATAACCTCCTAAGGCTTATTAGGCGGGATTGGGTGTTTCAGTAGGAGATTGTGACGTCGACAAAATAATCCATGGTAATTATATTGTATAATTTGAGCGTGTTTCCACACATTTATAATAGCTAACTTATTTTGGGGTTTTCAGTCTTAGGAGGATACGACCAGCGTCAATAAGGATACAATGGCATTTGAAGAGGTATCCGCGAAGTTAGAATAGAACAAGTAAGGTCTATAGTTTTTGTGTTAACTACTTAATACTAATTATCGTGTTCCCACTATGGCATAGTATCCACAAGAAGCGTAGTGTAAGAAAAACAAATAACCTATCCATGGAAAGACAAATGGATACTGATTTGGAACTGAATATAATTGTTGATGGACAAGAACCTGTGACGCCGACAAATAATCAATGGTAATTAAATTGTATAATATGTGCGTGTTTCCACACATTTATAAGTGCAAAATTATTTTGTGTTCCAGACATCAGAATGTGAAGGTAATGATATAACAAAGAGGGGTAACGATGATGTTGAGAAGAAGCAATGTGAAAACAGACAAATGACAATGGAAGCCCATTTGTTGCCAGCAAAACCGTAAAAACACCCTCAAAGAGGCATCGTAAGAAGAAGCAGGTTTCTATCAAAGAGCATAAGGCAAACATTGAAGAAAATGTGGAACTAAGCGAATCCTCTCTACCTTCAAAGCGTGTTAAACCTATGAAAAAGAATGCATACGTTGAGCTGGCTCAGACATTTTCAGAGTTGGTTGAATGCGATGAAATGTTTGTTGGCCAACACCCTTAATGGAAGGAAACACTTAAGCTTTTTCCTACGAGGTAAGGACACCATCTAATCAAACAATGTTAGATGAACTTTATAATTATAAATGGGGGTATAATCGTGCAAGAAATACTTCTTAAATAACTTGATAAATGGGGAGCTGGTGATAGATAACAAATTCTTGTTGGACATCTCAGAGCTTAGGAAATGTCTAAACACAACGGTTAGTATGCACTGAAACATAAAAATGATGGTTTATGTTGCCAACTCATAGAGTATTTGTGTACTTCAACATATGCATATACTTGGAGAGTTCATATACATGAAGCATTCTAAGAGATACACTGACGATAAGGTAGTCTTATTGCCACCTTAGTTCATGAGCCATTTGCAAGGCAAGTATATGAGCTTCTTCTCATGCCGCTAAAAGAAAGCGTATCGTTAGGGATATCGCATCAAGGAGTTTGTTTACGGCGACTGGACACACAGCCGTATATAAGTCGAAGTGGTTTGAAGATGTCCAAACAATATACATGTCAATGATATGGGGGGGGGGGGGGAGATCACTGGTTGGAGTTGTTATCAATCTCATCTTGGGGTCAGTTGAAGGACTACACCCGTTGCATAGCCACAATCGTGAGAATCAAGCTACACAACACATTTCCCCACTTGTTAAAACCATATCCTACATTGTGGAAGCCTTTTTCAAACTGGACCCTGAAGCTAAGTGTATGAAGCCAAAAGAGTCAAAGGAGCAAAAAAAACCTGTGCAGCCTTATACATGGGATCATTCACTCGATTTTTACAAGAATGACCGAGCAGGCGATTGCGGACATGTAACCATGAATTTTCTTGAGCTGCATGCGTTAGTCGCAACATAGGATATGGCATCGATAAAAAACGAGTTCGTGGACCAATTCAAGTAGGAGTATGCTATGGAGATTTATAAGTACTGGGTTGTTCCGCATATTCTCATCTAAAATTTTACTATTCAATACTATGTTGATGAAATTTCGAATACTGGTTATATGGTTGACTATGAGACTTGAAATCCATTAGACTTGTCGAATTATGTCTATTTCAACTCGTTATATGGTTGTTTATGTAGTCATTCTATGGGGTCATGCCTTTGTAGAGAGGATATGTAGTCTGTCTGGAGGCTTGTCTAATTATAGGGTCATGTATATGTAGAGAGGATATGTAGTATGTACAAAGGCTTGAAATCCGTTAGGCTTGTCGAATTATGTTTATTTCAACTCGTTATATGGTTTTTATACAGTCATTAGTGTTATGGATACATATTTGTGTTCCCAGCACCATCCATGTAGCTTTTGTGCTACGTTGTGACAGTTGAGTGAATAGATAATATTTGTGTGCCAAAAACTGTAGAGACGATGTTCGAAGCACAATGCATACCCCTTTTGTGCAATAGTCTCACTGTAGAGTAGATTGGTAGTATATTTTTATAAACATATGAGGATAGGTTGTATATGTTTGTGGTCTAATTACATGTGGATAACCTCCAAACTGTCTTTGTAGAGTCAGCGCTATGGATAAATATTACTCTATTATAATGGATATGTAATATATGTTTATTTAGAGACAATATTATAAAAACGGTCATATTGATTTTGAATGGGTAAAAGTATATGTTTATGGTATTGATAAACAATATTCTCAAAACCACAACAACAATAGGTATAATATAAGTTAAAAGTAACATTTATGTTGGACATGTCTATGTAGGTAGAACTGAATGTGTAAAGGCGGTTTTCCAAGCACAATCCATGTAGCCCTTGTGCCGTATCGGTAATATCAGTTTTATGGAGGTAGTGTTATGGATATATATTTTAAGTGCATATGGGACAAGTGGTGTTATAAATATGGTCCGTGTCGATTTAGGGTGGAGATAGTATATGTCTGTCGCAAAAAAATATGCCGTTCAAAATTTAAATAACATATGTTTGCAAATTGAGCTAAACGTAGTATTATAATTAAATAAAGTGAAACATTTTGTTAAATAAGTAATCATGATGCCCTACAAGGTCCTATTAGATAGCCATTAGACTGATGTGAAGCAATGCTGACTATCTCACGGCATCTTGTTTGTGAGACTGTGACACATCGGAAAATGTGTTAAGTACTAATAATTCCCATCTATCAAATATTGCGTAAACAACTTTAAAAATCTAGTAGATAATAGTATTTATAAACATTAACTCAAATCAACCATCCTCTCACTATGTAGATAGTAGTATTTCTAAACGTTGTTATTGCTATATCCATAACAACTATTAAACATGGATTCCATATGAGCATTAAGGGTATATATGCTAATACTTTTAGGTGGATACATAACGTCATCATGTATATGTCAATGTATAGATAATATTAATAAGTTGCATACATAGTCGGGTTATAATAAGATGGATGAATCATAGCAATTTGTTGATATCATGTTTCCTTGGGAACTCTAAATGTTGTTTTGACGACTGAAGATCACAATTTTTGAAAGACACTAAAACTCTGGCTGACACATCGAGCAATGCGTAAATTAATGGGGAATGTGAATTTTTCTTTCTTTCTTATTAATTGAATTGGATATAGCTATTAGTCAATGTTAAGGAATCAGTTCATGGATAAGACAATTCTGGATCGGCAAAATTCACGATCCATATTCCCTACATCCACAGACACCTCATCTGACATACCATCAATCTCATTATATGGTGTGCATAGCACCTCTTCCTATGCTCTATCCATATCCGTATCGTCAGGTGGATTGTCTGGGACCGTATGCCCACTTGTTTCAGCGTTAGCGAACACATCCTCTTGGCTATCTTTATTTAGTAAATTGAAGCTGAATGGAGGCATGTTTCTTGCGCCATGTTTCTCTGCTCTATCCACTAAAGCATCAACAGATGGATTGTCAAGAAATGTATTCCTTACTTTTTCATCTTTGTTAGAGACTTCTGCTTGGCTATATTTATCTAGTAAATCGAACCTGAATGGATGCATGTTTTCCGCACAGTGTCATCCGTTGTATCCGTTAAAGCTTCGTCAGGTGGATAGTCTGGAACGGTTTCCCCTACGGTTTCATCCGTAAATGACAATTTTTCCGGACTGTTTGTATCTAGTAAATTGAAGCTGAATGGAGACATGCATGACGTATCGTGTTCCATCAGATACTCGTTATCAGAACACTTGGTATTAGAGAATGTCGGTGACCGCTGCTGGTAATACTATCCACCAATTCTTGCTTGGCGAATGTCTTGCTGAACAGAGTTATCAACCCCGGATCACATGTCTTGACAGGAGGCGTGTATGTATGAAGCATCGACTCCAACGTCTACAGAGTCTCATCATCTAGCATTACTATCGAGACTCTACTCCCACAAGAAGTCGTATTACCAAAAAGTATAACCGGCGTCACGAACCTCCCTCGGTGAGCTATCTTATAAGGTTGTGTCTTGCCAGAATCGCCTTCTCTGCTAACTATCTTCCCCAAGGACGAGAAGAGCCTCATTGAGCGGTTCGCAGAGAACAATTCTAAGAAACAAGCCAGTCCAAAATATGTTGTCACCATAACCGGCAGTGAATATCCGTCGCTGGTAGAGGAGGACATACCATCCAACGAGTAGTTGAAGATTGGCTTTGCATCCTCCTCCTCCCAAACTCTGTCATTAACACCATCACAAGTTCTCAAAACTTCATTCCTATTTTCATCGGTAAAATTCATGTCCACTCTCGTCGCTCTTCACTAACCATGAGCCACATACAACAACGCAATGCATATTCGAGGGTGGTGTCGCGGCGGTGTCCATATGTTAGCTCACCGGTGGTTAAGAACTATTTTATCTTTCTCTTCAAATTGTGTATTATATTCTTTCATTAAATCCAAATAACTAGACACAATCTCCAGAAACTGAAACACGAAATAGACATTTAAAAAATTCTAAAAATAACTAAATCGGTAATGTCAATATTTAAGTTAATTATATAAAAAAAATTAATTGGTTTGTTGAATATGGATATACCAGTTTTTTTTAAGTTGCTGAAACATTAAAAATACAAAGTGTCAATAAATTCCTAATATACAAATATGTTAATATAAAGATAAAAAATACAGTGCTATTAATTCTCCTTTTTTTGTTTTGTTTGTTGTTCCTTTCGATCATCGGAGCTAATTTCTCATTTGTTTATGTTCTCACTCCGTTAATCGGATAATAATTTCCGACTTTGTTCGAATTATGTTAAGTAGTTTGTTTAGCCTCTTTCTCTGTTATGCGTCTATGACTTCTGGTTTTACCAGATTTGTCAACTACTTAATTGTCGGTTTCTTCTTGGTTTTCTGAACTCGATACTTATCAGGGTGGAGAGTAATATCTTTGATGTTATGCAGACATTAACAACTCTGTGGACCTATTCGTTAGGTCTGTAAGCAAAACTTCTCTGTTGTTTGAAGAATTGAGTTATTTTTGGTCAATTTCCAATCAATCAGTTTTTTTTGAAGTTTAACAGTTTAATTGGTTTCGGTGATTCAGACAAAGGAGGTTGCAGAGGTACATAAATATTAATATGATGGAGATTCACGGCTGAAAACAAAAATGAAAGCAAAATTGATGGTGGTGAGTCTGGTGACTGATGTTTCCTGGTGTCTCGCTTCAGCGAACAAACCTATGAAGGCCATGTTTACTTTTATTCTACCTTCTTATACGTATTCATTTGAGAGATGTATTGTATTACGTGCATAGAATTTGGTTGTTGGGTCTTTGTTGGTTTGTACTGTATATCTTCTCCTTGGCTCTTTTGGGTTTTCAAATGAAATGGATAACAAAAAAAAAAGGTTCAGATTTAATTCATAAAAACATATAAACCCCCAGCGATAAGATCGTCGACCACATGTGTCATGCATAACCAGAGTAATTGATTCTGAGACAATTTCTTCAAATCCAAAGGAAAAGAAAGGAAATGGTAAACTACAACACAGAATGTTGATCACCGTACAAGTCGGGTGGTTTCGAGCTTAGGAAGTTTCTGCAGCTGGTTGCGTCACACCATGCTTTAGCAAAAGCTTAGTGAGCGACTCAGGCGAGTGAACATGGTACTTAACATTCCCTGATGGAGTCAGGAACACCTCAGCCAGCTCGAGCTTCTCAGATGTCAAGCTCGTGCTGTCCATAGTCTTGCTCAAAACCTTGAGAGCGAGCTCAACCACCTCTTCCCTCGATGCATCATCCTTGTAGTCTTGTTTAAGAATAGACTGAGCAGCTTGATTATTCGCACCTACGGCTGCAGCTTTCCATCCACCGTAGTTTCCGCTCGGGTCACTCATATACAGTTGAAACCCGTGGTTCTTGTCCCAGAGGGACGAAGACCACCAAACTGTGTGTATCCTTGTTTGGTGTCACATAGAGACTGAACGAGCTGCTCAACAGGCATTGGCTCTTGGTACATAAAGGTGTAACGCTGAGCTTGGACTCGAGCGGTGTTGATGAGAATGTTGGCATCAGACATTATACCAGCCACAGCACATGCAACATGGTCATCGATCTTGTACATTTTCTCCGTGGAAGTAGAGGTTTGAAGAAGTTTAGATGTGACTTTCTTCTCACCAATCAACACGACTCCATCTTTTGCCAAGATTCCAATTGCAGAACCAGCATTGCCAATGGCTTCCATAGCATACTCAACTTGGTAGAGACGACCTTCTGGTGAGAAGATGGTGGTGCGACTATCATACCTCCGAGACATTTTGAAACAGCTGCACCAAAGAAAGATAGAAACGCCCAAAATAACTATGTCAATGAAAGCTCTATCTTTGTTCATTCTAAGCTTTAAGCCTAAGTCATTGGTCTACACAATCGATTTTCCTAGACGGCATACAACCTTAGCTTCTCTTAACTCATACAAAAAGCTAAGGCACAAGTGAATCTCTGAACACTGATTAAACGAAAAATGTCACAAAACAATCCACTAGCTCAGGAAAACAATTGGGGAAAATGCAAGCAAGTGAAAAAAAAGTAAAGAATACGAGAGTTTTCAATTGGTTACATAGTCTTGAGCTCAATCTTCAGAAATGATGCCAAGTTAAATCAAATAACAGAATTATTAAGTACACCAGAGAATCGCAGCAAGCTAGGGTTAAAAAATATGATCAAATCAAATAAATCTTAACGAATTACCCAGATTTTACTCACTCCTGAATCAGATTTCGAAAATCAAATAGGATTAAATCAAAGAAATCAGATTTTACTCACTCCTGAAACAGCAGGAAAAGAAACGGATTCGATTGAGCGAGAAAATTACCTCAAGAAATTTTTCCTCTCACTCTTCTTCTTCTTCTTCTTCTTCTTCTTCTCGATTCCTTGTGTATAAAACGAAACTTGTTGCGAGCTTGTTCGACAAGAAAACAAAACTTAAAAAGAACTGGATTTCTCAATTTTGGCCCACTACATTAATACCCAGTAAAGTCCACCTTTAACATTAAACCCGATTTACAGCCCACATGCTCGTTTCAAAGGATACACACACCCTCTGCTTTCGATTATTTGGTTAGATTCGGTTTTGAATTTTTCACGTTCGTTTTTTTAGCTACGGAAATAGTAAGTAGATCCCCAACTGAACCGAATTTTATTTCGATTCAATTACTGGTCCACTAAAATTAATGTTCGTAACATGATTTTCTATATATTTAATAAAAATATGTTTCTGATGAATTTTTAGTTAATTTGGCATTGTTCCAAGATAAAATGTTGGTTGAGTTTGGAATTAGTGTGAGAATAACTTGGTATAAGAAGATTGAGTTTCTTTTTTAACCATTTTAACTTTTTTTTTGGATTTTACATTTTTGATAAAAAAAAAAAAATTTTTACAGGTTGCTAAAAACTTTATTGGGCCTAAATTAACCTATTACAGAATTGAAAAAAACCTTCGTCCAAAAACCATAACCTAATTTGCATAAATATTGGCTAGATTAAGTGGCAGCCGACTGTACATGGCTACCGCCGCCAAACCACCAAGCCACTGATTGAAAAGGAGGAAAATCACGGCAACACTCAAACAACAACAAGAAAAAATGAACCATACTCAGAAACCAAAATCTCAACAGATCTAAGACCGACCTACTCCACGACGGCGAAAACAATGGAAGAGGGAGAAAAGCCCGTTGAGCGGAGGAGCACCGGGAAGTTCTAAAATTAACTAATCCTTCGTTAGAAGGTAATCAAGATACAAATTCTGTTAAACATTGTTTATGGTGTTATATTGATGGATCTTGAAAAAAGGACGACATATTTACAATGCAAAGTTGGTATAGTCAATTCGAAGAAGGCGGGCAAGTTATGAGAGGGAGTGAATATTCGAAGTAGTCTTTCACCCATGCATGCTGATTTCGAAGCACCAATTTGGGACATGGAGTGCATGAAGTCATACGAGCAACAAGAAGTTATTTTTTCCACATATTGTTCTGTTTTGGTGAAGATAGTCTCCACACCAAGAAAATGATCGACTTTTTCAATCCATGTGGAGAAATTCGAGAGGCTTAAGGAATACATCAAGAATTTTCAAATGGTTCATATATCTCGCAAAATCAATACCGAGGCAGACAAACGTCCAAAAAATGTGTGCATTTAACCCCACCAATCTCGGCAACTAAATCTTCTTAGATGCTAATCTGGTCCACAAAAAAACAAAAACAAAAACAAAACTTATCTTCTATTAGTTATTTGTTATATTTTTATAATCAAAATGAAATTTTAGTCTGTGCAATTGTCTAAATATTTTACATATTTTGTTGAAACAAAGTATTAAAAACCGTAATGGAAAAAACATGAACATATCTTAATATCTTATATGATTGAGATATATATATATATATATATATATATATATATATATATTTTATTTAAAATTTTAATTTTATCAAGTTAAAAATATATCAAATTTCAATATTTTAATTTTTTAATCAAATTTTGAAATTTACTTTTTTATAAATTAGAAGCTTGTTCAAATATATTAATTTATGTTACTTTTGTGTATGTTTAGCAAAATTTGTTTTTATGATTTATAAAAATAATTTATGTATTACATTATTTAAATATTTTTTCATTTGATTTAATACTATGTATAAAAAATATATTTGTTGGTGTTAAAATTTGAAAGTGTTAAATATGTTAGATATTTTACTACTTGATTTTATACAATATTTTATTTTATATAAAATAGATTTAATTTAAATAAATGTGATCAAATATTCATGACAGTAATAATCGAGAAATCCATCCAATTTTTTTATATCAAATAAAAATAATCTGTCAAATTTGAAAACCTAAAAACTCTAAGTTATACATTTACAAATTGATTTAATAACTTAATTATGCTTATATATATATATATATCATACAGTTTATATTTTTTGGAGAAATCAAAATTTAGTTTATATTAATTTATCATAATATTTTAATAAAAATTAGCAATTTAATTAATTATTTTCAAAAGATTTGAAAAGATTAAAAATAATTTATATAGGACTTGATTATGATAGAAAAATATAAAGAAAAATACTAAAAAAATATTATAAATAAATTAGTTTGTTAACAAAAAAAAAAATTATAAATTTATTTGACATTGTTAACTTTAGTGAAATCTTAATATAAAATGACATATTTAGTATATAACATGATCAATTACTTCTTTAATGGTACTCTAAATAAATTAGATATTTTATTGTATATAGTTCCTTAAATCCTTTCTATTATGTTATGATTTCCATTCTTTTTACATATCCTAATAGTTTAAAAACCTTTTCTCAAAAAGAAGAAAATACCATTTGATAGTGTGTTTTGTTTGTTCGTTGACACTTGCACATTATGATAGTATTATTTTTTCGTCTTTAGATGTTATAATAGTGCAGTTTTTTTGTTCAATAAACCATAAATTTTAATTCAAATGCAAGATTGAAAACCAAACAGAAGAGAAAATTCATTTACCTACAATTAAGTTCATATTTTATATAAAAATATTGTTTAAATTCATAAAATATCATTTAACAAGCTGCAAATCTTTGCATTTAAAACAAAAAGCTTAATGTATGTCATTATACATTGAATACACAAACGCTTCCGATGTTTTTTCTTAGGAGACCAGACCATAAGGTACGTATAAACGGAAAACGGAGAAGGCCGATCAGTGATCATCACGTTTTCTGTGACACAAACTCTTAGTTACTTGTACGACTTGAATCTAAAAACGAGAGGCACGACACGACCATAATGTTTTGTTGTTTTCTATATATCGTATGGATGCATTTGAGCATATGCCTATTTAACTAAGTATGGGTCAAAGACACAGCACATGGTCCACATGAGATGTACACGTTGAGCAATGACCATTGCGTACTGTCTGTGCTGTAAAAAAGAGATTTTTTAGTGAAAAAATCATACCAAATATATATATATGTATATCCATTTTAAATCTCTCAACTATATATCAATCTATTAAAATGTTCATAGATTTACTAATTCAACCTTTCAATCTATCTATTATGGTATTGGTAATGATATTGATCCTCCATCCACACTAACGTGAAAACCCCCGATGACCAGTAACTGAAACAATACGTTTTGGTTTGTCGAGAAAACGATGAATGTTTGCAAATTGAGACTTAAACGACATGATGTTTAATTTTTTTTTGGAAAGCCTCTTTTTTTGGGTCAAATGGAAAGCCTCTAAATAGCCATATTTATGATCTCTTAATTCTTAAATGTAAAAATATATATAACTAAATTTAAGGCCCAGGGAAAAACCTCTCAAGTGAAGCTGGTCTGCGGTCTGACTAGGCCCATGGGATTAGTCTGGACTGTTTGGTCTGGGATCTACCCCTGGATTAACAAAAAAAAAATATATATAATCTTAATATCCGAGATGCTATCTTAAGTTTTTATGGGTTGAAAACTATTTGAGAGATATTGGGAACACGGGCGGAGGCAGTATGTGAGGTGGGGGGGGGGTCAGCTGACCCCACCAAATTTTAAAAATGTATATTTATTCTTAAAGTAAAAATTTATTGGCCCCATCAAAAATATTATTTTGACCCCATAAAAATACAATAAATCTAAAATTTAATTATTTAACTAATGGATTTATGTTTTAATTTTGTTAAATTTGGGTTAAATGGGTTTACTTTTAAATTTAAGCCCAAATGGTACAATAATAAAACAATCAATAACTTTAGGGCTCTATTAAATATTAGTTAATGAGTTAACTTATATTTCAGATTTTTTTTTAAAACCTAATTTGGAATATCATCATAATCAAATAGGCGAGGTAAGACGCAAATATTTAATTAGAGGACCTTGTCAAACTCGTGGCTAAAATATTAAACAACGACTTAAAAAAAAAATACACCAATGGTTTAATCTTTGTTGGTTTGATCAATATAATATTTTTACGTTATCTTTGAATTTTCGTATTGGTACCGCAATCGTTTAAAGATGTTTTGGAGGATGAAGATCGTCAAAAATAATATTACAGAATCACATCATTGATCAATTTCTAAATGAGTATCTTATTATTTTATCTGAAAAGATATGTTTAAAATTTTAACAAATGAAACTGTGATAAAATTTTTTAAAGTATGAACGATCGTAAAGTACATTTTTGGTTTTTTAATAATTTATAAACTATAGTTTTAATAATTTTTTTTACCTCCGGTATAAAAATTTTCTGCCTCCGCCACTGATTGGGAATGACTCGTTGCTGAAGATTGGAATAAAGTCGAGAGGTCACCCTCAAACCTAAGAGTCGTTTCCATCAAAATTTCATCAGAACCGCTCTAAACACAACAATATCACCTGATTCAGGAAAAAAACTTACTTAAAAAATCAACTTACCACAGATTGTTTGGTCATGGATTAAGCAAGGGAAATCCAATTGAGTTTGGGAACAACCGTAACTACCATTTTGGGACTCTTTTTACTTTGATTTCAGTTCAAGTCTTTTTTATTACCATGAGGTTTTGGGATGAAACTCATACCCGAAAGTACAACACGTAATATTAGTTTCGTCCCAATGAGGTACTGGATCATATGACCTCTAGGCGTTGTCTTTGGTAATTATAGGACTTAGTAATTCAAGTTTCTTCTCCCTTAATAAACGTGTCGTTTTATCATTAACTCACAAATTTCTATTTTGTGATATAGATCTTAGAATACAATGTTAAATGCCCCTTTACTGGAAAACGAAACTTTTAGTCCCATAAAAAATCGGGTTTGAGTGATTACAAATATGTGTTATGAATCACAATATTCAGTCCTATAATTAAACTCAGGTTTGTAAACATTCATTCATACACACAATAATTATAAGAAACCACAACTATTTGCTTCATTTCGTTCTCTAAAACTTACGAGTTTCTTTTCGACAAACCAAAACGTAGCATTTTGATTAAACGGCAGCCGTTTAGGGTTTAAAATTATTGGGAACACAAGGTTCTACTGTCGATGGAATTTAGTTATACATTTAGTTATAAAAAAAACTTATATCTTATATACATAAATGGGCTAAGACTAATATTGTCTACTAGCAAAATGGATCATTTGGACATAAACAGTCCAATACATTTATTTTTCTAGATCAAAATCAATATATAATTTTTTTACCGAAACATAAAATCGAGTTTCTTAACAAAAATATAAAATCTCGTTTTTATAACAAAAACATAAAATGTTGTTTTATCACCAAAAATCTTGTTTTCCCATTAAAATGAAAATTTTATAATTTTCTCGCCAAAACACAAAATCGAGAGTTTTCACAAAACATAAAATCTCATTGTTTCGCCAAAAATGCTAAATTATGTTTTCGCGTCAAAACGCAAAATCTTGTTTTCTCGCCTAAAACATAAAAGCTTATTTTGCCGTAAAAACGCGATTCCCTATTTTCCTGCCAAAAAGTGATTCTGTTTTTCCCGCCAAAAGGCAATTCAGATTTTCCCGCCTAAACGTGGTTTTACATTTTCCATCAAAATCACGATTCCGTTTTTCCAGCCAAAAGGTAATTCCGCTTTTCCCGTCTAAATGTGGTTTTACATTTTCCATCAAAATCACGATTTCGTTTTTTTCCCACCAAACGTTTTCTGCATTTCCCTTTTCCCCCAAAAATGTGATTCCTCCTCGTTTTTGCGTTGAAAACTGAAATTAGTTTTTTTTTTTTACCATTTTTATTTTAATCAAAGTTATTAATGTTATATTTTAATATTAAATTTAAAATACTATTAATTTTGATAATATAATGTCTTTTAGTGATTATAAATAGTCCATTTGGACATGTCTATTAATAGATATGGACGTTTAATCGTCATGATCATGGTCATTTATGGACACAATCACTATTTGTTTATAACCAAAATAGACATTACTGGAAATTGACAACCCATTTGACATCTTTAAATTTAGTTGAGGATTTTAAATCATTAATTTGTAGTTTTTTTTGAACTAAATTAAATTTATAGGTGAACAGTTTAAAAGGAATATATGCCCGATACTTGTATTTCTTTTTGTACTTCCCTTATAAAATTAAATTTTCAAATAACATTATTTCAACGTAGAATCACATTACAATTACATAAAAGTTGCTTTTTAATTTAGAGAATTAACAAAATTTAGATCCTTTTAGTTGCTGTTTCAGCAATAGAAAAACATAAAAAGAACCTAAATCTTGATAACCCAAATACTTTTTACTGTATCAAATGGGACACAAGATATCAACCCAATAGAGGAGTCCTTTTCTGTGGAGCAGGACACTTGAAGTCACGAGGTGGAGTCTTACCACAGTCGATAAGAAGCTCAAGAGCAATGGGAATAACTAGGTCAATATTGAGAAGTTTGGCTCTAATGGTGGTGCAGAGACAAACCGCTGCGTCAAGACCCACTAAACCACCAAGAACCGGGCAACAAGTCGCCTGTGCGTAGCTTTTCCCTAGTCCGATATGAATCAAACCGCCTAGCACGTCCACACACGCGCCTAGCCTAAGCGCGTCGATTGGGCAAGTCTCCGGTTCTGGCGTTGGTGCTGGAGGTGGAGGAGGACATGGGGTTGGTGGTGGTGGCGGTGGCGGGCACGGCGTCTCTGGGGTTGGTACTGGTGGTGGCTTGACGTACGGTGGTGGGGGCGATGGGGTTGGAGGTGGCTTGACGTACGGCGGCGGAGGCGATGGGGTTGGCGGTGGCTTGACGTACGGTGGGGGAGGCGATGGGGTTGGGGTTGGCGATGGCTTGACGGTAGGTGGTTTTGGAGTATACGGAGGAGGGCTTGGAATGTACGGAGGTGGAGGCTTAACGGTGGGCGGTTTCGGGGTGTGAGGTGGTGGTTTAACCGTGGGTGGTTTAGGAGTGTGTGGAGGTGGGGTATGAGGAGGTGGCTTGATGGTGGGTGGTTTAGGCGGTTTAACGGGATGTTTAGGTGGTTTAACGGGGTGTGGAGATGGTTTTGGAGGGTCACTACAGTCGCAAGCATAAGAGACGGCGAGGAAACCAAGGAGAAGAAGTATCACAAAGGAGAGGTTTTGTCTGTGAAGAAACCCCATCTTGAGTTTTAGGGTTTGGTTTAGTGAGGAAGTGATGAAGTACGTTAAAACTATTGAATGTCTCCTTCTTTATATAGACCAAAGGAATCAATAAGATATATCTTTTTCTTTTATGATAATGTTCTCATTATCATCATCCGTGATGATATGAACGTGCCAAATTGCTATTTATATAAGATGATTGAAGTTGGATTATAATATAGTGAGTACTATTAGAAGACACTTTAGTTAGTCGTAAGAAGTAAAGGTTGTTTTAATGAAGAAAAACGAAAATAAGTATGAAAAAGGTCCCGTCAATAGTTGGACATTTCTTTTAATTCTTAACTGAAAACCTGAACTGAACTGAAACAACCGGTTCAGTTTGGTTTGAGATATGGCCACAAATATCTAATGATTTCTACAGTATTATTTTTGGATACCAGTTCGATTTCATATATTTACCCGATAACTTATCATATAATGTATGACCTAAAAATATTCAAATATATTAGTTTAATTTTGACATTTCAAATATATTTGTAAGTTTTTCTTGTAATTTTGAGTATATTTTTTGTTTTCATTAGTATATTTAGAATAATAAAAAATATCTGAACCAAACTATATCAAATTTGTTTTGAATATTTATCATTTTCCAAAATTAAGAATCAAATGAAACCAAATTGAACAGAAACTCTATATGTTTTTAATGGGTCAAAAATCTATTTAGTCGAAAAATCTGAAACCGATAAGTTTTTAGTCGAAATCTACCGGAATACTCATGTCTAATAAATGGATATAAGTAAACGTAAAATATTCGTCGTCGTAGTGCATAAATTCAGGTTATCAATCATAAACAAAAGCTACATTTATTTTATTTTTTAAGAGAATTTAGACAGCCTTGATTACCAGCTTCTTGGCTAATGGTAACACTTAGGCTATAATATAGTAGATTTAAAACAATAACAACAACAACAACAAAAAAAGACTGCGAGATTGAAACTATATTGTAATGTAATGGCAGTGTCGTGACGATTGATGAAGGATTTTGTCTTTATTATTTGACTGAAGAGACACCTCTCAATTTTATAAAACCAAAGACATATAGAGATCCTTCCTCTTTTCTTGCTCCTTCGATTATTGGGTCCATTTTTATCAGGATTTTAGGCAATTTTTTGGAATTTAGTTTTTGTCCCTACCTATAAATTTTGTAGCCTAGATATAGTCCATAACAAACCAACACAAATAGAGAAAAGAGAATCAATTCTAGCTAGGTCGAAAAATATAGTATATGTCATATGTCTTCAATGTCAAAATAATGATAGTGATCAGTATTTGTATCAACTAATTACTATACAAATTAGATTACAGATGTGTGCTACGCATTTCGAAAACGTTACTTATTCATTGATGAGGTCCGTTTTGACAAGTAACGGCTTAAAATGGAAAAACGTTTAGCCATTGATTTCGAAAACAAAACTACGATCAGGAACAAGGATGCAATCTTCGTCGTGGTCGACCGGTTTTCAAAGATAGTTCATTTCATACCGTGTTCTAAGACGAATGATGCGACCCAGACAACCGACCTCTTCTTTAAAAAAGTGGCCAGATTACACGGACTGCCCTGGACTATCGTCTCCGACCGTGATCCGACATTCCTAGGTCACTTCTGGAGGACGTTGTGGAGGAAGCTTGGGACCAAGCTGATGTTCTCGACCACTTGTCACCCACAAACAGATGAACAAACCGAGGTCGTGAACCGGACTCTCTCAGCCCTTTTAAGAACCGCTCATGTCGCATGTGAACCCAATCCCAGTCGCCTGGCCTAATGTCGACCTCCTTCTTGTGCTTGTCGGCTTGCTTCTTGTACTGCTCCGTCCTCTTCTCGATGTTCTCCTTGACCGCCTGGTGCAGCTTGGCGACGGCTTCGGCTTTGCGCTCTCCATCAAGGTTGATGAACTCCAGTGCCGGCAGTGGCTTCAGATCAAGTGGCGTATCTGGCTTAAATCCATAAACAACCTCAAAAGGAGACATCTTAGTAGCATAGTGTTTGGCACCATTATAAGCAAATTCAACAAAAGGAATGCAATCCAACCAATTTGACAAATTTTTACCAACCGTGGCCCTTAAAAGGGCTGAGAGAGTCCGGTTCACGACCTCGGTCTGTCCATCTGTCTGTGGGTGACAAGTGGTCGAGAACAGCAGCTTGGTCCCAAGCTTCCTCCACAACGTCCTCCAGAAGTGATCTAGGAAGGTCGGATCACGGTCGGAGACGATAGTCCGGGGCAGTCCGTGCAATCTGACCACTTCTTTGAAGAAGAGGTCGGCTGTCTGGGTCGCATCATTCGTCTTAGAACACAATATGAAATGAGCCATCTTTAAAAACTGGTCGACCACGACGAAGATTGCATCCTTGTTTCTGATCTTAGGCAAACCAAACACGATATCCATAGGCAATCTTTATGAACGGTGAACCTAAACTAATAACACGATTATGTTTGATATTTTGACAATAATTAGCATGATTTAACGGTCCCGATGTTTTTCTACCTTTCAATATTGCAAGAGCTCAAAAAGCAAGAGGCCTACCGAAACATATAAAATAATAAAGCAATTTAGTTTTACTAATTAAAACTTAAATCTATCTGATCATTTTTAACATAGTTTTTAAATATTCTGATTTAAACATTTCTTCCGTGTTAAAGGGGATCTGAACCCATAATAACAAAAGAACCAACTACCTTGTGTTATAACCGGAGTATCACACATTTGATTAACATATATCTCATGCGGACATGCAATTAGTATACAAGCAAAACTATGCGGTAAGGGGAATCAATGTTCATCTATTTGACAATGAGGAAATTGTGATATGGAGGTCATGGATTACACAGTCTTTATATAAGATTCACACATAAATCTCGGGACGTGTCCTGACTATTGTGATCAAGTGGTTGGGGACGGGCCTTGGACGCTACCACGTTCTAGGTTCGATCTTCCTGTCATGCGAAACTAAGTCACATTTGTTTAGGACACCTACATGGATATGAGCCTATTGCTTTCGGCCCATTTGAATACCCGGAGAGAGGGTCTATCCATGGGCTACACCTCTCCTTGGGGATTAGTCTGAGCCCCTCCATAGATTCGGGATACCCCAAGTTAATCAAAAAAAAAAAAAAATAAATAAATAAATCTCGGGACGTTCCGAATTATATTGTCATGAAGATTTAATTATGTAAAGGTGAATTGTTCACAAGAGCTTCAAAAGTCAAAATTAGTCAGTGGTTATAAGCTAACGTACAAGTAGATAGTAGATTTGGTGGGAGTTTGATTTTTAGTGCAAATGTGCGAAGTTTCAAACGATGATGGCCGTTGAGCTTTTTAACAGATTCACAAGCCATAACAAGGTAATATCACTACAAAAAAAGGGCATTGATAGCACTTGACGATAACACGATTTTACAAATTGCTATAAAAGATTAAATTTTGATTTTGATTTCTAATAATAGCATTTAAATAACGCTATGATAGGGAATCAGTAAGCGGGAAATGAAAAACACTTAATCCGCCAATACTTAGCCGAAAATTAGAATAAGCGCCAAAGACTTTGGATTTTTCCCTCTTTTCCCGCATCCTCTCATTAAAAACCTTTGTTAAAAAAAAACTCAATTAATTTAGATCCAAAAAAAAAAAATCACTCCCTCGTCTCCCTTATCTCCCTAACACGATTCTTTCTCCGTGTCTCTTAGGTTCTCTTTTCTCCTCATCTCTTCTTTCGTACTCAGTCTCTAGATTTAGGTTATACAGAGCTACTAAGGCAGAGATAGATAGAGAGAGAGAGAGAGAGAGAGAGAGAGAGAGAGAGAGAGAGAGAGAGAGAGAGAGAGAGAGAGAGAGAGAGAGAGAGAGAGACGCTAGAAGATGTCAATCGTCACCGATGTCAATCGTCGCCGCCGCGATTTCATCCCTCGTCGCTTCCTCTGGGTCCATTGCCCTGTCTCCGGCGAATTCATCGATGGAATGCCTAGACGGCGAATTCAGCGATTTTCTTTTGCCGCTCCTGCTGAGTAACTGTGAATTGATCGAACAGGTCTGTGGACTGTATCCTATCTGTCGTTTTTGGTTCGTTAATGTGTCTATATGCTGTATCTGAATGCTAGGATTTAGGTTTTCTGGCATTTGGATTTAGGGGGTTGCTACTTCCTTTGTTTGATTTGATATGGTTCGGGCGTTTTAGCTCTTCCCCTCTTTTTTTGTTTCCGTTGATTTTCTTAAAACACACAATCTGTCGATTGCGTTTGTGTCTGTGAGTCCTTATTTGAACCGATTCAAACCTTTGTTAGAAGTATCTGACGATGACCATAATCTGTGTCTTCTGCAGAAACCCTAGAGGAGGAAGTTGTTTTCTCGACTCCTAATTTGTTTGATAATGGATAACGAGTTTCTAAGAAGGAAAAGAGCTGTCCAGAACCATCAAATTAGGAGTAGTATATGTAGTTGTAGTAGATCTAACGTTTGCTGGAGCTAAAGTTAATAGCATGATGTCGGTTGAGTTTGAAAAAGTTATACTGTCTTGGATTGGTTGTTGATTTTGTGGAGTTATGTTTGCAGGTTCTTATTAGCTTAGTGTATGCTTTATATTTTCTATCCAAGTTTTTCTCATGCGTTGATATATGATTCAACTGCAGGGTCTTAGTGTATGCTCAGCATCAATATTTGGAGAGAACATCTTAGCAGCTTTTGGCAGCAGCCTCTGTCACTGCTGCTTATGCCATAGCCAAGTCAGATAAGTCAGACTTTCCTCCACCTGCAAACCCAACTCTCAACGGAATAGAAAACAGTATCTCTGATAGAGAGATTAGAAACAGAATCGATGCCATTAAGACTTTCTCGTTTACTAATTTACTATGCTTTCTTCTGTACAGGTCCTTGATAAGGAACAACAAAAAAGAGATGCCGAGGAGATGGGGGACGCAATGAAGTCTTTGGAGAACAGAACTTTGGATTCTAAAAGAGAAATGGACATTATAGCCGCCCTAGATGAAATGAAATCCATGAAGGTATGAGACAAATGCTTTTTCGTGTCTTGTCTCCTTCCTATCTCTCTGTTGACCTCAATGCTCAACTCTGGGATATATCTAATCTATTTCATGCTTCATTTACATGCTGGAATAAGCATGTTTTTGTACTGATTTCCTTTTGTTTGGATTTTTGCAGTCTAGACACGCTACTGTGAGCGTAGATGCAATGCTGGAGGCCTTGCAGAGAACAGGCGCTGAGAAGGTATGTTCCTGTTACTCTGTTTGCTTGTTCATATATGTAACGATTTGATATTGTCTTCACAACGTGCTATTTTCTAAGTCATAAATGAATTGAAAATTCCACTTTTCGTTGTTATGCAACTATCTTCTATAGGCAAAACTTCTATCCGAAGAAAGTTTTGAGTCTTGAGATGCCCTTTCCATGAACACTAATAGTTTACTGATATGATTCACTTGTGAGAAATTTAGTTGATCACATTATCAAATGACTCGGTCTTGTTACAAGTACTACACGGACCCGTCTGGAACATTCTGGCAGTGCAATGTTACAGGTACTACTCCTGCCGTTATAACTTTGTTGCAGGATCTGTCACTTGAAGAAGCTGAGACAATCGCTGTATCTATCCTCAGAGAGCTTCAGTTTTGTACTGTGGGAGTACTTGTTGTACCAACTATGCAAAGGCATGGATTTCAGCCATGGCCATGAAGAAAGAGTCTACAGCAGCTGGTGTTAAGCCCTTAACTGATGTGGTAGCTAGAGTTTCTGAGATTTTGGTTAAGGTGGAAGAGAAGAAGACTTCATTCATGGGGACGGGTTGGTTTTGTTTAGACTAAGTTAGACTAACTTTCTTTATGTTTAAGACTATTACAGTTAACTTAGCATGTAAAGATGTTTTTGTTTATTAATAAATTGTCTTTTAAATCAATTTTTTTTTATATAAATGCAATTGATATAAAAAAATAAATATATATAATAATAATACTAATAATTTAATACGGCTCGGCTCGGCTCGATAACAAAATATAACATTAAATCCATGCTATCATAGATTGCACCAAACATAGCAAAAAAAAATCCACGCTATCTATTTGCACTACTAACATAGCACGAACAAAATGCTATGGTAGAGGGGGGGTCTATTATAGCTGCCGCTGTCAGAGCGTTTGTGAAAACGCTATCTATTACATACGATAGCTTATATCGTGTGCTATGAATGTTGATTTTTCTTGTAGTGTATGTTTCAATCCCTGGCAGTTACAATGTTTTGCTCTTTCCTTAGTAGCATCTTGGTTGTTGGTGATTTTGTCTTCTGTTTTGATCATGATCCTCTTCCTTTTGGCGGAGATGGCGCGTGCAGTCTCGTCTAGGGTTTTTGGGTCTCCAGTTTAGAGGCGGGTTTTATTAGTTATCGGTAAGGGTTAAGGCAAACCGAATCCGATCGGGGATCCTTGTTAACTTGGGTTGTTTGCAGTTTTGTTAAAAATAACGATACGTTAGCTCTGTCAAAACTAGTAAAATTGAATGTGATTATAATTTATTTTTGTGAGAAAAGGGTGTGATATTTAAGGAAAATGGGAAATACGAAATAAAATTAGTAATAAAAGTATATGGACGCGGGTACAAGTTGTGGTTGCGACCTAAGCGTGGATTTGGCGTGTAGTTAAAATAGTGTAACCCGTGAATCTGCTCCTTTAATTTAAGATTTTGTTTGTTATTGGGTTTCTTGAAAAAAAGAATGGGATAGTGTCACGTAAGAAGAATGAACCGTATATAAAATGAATCACAAATCACATGCATGGATCTCTGCATGTGAGTACACCATTATTAGTTTGTACTGAAACCAAGGGCCAGAGTTTAAGTTTTATTATAAAATCCGAATCCCCAAATTGTCGGGATTACTTCTTTTCCAATCAGTGTCAACTCTCCAATACAAATGAAAATAAGAGTATTGTCAAACTATTTGACCCAAAAAAGTATTGTCTAAAACATTTTGGACTAGTCATGCGATCTATAACAAAAACTATAGATTTTTAAAGTTAACAAGAAAAAAATTGGTAATGAGATCATAAAAGATTGCAACCTTCCACCTTTTTGAACTATTTTACTATAGATTCTGATAAATTAAAAACATCGCAAATTTACAATTTTTGAACAGGGCTAGAAGCACATATTTCTACTCAAGACAGACACTGCGTATAGTCCATTTTGTTTAAATTGGAAATTTAAACTTTTTTCATTTAGGTGAAAATGTTTGCCAATTATAAAGGAGGGGGTGAGGGCGACAAGCACCACATTACTAGACAAAGTAAAAGTTTATTATTGTAATTCTGTATGATGATCAAAGAAGCTCAAGTGGCAACCAATGTGTATCGCTAATTCTCTGTCACATAAGGTCGTGGATGTCAGCTAAGTTTTTGAGATTTTGAGAAAATGGTATACATAACAAATTTTGGAGAGTGACAACATGAACCTTTTTTTGATGTATGTGACAAAGATGTTTACTGGCATTATATCAATTTCTTTTTGCTCAGTAAATGCCAAAAGTTGAACATTCACCAATCTCATCGAACGAAAAACGACTTGAAACTATATCTATCATGGCGCAAATTGAAGTTAACGTGCACACCGAATTGGTTGTTTGTCAATTTGAACATAAGAACAAATTACTTGTCATTTTAACCACTACCGATCGAGATTTGAATATAAGATTAGACGTCATTTCCTCCCTAAAGTGTCCTATCTTCCCAATGGCTCCAAATGAACTAAACTTGTAAAATGAGCCACATGGGTCCAAACCGTTGCATCGACGTGTGGTGTGGATAAGAAAGCTAGTGTGTGTAATCATCAATTTCAGTTCCGAATAGCAACAGCGAGAAAAACGGTGTGGAACAAATAAATTAGACGGTACGGAATAATAACTGAATGATGAAAAACAACTTATAATACTAAATAAACGTTTAAAATAATTAAAAAGTGAAATATATATGTTTTGCATAAATAATTTAAAACTAAAATAATTGTAAATGAATAGATTTATTATACATATGTTTTAGATTTTTTAAATTGTAAAATAAATTAAAAACAGGGTTCCGCATATCTTCACATTTTGTGGAGATTACAAAACCTTGTGCGGTTTATAACAAATTTTGAAACGTACTACCATTTTCTGGGGATTAATTTTTAGGTGACAAAACATGTGTGAATGACGACAGTTTGTGGTTCCGCCTTTTGTCCCGCTCAGTACGCGCTCCACATTCAAGACCTTACTATATGTATTGTTGGTAGTGGACTTTTTTTTTAACGCTCATTTTATTATATGATACAAAACCAAAATACAATTTTGGTATCCACACATATTACACATAATTACCAAAATCCAGATTTGGTAGATAAACGAAATACACACAACTGATCGAATAAATAAGATTTACAGGGAACATAAACCCCATACGCTGAGCATACAGATGGGATATTAAGGCCAATAATGTGAACTCTCAACGAAATCGGAAGAGTCGGAGAAGAACAAGAAGACCAAACTTCAAGGTTCACAAGTCAATGCCGAGGGGATCTGCTAGCGCAACAGGAAGAGATCCAAAGATAGAGAAAACCACAAAGAAGAACCCAAAGTATAATGATTATCCCGAACCCAGACTATAATGATTGTTGGTAGTGGACTAAGCATCCTCCTTTTCTTTTTACTCGGGCCCATAGATGAATATCAAATAATCTAAACATGTCCACTATAATCAGTAAAATTTGTCAACTCCAAAGATCTTCTTTTACGCTAGCGAGCAATCAATGCATTATTGTGTGGATGAGCGATTTGATTGATCGATTGATTGCGTATAAATGATTTTTTTGCTAAGACGTTGGAACGTTGATGTGATTGATGCATTGGTTGCTCGCTAGGTTGTTAGTTCGCTAACTTGTGAATCATTGCATCTGATTGATTACCATGTTGTTAGAGTGTTTTATTCAGCATCATTGCATTGCTCATCAGTTAGATTGATTTGTTGGGATATCATTGGATTCGTGGATCGCTTGGTCGTTAGCATTTCATATGTTTAGTTCTTAGATCTTTGGATCGGATTTTGGTGAAACTGTTAGGTTGTTAGTTTGATTATTGAGCATTATCGAATTGTTGGATTCGTTTGGTGGCTAGATTGTAGCTTTTAAGCTTTGGTTAGCGAATGCATATATTGATCGGTAGGGTGATAAATGTTCCGGTAAACAGTAGACCATTAGTTTTGTATAGACGAAATGATAAATTATCGGTTAGACTTGTTGTTAGACGAAAATGTTAGAGAACCATTTGGATAGAAATAAGCTCGGAATTGATAACGGGTTAAGTAGAAAGCTTATTTACGATGAAACAAAATTATAAGATATTGTTAGTTAGCCATGTGTGCCGTTGAGTACATGATTATCTATAAGGAAGTGGTATTGATAAATGAGTTCAAAGTTCTAACCACTCCAGTTTATTGAGTTGTTGATACATGACGTGAAGGATGACAAGACACGAAAACGAGACCGAAATCGAACCCGAAAGACAAGATGAGTTCCAGAAAGCAGTGGAGCAGTTTCACCCGAGCCTGCAAGTGAGTCAGTGTGGATTCAGAAAGAGTGTGGATATCGGTGACAAATATATTCCAACCAGATAAGTATGATGAGTTAGCAAAGAGATTTGGATGTGTCAGTGTCAGTAAGGAATCAACTCAGGGGTATCAGTTGGGGAAAACAGTTTTGGGGTCAGTAAAATTTGGATTCAGCGATCGTGGAGAAATCAAGACATGTGTGGATTGGCAATTCAGTTCGACGGAAGTATTGAGTAGCAACATCATCAAGTATCAAAGCTAAGTAATGGGAATGGAGGCTGATTTAATGATGGGTGGTTCAGAAGTCAAGAATAAAGTTGGGAAGCATGTGTTATGGCTTGATGAGATCAACAATTGGCGCAAAGGATTTGGGAAATCAGAGTTAGGCAATTCAGATGGTAACAATGGAATTAGTAATCAGAAGATGGATAAGAAACTTCAGTTCAAGCGATTGAGTTGGGAAATCAGGAACTGATCGAGAGCCAAGAATTCCAGAGTGGGAAGTCCAAGGCATCAATGTAATGAGAATATGTGTGAGACCGCTTTAGGAGAAGATCATATTGGGCATCATAAATATGGGTACATTGTGAATTCAGAGTGTCAAATCAGCGTTGGTTCAGATTCAGAAACAAAGGCTTACAGGGTTTTGCTTTTGAGTTCGAGGTTTGTCAGTGATGAAGAATTCGGGGGCAGAATTCATGTAAGTGGGGAAGAATGTAATACCATGTCTCAAAATAGTCAACGAGCAAGTCAGATGTCAGCGAAAAATCATCTTAGGGCGTTTTGTAATTTTGAGAAATTAAGGATATTTTGGTAATTTTACCAAAAAGACTGAAAGGTTAGACGGTCCAAGTACTTCCTTTTTTATTTAAAAAGAAGTTACTTAGAAAAAAGAGAACGCGGAAAACGGATTTAAAAAAGCTTTTACAGAATTCGGGATGGCAACTGACAAAACTTCTAAAGGACGTTACAGGAACTACAAGAAGTATCTTTCTTTTATACCAGCGCTGCTTCCATTCATTGAAAGTGTTCATGTACTTACTCGTAGCTTTGTGGTGGAAAAAATCTTCCACGTCGCAGGTATGTTGTGTTCCAACTTCCAAGTACACACTTGCTAAATAAACGGGTTTGTTAGTAATAATACTTTATAAACACCATATTCTTTATAAGCAATAAAAGAGAAAAACTTACAACAAACTAACAGAACCAATCAGGCTTATTTTCTAGCATCATATGGGTGTACGTTGGATACGGCTTGTCAAGGAGGCCATGCATCATCTTTAAGATGCAATGGGAGATCTTCGCCTTAGTCATCCCGAAACCTAAAATATATAAATTCATATGTAACCAAAAAGGAATTTCCATAAAAAGATGCTTACCAATAAGCATTGTAGCAGACGAGCTGTGAATCGAGCCTAATGTGACGCTCTCGCCCAAGCTGACTGACCAACTCTGCAATCTCCATAGCAATCGAGAGGCGGAAATTCAGTGTTGAGTCTCTAAGACCTGAATCCCGGCCTGAGTATCACTCGCACCATGCTCGTCCTGCTAGAAAGAGCGGCCATGAGATCTCTCGTAATGCATGAACGAAAGATTCCTTCAATCATAATAAAAAATACATTAAATGTTAAACTTATAAATAACATAAAAATATATAAATAATCTATACGAAAGATTTTAGTACAATTTTGTTTTCTAATTTAAAAATGGAAAAATATGAAATGAACAATTAAAAATATTTTTAAGCAAAACAAGTTTCAAACATTATAAAATTTTATAAAATTTAAAAATTTACCAAAAATAGTTATAAAATAGAAAAAAGGAAATTAAAAACAGAAATTATTTTTTGTATCAATTAATAACAAAATCGTTTAGTTTTTTATAATTAAAAAAGAATTTAAACTAATAAAAATGTTTAGGAAAAAAAATATATATATATATATATATATATATATATATATATATTGATATATATAATTCCTTCCAAAAAAAAAAAAATCCAAAACCTAAATCTAACCATTTAGTTGATAAACTTAGGAGCTCAAAATCAAGATATTAGTGGAGGTCAAAGAAAAAATACCATTGGACATTGGATTGCATGAAATAGGATTTGTACCCCATTTGACAAAGGCGGCTTTGGTTTCAGAGATTTACATGTCTTAAATTTATCCCTATTTGCAAAACAATTATGGCGCCTGATTCAGTTTTCCTCATCACTTTTAACGCTAGTCCTACATAGCAGTTACTTATGTCGTTCATCCCCTTTAGAAAACCAAGATGTATTTTTTACTTTCTTACGGATAGAAGAGTATCATGGCAGCAAAATCTTATTTGAAGCTGGGACTTCTATTGGATGGGGTCTCAACACATAGGTTTGGAGCGAACCATGAATACTAGATATGCCTGATCCACCCCTGAGACCAGATGTGGAGACCCCCACTTGATACCCACAACTTTTGATTTACTCCATTATACGAGAGAGCAAGGAGTGGAATGTGCCCCTCTTAAGGGAGTACTTCCATCCACGCGCACATTATCACCGGATGGATACGCGTGGAGCCATACCAAAAAGGATATTTAAACAATTAAGACGGGATACGAGTTATTCCACATCAAAGAAGATTAACCACTTTATGTGGCAAATTCTCTTGGGCTGTGTGGCAACATGCGAACGGCTGGTTTTTAGACATCTGGCCACCAATAGGAGTTTCCCTAGGTGTGGTTTCCCTGAAGAATCTATAAACCATTTTCTTTTTGAATGTCCCCCACCTTTACAAGTTTGGGTTTTATCGGACTTCCCATCCCTTACGGGCTTCTTCCCGAGTACCTCCATTTATTGGAACATGGATTTCCCACTATGGAGGATAAACAATGTGGGTCTTTCTGAACCACAATAAGATACCTTCCCTTGGATCTGTTGGTTCAGCTAGAAGGCAAGAAATGACATTTTTTTTAATGGGAAAGAAATTTCCCCAACCGAGACACTATAGCTAGCTTTCCTGAAACGGAGAGCTGGAGACACGCTAATACCCTAGAGGGAGAGGAAGAAATAGGCGGAGTATTGGAGCATATATATATATATATATATATATATATATATATATATATATATATCAGTCCTCCGCCCTTGGTTGCCGAAGTTCCTTTGTGCCAAATCGATGGCTCATTGATTGATCATGGACCGTTTATAGGACTCGGGTGGTATTACATGGACTGTGGGGTATTTGAGAATTTTAGAGAAAAAGCTTGCCAACGGAGCCTTTCTCCTTTACATGCGGAATTAGATTGCCTTCTATGGGCCATGACCTTTCTGAACGACAAACACATTTGACACATTCAATTCGAGATGCATTTCTCTGACTTGATCGATATGAAAGAAAATCCAGATGATTGGCCGGCTTTCTCATCAGATATGAATAGTGTTATCCTCCTTAAACAATCATTCGAATTTTTTTAGCACAAAACACATTCCACGGGAAGAAATCACCTGAGCGGATGCTCTTGCGGAGACGGATTGAGCACGTGGCATACCTTTTTTCCACATAAGCCAGATGGCACCGATTGGAGGATCTTCACTAAACCTTTTAGTCGGGAAAAACTTGGTTTACACACTAATGGGTAGATGTAAAAAAACCACCTAAAACACGCATTGAACCTATAAACTACACAATTCACATGTCGATTTTTGGTTTAATCCCTGATTTTAAACATTCATAATAAAATCTAAACTGTAAATCCTAAAACATTAATATAACCTTAAAATTGAGCAAGGAAATAAAAAACATTACACTGAGAATGAGATTGGCAGTAAGAATTAGGATATAGCCATTGGAATCGACATAAGCTGTAGAGAGAAAGTGGATAGATTTTTTGAGATAAACAGAGAGGTTCGACAAAATGAGAAAGAAGAAGATATACAAAAATAATTATTCAGGCAACGTACATACAACAAATGTCGGTTGTCTATCGGTTAACATACTGGCGGATTATCCGTCAGATATTAATTTAAGATAAAAAGCGGGTTCAACATGACTCAAACCCGCATAGTTCACCTAATTACATGTAAAAGGTAACCATTATGCCATTATGTTATATCCTAACATTGGATACAGTTAAATGTATATAATGTACTAATGTAAAAAAAATTCAAAATATCAATAATGTTTTATATAAATAATTTTAAATATTTGTAAATGGTATTCAACTTCATAAATTTAACAGTATGAAAAGAAAACTTGAATTTTATTAAGGTTCACAAAAATCCCTATAAATTTTCCAAAATTTATTTTAATAGATCTAACAACATATAATTTATTTTAATAGATTTAACAATAAATATAAACATATTTTTCATCTTGTTCCGATTCTCGATCATATGCGTTCATGTTCGAGCCACAATCCAAGGGGGCTTGATGCTTACTCTTTGGCAAACCAACTTCAACTGATGCATTTTGTTCTAAAACACCGTTTGAACCATTTTGTGTAATTTCCACCAAACATCTTAAATTATATTGGGAATAAAATTGAACTGATCCTATGTGTTGAAATTTTAAGTTATTATATAATGATATATATATATATATATATATATATATATATCTATATTAGAAATTCGAATAGAAATTTTTTTACCATAAAATAGAAAACGTTTACCATAAAATTGATAATGGTATATTGGCCAATAACAAACCCATATTCGCTCGACTACATTTTTGATGACGGCATATATCACGACATTATACCCAAACCAAATATTGCGGTCTTGTTGGTTGAAGTGAAGATTTTTAAGAGTTTTCCGGCCATTTCTCGTGATGTAGTGTTCAATGGATTCACGGTTTTTCAATGTAAGATGAATTAAAACAATGTTTCTGATTTTTTTTGTGTGTGTTGCCAATTGTTAGAGGAGTTGATATTGATAAGAAAAATAACAGACGGAAAACCGAAAGATTATATGTGGTTTGCAAAACAATGTTCGAAATATCACTTATTGATAATATCTTGGTAATATTATCGAATTTATGGGGAATATGGACTGTTAATATTCTTCCAACCGACATATTACCGACCGAATTCGTAAAACCGTCGGTAACTAAGGGTTTAATATTTTGGGTTTTAAATTGTACATAAGACAAATTTATACCAATACATTGTCAAATTGATCAGTTATAAACAATTTGTAACTCATTTCCGCATATAAAATTATAGTTTCGAAAATCAGTGTGCATCTTCACATGAGAGAATTATAGACATATATTGTACACTAAGGAAGACATTTCAATGAAAATTTTAAAGTTTCAAAAATTTATTGTGTAAATGTTTTAATTGGATATATTCAAAGTAGCTTAAAAATGTATATGTTTCATTCCGGGTCATTTTTCCGGAATTCATAACCTGAAACCCTGAATCCTCGGTATGTTGTCGGTTTTCCGTCATACATTTGCCGACGGACTACTGAAGGTTATCCACATCCGCCAATAATCAGTCAGTTTTTGCACTGTTTTATTATCCCTTAGCAATCCGTCTGTTATTCCACCGTAGTTTTTAAAACCAACGGTTTAAAAAGCATAATAAAAGCCCCAATTCTGCGGACTCGAACGGTGGGTGATAGAGTCGTAATTGAGCATGTTTATCCATTCTACTATTATATTTTATTCGATTATGAATAACATGATATTGTATATATCTTCCTTTGATGCACAAGTTTAATAAAAAAAAGATTTGTAGAAAAACAATTTGGACAATAGTACTTAAATTGTTTTAAACAAACCATTCAAAATTAGAAATCCTCTGATTTTTTTTAATAGTAATATTTTTTAAATAAAAAATAACAGACTTTTTGAAAAATAGTCAGAATTTGACAATGAAAAATCCGATGGAATTGAGTTAGTGTCATCATCAAATTCTTCAACCAATTCTTCTGATTCTGAGTGAAATATTATCTCCCCAAATTAAATGAATCAACAACAAGATTAACTTCAAGAGATTCTTCTTCTGGAGCTATATTTCCACTTCCGCTTGGTTGTAAGCTGGGATCATGTTCATAAACTTCACAGCTTCTTTCTCTGTGATTGATTTTAATAATTATGATCCCTGGATCGGTCTTATATGTTACTCGAGGATATTTGATATAATAGATATGCATTAAATCAATTAGAAACTAAAAACATACATAATAGTTTTAATAAAATCATTAGCCGTGAAGGAACATACACGATCTACTTGTGAAGAAAGAAAGAATGGATCATATTTATGAAGCCTCTTTCGCGAATGTATCGAGGTTACTTCAAAATCGTCAATGCACCTTGGCCGATAATAGGATAATACCAATCGCATAAAAAACACACCTCATGTCGATATGTCTTGTATATCAGACTTCTAATATCTCTTTAAGCACACCATAGTAAAATCACCTGATGTAGACGATACTCCATAATCTACAGTTGTCCTCGTAGAACCTTCATGGACCTTAAAATCATATCCCCTTGTGAAATACCTTGGGTATGACTTTGTAAGGTAGTTTTACCCGTTGATTATGAATTCCAACCAATCGGGACACTTACGCCTGTTGTGTTGAATTTCATCTTTAACCTGAATTTGTGAGACTTAAATCACAGAAAATCACTATAACTTTATTTGGATTTACATATGTATTGAAAGACTTACGTAAAATTGTAACTAATTCGAGAAATAATTTTGTTTGCAGATTTCACGCTCGTCGTCGGTCAAATTTGGATAATAGATTTGTAAAAGATTCATGTATAACCTACATTTTAGACAAATATTTGTTAGTAAATTTATTATAGAATTAAAAATTTACACACACATATATATATATATATATAATAAAAATTGAATTTACCTTTCATATTGGAGAACTTCATTACAGTTGATGAGAATATATGTGTGTAGGTGAGAACGCTCCTGCTGAGATAATTGCCGCTCACATTGCGAAAATGTTTGACATCGAAGGTATAAATTGGTTTTTCGTCTCTATCGTCGTGTCGAGCTTGGCGCCGACTCTTTGTAGGTACTTGCGAGGGAAAATAATAACCGACAAAGTTAGAGATTTCTTAGTTAATTCTTTGTGCCACAATAGAACCCTCTACTTTTATCAGGTTCTTCACCTAATTTTTAAGGTGGAACATATAACGCTCGAAAGGATACATCTATCGATATTGTATTGGACCACCAAGTATAGCTTCTTGAGGTAAATAAATAGGCAGATGTTCCATAAAATCAAAGAAAGACAATGAAAATATCTTTTGTGGATTGTAAAGGATCTTAGGAATAATTTCTAATATCATCAGGTGTTAGAGACCTCGTGCATAAAATCCCGAAAAGTACAAACCCCTGCGATTGCTTGATTGACTTTTTCGGAAGGATATGAACAAATGCAAATGGTAGAAGTTGTTGCATCACAACATGACAGTCATGGCTCTTAATTTAAATAAAATTATCTTCCCCAATGTTAACACAATTACACAAGTTTGAAGCGTAACCGTCAGGGAATTTAACATTTCTAGTAATCCAATAAAAGAATTCTTGCTTTGAAAGCTCGTCTAACCAATATGTTGGAATTATACATTTCACGTTCTTTATAACATGAAGCTTACTACGAGAACATATATCTAGTCTAGACATCAAATTTTCTTTTGTCTTTCCTTACACATTTAGAATTCTGTTTACGATGTTAACAAAAATGTTCTTCTTAATGTGTATGACAACAAGATTATGCTTTGGTAGTTGGTCCTTCCAATATGACAAATCCTATAATTTTTTTTTCTTGTGTCAGTTGTGGGAGAAACCAGCTCCATAAATACTTATGTGCCCACTTCCACCGCAATTAGGAGTCCTTTGCTCACTAAAGGTTGACAAGAGCCCCAAAGTAACCATATCGCTCTCATTTGGAGGTGGATCATCAAACACTTTTCTCTTCTTTTTAAAAAGTGTGGTAATTCTACGATATGGGTGATCCTACGGTAGAAATATTTGGTGGAAATCAAACCAACATGATTTGTGTATGTTATTAAACTAGAATGCATCAGTCTTTTCTTGACAAAGCGTACATGCTAACTTCATGTGTGTTGTCCATCAAGATAACATACCACTAGCAGAAAAAGAGCTAATGGTTCAAATTAGTACAACACACATTTGAAAATTTTGCTTGCACGAGACATCATATGCTTCAAAACCGTGCTCCCATAACATTTGCAACTCATATATCAATGGCTGCAAGAATATATCAAGTTATCTTTTCGGATGCTTTGGTCCATGAACAAGTACAGAGAGGTAAAGAAACTCTCGACGCATGCACAAGATATTAGTAAGTTATAAGAAGTGAAAATCATACGCCACATTGAATATTTTATTCCATGCTTCTCAAATGGGTTGAAACCATAAGTACATAACCCAAGGTATACATTATGTGTCTCATAAGCGAAATCCGTATATATTGTCTGAGGCATCTAAAGGATGTGCAATATATTCTCCTCTTCTATGCTCAGCATGCCATCTCATTTCCCCTGTGGTTTGTTGATATTTGTATAACCGCTTCAACCTATCAGTTAATGGCAAATACCACTTCCATTTGAATGAACCATTAGCTCTTCCCCTTGTCTCATGATAGCGTGGCTTTCCACGATATTTACATTCTAGATGGTTTTCATATTCTTGCCAATATATCATCAAGTTTATGAATGGCAATCCAAGCTCAGTAACAAGTTTATGGACCTCGTAGTATGAACCAGGCGAAAGATTATCTTCACGAAGAATATCATTCACAAATCCAGCAATCACATCCACACAATCCTGCCAAATTGTAGTCCGTCTTTATGGTCATTAATCTACTAGTAGGTGAAAATGGCGAATGACCCTTAAACCTTTGTATAGTGCCGTTTTACTGCGTCTAACATATAAAAAATCTCATAGCGTTTGTATTGATATAACCTAAGTTTGCGGGAATCCCCAGCCCTAGTGAGGATAGCTTCCACTCACATCGAGTGGTGAGGTGAACAACGGGTCACCAATTCTCTCGAGTTTGAATTAAATCCATCAAGCTAAGAAAAGAGTTTTCATATTTCATAGGATACCCATAACAAATAATCAAAAGACAATAGGGTGTAAGTGGATATTCAAGAGAAAGCCTAGTATAGATGGAGTAGAAGCACCAATGTTCAAAGCCAGATTCGTGGCAAAAGGCTTCTCACAAAAGGAAGGAATTTACTACCAAGAGATCTTTGCACCAGTGGTGAAACATGTACCTATAAGATACTTACTCTCAGTTGTAGTTCACTATGATATGGAGCTTCAACAGATGGATGTAAATGCAGCTTTCTTCATGGAAACTTAGAAGAAATCATTATCATGGATCAACCTGATGGATTTGTTGATAAGAATTATCTAGAGAAGGTTTTCGTTTTGAATAAGTCTCTATGTGGTTTAAAACAATCTCCCATGCAGTGGAATAAGAGATTTGATGACTTTATGAGAGCAAAGGGATACAACACGAGTGAATATGACTAATGAGTGTACTTCATAAGTCTTGAAATAGGGGTACACATATACCTTACGTTGTATGTAGATATCCTAATTGCATATAATAATAAGGATCAAGTTCACAAGCTGAAGTCACTTCTCAGATCTGAATTTGAAATGAAAGATTGTGGTGATGCTAAGAAAATCTTAGGAATGGAGATAGTGAGAGACAGAGTAAATGGTGGCCTTCGGATTTCTCAAGAAGATTAATTATGGAAGGTTTTATCCAACTTTGAAATGGATCAAGCTAAAGATGAATCTACACTGATGGGAGTTCATTTCAAGCTGAAGTCTGCAACATATGCAAAACTAAATGATCAAGAAGACTACCTGGAAAATGTTCCTTATCAAACGCCGTTGGAAATATAATGTATTCAACGGTGAGTACAAAGCCAGATTTGGCCAACTCTGTTGGATTGATCGGTAGGTTTATAACAAATCCAATCAATGAACACTGGCATGCTGTTAAATGGGTTCTGAGCTACAAGAAGAAGGGATACTTCGTGGTAAGAGGGTATTGCGACTCGGACTATGCTGCTGGTTTGGATCACATGCACTCAATAACAAGTATGGTATTTCAACAAGAGGATGCAATCAGCTGGAGATCATCTTTATAGAAGGTCGTTTCTCTGTCCACAACTGAAGCTGAGTATGTCGCGTTATCAGAAGCTGTGAAGAAAGGTGTTTGGCTTAAGAGATTTGCAGAAGAGATAGGATTTCCTCAAGATTCTGTTGATATAGGCTCCCGCTTCTTCTGGAACAACACTGGGGCTCCATAAGGTGCTTTGGATGGCTGGATATATATATATATATATATATATATTGCGACTCTCAAAGTGCCATTGCACTATCCAATAACGTAATTCACCATGAGAGAATTAAGCATGTTGCTGTAAAGTTTCATTTTGTCAGAGATTTGATCAATGTGAAAGAAAGTTCAAGTGTTGAAGATAGCTACAGCCTACAACCCTGCAAATATATTCACAAAAATTCTACCAGTTTACAAGGTGAAAAAAGCATTGAAGATGCTTCGTGTAATACAAGATTGAAGAGGGTAGTTTTCGGTGCTATGAAGCAGTACTCGGTGAAGAGTGCATTCTAGCTCCAGTAAGGGAGGACCAAGATCTTGGGTTTAAGATATGTACACTTAGTCTAAGGTGGAGATTTGTTGATACAACCTAAATGTAGGAAACACTCTAAGTCATTTAGAGGAATCTGGTTTAAATGAAACCTACGATCTTAATTAGATCCGGTTACGTAGTTAAACCGATTTTGTCGTTAACTACCGACTAGATATAACTGAAGATGCATTCAATGTAACAGTTGCAGAGTAGTACACAGAGTAGTACAAGGCGTAGTACAAGGGGTAGTACAAAACGTGACTTAGGACGTGGATATGTTGGATTAATGAGATATGAACGAATCTTTATGATGTGATTCGGTTTATGAGTTGTTTGCTGAGCTGGATGAAGATATTGGAAAGAATATAGCAGCTTTGGAGTGTTTACATATTCCTATCTGAAGAAAAAGGAAAAAGAGAATATTTCTTTAAAAGAATTGGAATGTTCTAACAAAGAGGAAATCTTCTATTATGATGATTGAAGAGGCTTGGAGGTCAAAATTCAAGCTGATATATATATTGAGGGCGTGGCCTTAGGAGAAAGGTGTCCTTGTGACCATAAAAGACCCAAAAGAAAAAGTGGTTTATGTGGGTGATCGTTGTGCGACATAGTTTCGCGGTGTGTGCTTGTGTTATCATTGTGACCAAGAAATCTACAGTGTTGGAAGACAGTGTTGCTGCGGTGCCAGTGGTGTCTGTTGCATGCGTGCTTGATACCGTTTCCTTAGTCATGTTGGTGCACATATGGGAGTGCTTTGGTGCGTCGGAAAAGAACGTGGTCCAGAGATCCTGAAGAAGATGCAAGATCTTTTGAGAATAAAAATTCAAGAGGATTTTTGTATTTTGGGAAAAGTCTAGGCTCTAGGGGGAGTTTAGCTCAGGTGTTTGATCCTGAAGAGTTCTTGTATTGGATAGAGCGATAGATCAATAGGGTTTGTTCTATTCGTTTGTAATTGGTGGGATTACTTTCTATTCAAGTGAATTCGAAGTCTGGACGAGGTCCCAGAGAATAAAAAAAACCGAATCCCGTTAACAAAATTTGTATGTTTTACTTTCTGCTCTTTATATTATCTCACCTGCGTTTTCAATAACCGCACCGGAAATCTGTCGATAATTACTGATAATATTTTCCGTCGGTAGTTCCGTAATTAATTTGTTTTATGGCATTATCAATATGTTGTATAGAAAATAAATTCATAGAAAATAAATTGTTTTTCCGAGAGACATGAACAATCAATATATAATAACTTTGAACTTTTCTTGTGGTCACCATACGCTGCAATCTTTTTTTTTGCGAAATTGTAAATATCATTATAAAATGAAGTTTGAAGTTACATATTGGATTTTCCTAGATGCAACATCAAATAATTGGTCCCATGGCAAAAAAAAAGATAAAAATATGGAAGCAAAATCAATCGGTATTATTGGTACTTCAGCTTGGTAGCATCAGATCCAGAATAGCGATACACTCTTGAAATCTTGAATGCTGATGACGAATAACACGGCTTAAAACAAACCGAGAAAGGTTGAACTCGCTGAAAAGGAGTTAGAAAGTGGTTTCATTCGGTAACCTGAGTAAAGAGCCATTCCTCAACGATGGCAGCGAGACCCGATCATTGATTGTCCTCATCACCTAATCAGCGCACACGCTAGCACACCTAGATCCGGCAGGAGCCAGGATTACACCAACTAACGGAGCTTAATAGCGGCTGTTCGTTCCCCCAAGATCTTTTCCCGATGTCAGCGAGAACCGGAACCACGCATCACCACTCCGTAGCCTTACTATCTCCTCATAGTACTAGAACAACGAGACCAAACCAAACCAAGAAACTCAAACCAGTGCATAGACCCATAAGAACCAAGGAGATCAAGTAACCAATCCAACTCAAAAATTCCTAGGAAAGTAAGACTGAGAGGAGCCCAGACTACAGCTGCAGGAATTAAAAATTGGACGACAAAGATTGACCAAATCCATAAACCAGGTGGTTTGCTAGGAAATTTGATCAACCCAGAAAACCAGCCAAGGCAGATCACAACAAACCGGGTCGGAGGACATCGAGCTTGAAAAATCATCCGCCGGATAGCTAATCCGGACAAGAGACAGCCAATCCGAAGACAGCATAGCAGATTCGCCGGAGTAAAAGGAGGACAACTCCGAGAAGTCCTTCGACCGTGAACTGAAACTTGGCACAACAGAGAAACCACGCTCGCCACAACGCCGCAACCGCAGATCGAGAACCACCGGCAGATGACAGAGGCAGAGCCACCGTGGACTTCACACGCCGCCTCTTCATCGCCGGTCCCAACGCCTAGCTCGAAACTCACAAACCGTCGACACAAAAGCAGATCTGAGAAGATGCTGCAGGGCGACAACTACTCCCGGGTGTACAAGAATCGCCGTCCTCGAGCGGGTAGAACACGCGAAGGGAGGAGATCGTCAAGAACCGCCGCGACGACACGAGCTCCGAGCAAGATACGGCGACAGGGGAGTCAGATCTCGCCGGAAGACGACCGCGAAGCTTCTCACCGCTTGGACTGCCGGAGCACGAAGAAGATGGAGCCGCTCCCTCGCGACGTCGGCCGAAGCCGGACACCGGAGAAGCAGCACGCGAGCACGACGGAGGCGAACGCGAAGAGTGTTTCGGAAGAGAAAAAGTTGGTGTGCGTGAGGTACACGCGCTACATCTTAAGATTTCACGCTGGAATCTTAGAAACGATATTTCTTGAACAAACAATTAACATACAACGAACGGAGAGTGTAATTTTTAGAAATCATGAAGAGAGATTTTAATGTTTCAAATATCAAATCAATTCGTTATAATCTAAATCGCTCTTATTGAATTTAGATTGAATATGCGTATTGTAACGTCATAACATGAATAAATAGTATTTAAAAATGTTGGATTCGGTCGTGCATTGTACAATATGATTCCTGCGCCGATCGCAATATTAGTGTGTTCCAACGGTAACTTCAAAGACATAAAGATAATTTATGTTATCCAATAATTAGAAGACACGTGTACAGAAACATGACCCCAACGGTAGTCTTTCTTTCCTCTTTGACCTTCACACAAAATATAAAAAGGATGACCCAATGAATCAAAAAGATCAGAAAAAAAACTTAGAAGGTCAACAAAAATGGCGAAGCGAATAAGTCTAGAAGAAGAAAAAGAAGAAGAGAAGGAGAATTTTCCTCTTATTACAACAAAAATAGTTGAATACTTACAACCTGTAATGTGTCGAGAGCTACTCTGCAAATTTCCGGACAACTCTGCTTTCGGGTTCGACTACACACAGAGCTCTCTCTGGTCTCCTCTCTTGCCTCGAAATTACGCAAGCCCTTCCGATCTCGACTCCGACAGTTGCGTTTGTCGGAACCTTGAACTCGGAGAGTTTCAACAAGGCAAGAAGAAGATGAAGAAGATCTCAATGAACAAGAAAAACAAGAAGAGTAAGTATTCAATAAAGAATGAAGATTCTCCTAAAATTGGCTGCTTTCCTATTCCTACCAAGGTACATACAAACATACATGGATGATGATACTCTTTATCTCTGTTTTTTTTTTCTTCTCAATTTTGACTTTTATATCAGATATCTTTTTATATCTATAATATGTGTGGTCATTGTTTAGGGATGGGATGGTGTGTTAAAGGCAGCTTCGAAACACTTCAAGAAATCCAAAAGAAAGAGAGATTCAATCGCTGATGTCAAGCTTCTCAACTTCTGCAAACGCTGAAAATTACTTCAATTCTTGTTTATGTTGTTTGGTTCTTGTTTTTATTTTTCAACCACATTATTAAGAGACCATTGATGGGTTAGATGGGTTGGTCTTATTTGTTTATCTTCTTTTTTTCTTATTCGTTTATCTATTTTCTATGTATGGTCTCCATGTTATCATTGGAGTGTTTTTGATCATAAATTCTATATCAGAGACTGCTTTAACTCTCTGCTTCAATCAGTAGAAACTAGAGATTGGGAAGCAGAGTTTTTTTATTATCTGTAAGTAAACAACAAGCCTACTAATGCCATAAACTATTATTATACTTTGGTTCTTGAATCATGAGCCAAAAACTCTTCATTTCTTTACTATCACATTCTCTATGTTGCTCTCATTTAAGCAACCCTCATGATAGTTTTCATCTCCTTGTGCAAACTCATCATCATCAGAAGTCAGTTCGTTCTCATCCTCTTCGGCATTTGTCAGTCCGTTCTCTTCTGAATCTTGCCTCAATAGCCGTTGCTGGATCCCATCTCTGATGGCTGTTCCCTGAGAAAGAAAAAGAAACTCAACCAGATATCAGTGATATATGTATGGGGAAACACTTGAAAATCTCCAAAGCTCCTTCTTACCATTTTATGACAACCTTCCTCAAACATTTCAAGAAATCCAACAACCCAACGATCAGCGTTTTCAACCCATTCGTTTTGGTGCATCCCAGCAGTTTTTGCTACAGTTTGTATCTGCACAAAAAGAAAAGATGCTGTGTATTCTCACTATTACAAGGGGGGCATCAAGAAAATCAAAGGGGAACCTTTTCTTGCTGTTCTTTCACTTTCTCTTGTAGTTTCTTCAGACTCATGTTCACTCTAAGCCTCTTCTCCTGTTTTGTAGTAAACAAGTCCATAAGTATGTTAGTGGATAATACCATTACCACATCACGAAAATGTACCTTAACGAAGCTAACACCAAGTTCTTCTCTTGAATATCCTCTGTCCAGATTACGCAACACATACTGGTTGTAATCTTTCACTATCCTCATTATTATGTCTGATGTTGATATTCCCTCTGTTCGTTTAGTTTCTTTAAATTTCCCAATCGACTTTACCTGCAGAAACCAAGCTCTCAAACCGCTGCACAAATCAGAAGAGAAACTCTCTATGATGATGATACTTACAAACTCATAAACATCGTTTCCAGCTCCACTAGCATCCGCATAGCTTGAAGAACAAGGAAAAAAAACAATGACATACAGTTAAAAACTAAGACAAACAAACACAAAGCATTAACCTTTTTTCTTACGGAAGAGCATCATGAGCTACGTAGTCTATCTGATGCTTGTCGAGAAACTCTGTGGTGAGAACCCATGGTGCATCAGGAATCACTTCATCCACCCACCTTGTTTACAAAAACAATACCTTATAAATAATAATATACTCATTAATGGTTGTGGTTCTAGAGAGTTTAACATTACTTGCAATGTCGGAGAGATTCATAGCGTTCTGATTCTGTCATAACGGTCTTGCCTTTGAACTTGTTTGTAATCTCGTCGTTACAACATCCTACGAGCAGATATGTGTTCGGAAACCTATTTTCCGGTTCAGTTAGCAACAATTGATCGAAGGAAAAAAAAAAGCAGAGGCAGAGAGAGAATGAATGAATGGTACTGACGATTTCTTGGCTTGTTCGATGGCGCGAGCGTGACCGAAGTGGAACAAATCATATATACCATCGGCGTAGACTCTAACCGGCCGAGTCGAAGAAGCTGTTTCTTCTTCTCCTGAAACTTTGTCACCATTAACGACCATTCTTTCTTCCTTGAAGCTTTTTTGGTTTTGCTTTCTTCTTAAAATGTGTCTTTGTTTCTATTTTTTTCTATTGGCTTTCCCTCCAATCGCGCAATTTTCTAAATTGGCTTTCTTCCTTTTCTCCGTTTTTTCGATGGCGTTTAAAGTTTGCATTTTTGTTTCGATTTTTTTTTCTTCTTGCATTTAAATAAATATTGATCTCTCTTTTTTCACACACACAAAAAAGGAAAGTGATATATAATTTTGTAAAGTAGATAAAATAAATAATGAGCTTATTCGGCCATGTTTGAACACTGTCATTTTCAAAAATACAAATAATTATTTTAGTATTTTATTCTTAATAAATAAACACATTTTTTGTCGGTTATTAAATATACTACATTTTAAGTATTTTTATCATTTTAAGACAAAACAAATGTTGAATGAATTAACGGTATAATGGTTTTTTATAGTACAGAAACAATTAACAATGTGGTGAAAATACTTAAAATTGTGAGATTTCATTTGTAAACGTCTATCATGTGTATTAAGAAATTATCAAATTAAATAGTTGTGTTACAATAGTTTTTTCGGTGTAAACCAAATTTTAATAATTACAAATTGTATGGATGTTTACATGTGTAGTTTTTTACAATTTTTTTAGATGTTCGATGTTTACAAAGAGTTAATTACACCCGTTGTATATTTTTTCTTTTTGGCATCAAAAACATCTCTTATTAACCATTAAACAGGAGGACCCGTTGTATATTTTTAAAACATTAATAGCAAAGTTGTATTTTCAGGAAAGTTTGTGCATGAGAAATATGAATCCATAACAACCATTAATACCAAAATTAGATCTCTCTCATCTAACACAATTCACTCACACTATTCACTCACAAAAATACAATTCTATCCCTATTTTTACTAAAAATTACATACTTATCTCTCACTTTCTTTTACACTTTTACTAAAAAATAAATACCTTCTCTCTCTATTTCTTGTCGGGGGAAAGAAACAAGAAAAAAAAAAAAATGAAATATAAGAAGATGGAGATGGAAAGTAAGAAGAAGTAAAAAACGAAAAAAAAAACTAGAACTAAATTTGTAGTTATTAAAAAATGGATGATGGCGAGGTTAGAAGAAGGTGAAGTTGTGAAAAGTTTTTTATGAGATAAACCATTAATGTTCATGAACAGTGGCGGAGCCAGAACTTTTTCTTACCCGGGGCAGAAAAAAATTAAAATAAAATATAGTTTATAAATTATCAAAAAATTACAAATGCACTCGACGTTCACTCATAGCCTGAAACCTTTTTATCACGGTTTCGTTTGTTACATTTTCAAATATATTTTTTTCGATATAACAAACGAGACAATCACTTAGAAACTGATCTCCAATGCGATTTCGTAATACTGTCTTGACAATCTTCATACCTGAAAAACATCTTTCGACGGTTGCAGTAGCTACAGGCAGGGTCAAAGCTAACTTCAAAAGCCTATAAACCAAAGGATGAGAAAGATGCTTCTTGGTTTCTACCATCATACGTGCTAGGTCTCCAATATTTTTCAAACTAGCAAACTTTTCATCTTCTCGTACATTATCAATATAAATATCAAGTTGATGCTCAAGAGATATGCACTTCACACGACTAAAATCCTCAGGATATAACTCAGCCATTTTCAACAACTTTTCTTTATCAAACTCACGGAATGAATCACTAGGACTTAGACCTGATGTGCAAATGAGTAATTCAGAGTTTGCCTCATTAAAGCGGTCATTAAACTCTTGAAGCTGCATATCTAAAACTGTATTAAAACAATTGAATTTGTAGTGATGCAAGTTGGTTATGTTGGTCTTTTTGCGTGGCTTCCTTGGATCGATGAAGTCGTCCTCCATGTTGAGAATTTCAGTGTCGTATTTCTCACAAAAGTCTAAAACCTTCTTCACAAAAGAATCCCATCCATCATCTCTTAACTTCTGTAGTTGTCGCTTAGTAGACCCCACTAACGAGACAGCATTAAGGATGTCTTGATCTTTTTTTTGTAATGCCATTGATAAATTCTCAGTGAGTCCCAAAACAGTCATCATCAAGTGTAGATAGAACACAAAATCAAAAGTGTGAATGTATTTGAGAATACCATTTGCCTGACTTTTTTGGATATTGTCTACACCTTCATCTTGGATATATTCAAGCACCTTAACCACAGAAGAAAACAAACCAACTAACCGCAACAATGTTTTATAATGAGAGCCCCAACGTGTATTTCCTGGTCTTGGAAGTGAAGACTCTTGATTGAGTCCTTTCCCAGTCTTGATTTCACCACTACTTATTCCCTTTTCAATTTCATCCCGGTAAATTTCTGCCATCTTATCTTTTCTTTTGCAAGAAGCTACAACTACGTTCACTAGCAGAGAAATCTTATCAAAGAAATCTGCAACTTCAAAATGTTTCTTCGCAACAGCAACAACAACCAATTGAAGTTGGTGAGCGAAACAATGTACATAGTGTGCAGAACTACTTTCTCTTGAAATCAATGTTCTCAACCCATTCAGCTCACCTCTCATATTTCCTGCTCCATCATAGCCTTGTCCTCTCACCTTTTTTAGACTCAGCCTATATTTAGCAAACAATGAATCAATTCCAGATTTAAGAGATAAAGAACATGTCTCCTTCACATGGATCAGACCAACAAATCTCTCTTTCACTATACCATGTTTATCAACAAAACGAAAAACTACAGCCATTTGTTCTTTCTTAGAACAATCAGCAGATTCATCCACCAACAGAGCAAACACATCATTATTAATCTCTTGAATTATGGAGTTGATTACTTCTTCTGAAAAGCAATTAACAATGTCTTTCTGAATAGGATGAGACACCATTTGATTATTTCCAGGAGCATTCTTCAGCACAACTTTATCCACAGCTTCATTTTGTTCAGCCGTATACTTCACTAACTCCAAAAAATTTCCTTGGTTACTAGAATCCATTGTCTCATCATGACCACGAAATGGCAAACCTTGGCGCAACAAGTACCTAGAAACATCAATCGAAGCATTCAACCGTATGCGATACTCCGTTTTCACCATGTCGTCCTGTTTATGCAGAGCATGCACAATAGACTGACCTTGATTCATCAAATCATCACATTTTTTCACAGCAATATTATGAAAGCTGTTGGGCATTTCACCCACATGCTCACGTAGAGTCTCAGGCTTATTCCAAGAAGAGAAACCTTCGGTCACAAATGCATAATTTCCACCTCTTTTTGGTATGCCATCTCTAAATAAGTAACAACATAAGCAAAATGCTTTATTTGTCGATACGCTATACTCTAGCCAATTACCATATTTACCAAACCATGCTGAGTTAAATCGCCTTAATGCATTTCCGATTCTTTTTTGGGGAAAAATATGATCATATGGTTGACACGGACCTCTAGTTAAGTACTTGCGTCTTACTTCATCCCTTTGATTTGGATGATATTCCAATATACTTTTCCTTTGAGCTGGATCCCACGGTAAATCATCCAAGTTACTATTAGAATCTGAAGCAGATGTTTTCTTGAAAAATCGCTCCATTGATAATTCTGCAAAATATTAAATCATATAAATAAAAAATATTATTGTTCCAAAAAGAAAACTTGAAAAGCATATAATCAACTTAAACTATCAAGCTAAATCAAAAAGGAACTAAAACAAATTGAAATAGAGAAGAGAATTACATGAAGTTTGGAGAATTTGTATTAGATGATGGTGGATGTGTTAGAGTTTGTGGTTAAAAACTATAAAACTGAAATTTGCTCTAAAATATTAAAAGAGAGAAAATATCAATCTAAAAGAAAGAGGTCGTATTGATAAGTGTGTGTTTGTTATCATGTAAACATACATATATATAGTAAAACCTTTAGCAAAATAAATGGAAAATTTCCATTCCTAATAAACTAGTAGGATTAATTCCTTTTGTTATAATTTCCTGTACGTTTAAAAAAAAAGAGAGTATAATTTCATGTTCTTATGATATGCAATATTTCCTTTTCCTCATAAAATCTAATTTTCTATTTTTATTATACCCATATAAAATTTAATGGATCTTCAATAAAATCTAATGAATCTTTAATTTTAATAAAAATATGTATGAGAAAATAGGGGCAAAAAACAATTTAACAACAGGGGCATAATCAAAAATATACATAACATTACACCATTTTTCAAAAATTTAGGGGTGGCAACTGCCCCACCCAATACATAAATACCTCCGCCCCTGTTCATGAAGAAGAAGATGAATAGTCCACAACAACTAATTTATCACACATGTATGATAGCATATAACTGAGTTAGTTTGTAAATTATCCATAAATTTTGCAAAATCAACTACGATAACAAAGTTGCTTACGCAACAACGCATTTTTTAATTATATGATAACTTGGTTAACATGTTAATGTGTATATATTTATATTTTTTTTTCTTACATCGAGTTTACACGATAATTTTATTGTATGTTAAACATAGTTATACCAATAATTTTGATATGATAAGTGGGTTAACTTTCAAATATTTATGATTTGATTTGGGATTTAGACTTCTGTAGTGTTTAGGGTTTAGAGTTTAGGGTTTAGAGTTTAGGCTTTTAGGCTTTGAGGTTTAGGGTTTAGGCTTTATGGTTAATGTTTAGGGGTTAGGGTTTAGGCTTTGGGGGTTAGGGTTTAGGGTTTGTGTTTACGGGTTAGGGTTGTAGTGTTTAGGGTTCAGGGTTTATGGTTTAGGGTTTAGTGTTTAGGCTTTGGGGTTTAGGGTTTAGGGTGTAGGGTTTAGGCTTTGGGGGTTAGGTTTTAGGGTTAATGTTTAGGGTTTAGGGTTTAGTGTTTAGCTAGATATACATTTTTAATTCAAGCAACTGTTTGTATGATAAATCACATAACTTAGTGAACAAATTAACACTGTTAGCACAATATTTAGTTAATTTTATACATAGTTAATCATATATAATCAACGGTAGGGGTTTTAACCTATATTTTTATATTTTTTAACTACAACAAATTTTATTTTATTTGATACATCTAATTATTACCTATATGAAAATAGGAGACATGAGCATTTAATGAATCTGGACCCACAAATCTTCTCTCTCCAGGTTTGCTACTTAACTCATGCTCTCTCTCTCTTTCGTAGGGGCAAAATAGGCTACAATAGCATATGTTAATTGGTCAAAACTAATTAATTAGTCATCGTTCCACCAGAACTAATTTATAGATGATCCATTGTCCTACACCTCTTTCACCCTAGCATTTATGTATCTTTTACAGTTTTTTAGACGTCAAAAAGTCCATTTTACCTTCAAAAACATGAAATGGCCGTGGATGGATAGTTTCTTCACGCCTGTTCCTTCTATCCATTCATTATTTTTTCCCCTTCTTTTCTCCTTTCACTCTCTTTCCTACTTTATCTTTATTTTTACCCTTCATTCTTTTGACGGTGGATAGGATGCAATAGGTGAGGTTTCCGGCCATATAGACCACCGGAATGGAGATAAAATCGGTCGATCTACCGGAATTCAAAAAAAAAAAAATCAGACTTGATACGGAAATTGCGAATAGACAGTTTTAGACTAGATGTCCACAATATCCATCCATGTGGATACTACCACGTGTGAACCACTATCCATCCAAATTCGTGGATAATACCAAGTGTGGACCACTATCCATCCAAAAACAACATTTTCGATTGACTACTTCTTATCCATGGTAAGCGTCTTGTATGTGATATGATCATGGTAGCGTCCACGAATAGTCGATTTTGTGGACACCTAGCCTGTGAATGGACAATTTAGACTAGATGTCCACAATATATGGTATTTGTGGATACTACCACGTGTGGACCACTATCTATCCACCTGGCAGTGTCCACGAATAGCCGATATTGTGGACACCTAGTCTAGACTGTCCATTCGCAACTTCCGTATTAAGTCCAATTTTTTTTTTTGAATTATGGTAGATCGATCGGTTCTAACTCCATTTCGGCGGTCTATATGATCGGAAACCTTATCTATTGCATCATATCCACCGTTCAAAAAATGTGGGGTGAAAGAAATGTAAAAGTAAGAAAGAGAATGGAGGGGGAAAAGAAAAAAAAATAATAATAAAAAGAATGAATAGTTTTCAAAGGACGCGGCATTTATCCATCGAGAGTGTGCATTGATCATTTTCTCTCTGTGAAGGACAAAATGATCTTTTTAATAGCAGGACCTACAAAAAATAATATAAAATTGCACAAAGTTTTGAGAAAATATAAAATTACAAAAAAAAAGGTAAAAAAGATAAAAGTGGTGCAAGACACCATGTTTACAAATTGTAGTTTTTAGACAGTTGGCTTTTGCTGAAAAAAATAGTTAAGAGCATGTCTAAATAGTCGTATGTGGCAAGTCTCTTGCATAAGCACTAAACACATGAAAATTTTGAAACATTATGTAATATTTTTATTTTTTATTTTTTGTCTACGTGAAACATTATAATATGTGTAGTGTCTTTTCGAATACTTGTCAACAATCAAATCAATATCTCACCCGAATCACATCTACATCATGAGATTTCAGGTAGAGTGGCGACATTTGGCGTAGATACATATGTGATCATCGTAGATATGTTATTCATGTAGGACCAAAATAAGCTTGGAAAAGTGTTTCCGAAACGCACTCAAGCAAATGCAGAACATTGTGAAGCGATCGACCAAAAAGCTTGAAAGCTGTTTCCGTTAAAAGCATTTTGAAATCTGATTGAAAATTGTTTCAAAAGAATATTGAAAATCGTTTAAAATCCGATTTAAAAATGTTTATATACTCGTATTTATAATCCGTTTGATGTTTATAAAACATGAATGGATTTTTCTGAGTCAAGAATGTAGGATTAAAATATTTGAATTACATTAATGCAATATAAACGCGAGAAAATAAACGTTAAGGAAATTTGATTCTCGGAATAGCATTTGAAAGATGAATCTAATGAAAAACCGGATAAAGCGATATGAAGACGAAATAAAAATCTCTTTCTAATTCAAATAATTTCCGTAGTGCAACGAGAATATGTGATTCTTGAGTCTCATAATACAACCAAAGAAAACTGTTTCACAACACCATTGAAACGCAACTTACTTTTGCGTAAGAAGATTGAAAGAATTTTTTTGTATAGTTCAGAATGTGAACGAAGTGCGTAAAATGAAAAAGATGAAACTATATGTCTGGAAGAAAGAGAGAGGTTGATCGCGGAGAGAATATGAGAATTAAACGATGGGTTGATGCATTTCTTCTTTCTTTATTTCAATTTATTCTTTAAGGTAGATTTCTACTTTGATTAGCACAATATAATTACAGAGAAGATATAATTGTGAACCTTGTGCACAATGATCACAGAAAAAACTCTTGTAGATCATATATGACGTACTTTTTCACAACTTTTAAAATGTTTGAATTGTTTGTTTTTTATAATATGAAAGTGGATAAACTGCTAAATCAGTTCTGTAACGACCAGTTCCCGGCGAACCGAAAACGACGTCATTAGAACATCTGTCTAAACCAAAATGGTTAACTGACATGTTTTCTCATGGTCCCAAGCGTCTTCAGTATGCTTCTTTCTGTTCAAATCCACCAACGTACGAGTAATTGAAATTCTTCTTCTAGTCTTGCCGAAAAAGAATGGAGAAAGAAGATGGGTGAGTAATGGGGATTACTCCTTGATACATTCTGAACTAATACATTTCAACACATCCGGCACACGCATTGACACTGAGACAAGAATAAAGCAGATACAAGCATCAACTACGTATAAGGATATACGTAGTCTTGGAATTAAATAAACATCACGCAAGAGAGTCCAACTACCGGCGTCCCTAGCCCCAACGGCCCGGACTTCTAAGTAGTCTGCCTAAAATGACATCTCATCTTTAGGTCGTCTAAAATGACATCTCATCTTTAAATTCGTGCACCACCTGCACCCAACACCGCATCTAAAATGACATCTCATCTTTAGGGCGTCTAAAATGACATCTCATCTTTAGGACGACTAAAATGACATCTTATATTTAGGATGACTAAAATGACATCTCATCTTTAGCCGAGCGCGATACCAGCACCAAACAACAAACAACGGGCTCGCTAAACCCCAACGGAAGAATGGACCACACAAGGGCACCATCCTGACAAACAATGTGCACAGTGGACTCTAAACCCTGTGCACCACACTTCTAAATCTAACTCAGAAACTTTATCCGGTTCTCAACCTAACGATGTTTAGCATGCCATCTAGGTTCTCACGCAATTTCTCAACCAAAACAACCAACTCACACCATCTCGTTCATCACAATCAATCACAAAATCTCTTTTCCGGTTAACAATTCATTTATTAATTCCGTTCTCAATCAATCAACAATCACACAACGATTTCCATTCGTCTAACAACCTAACTTCAATTCACAATTCTGGTTTCCTGGTTTCAATTTCTTATATCGATATGGATATCGATCGTCAATTTTGAATAGCGATAAGGTTATTAAATCGATATGATTATATTAATACTTTAGCTTATATAACAATCTAACAACCTACAACACACACAAAAAACAAGGAGGCAAACATAACCCAATCACGATACCACAACATATAGCGAAAGCGAGGAAACACATTAGAGCGAACCGCCTCACCTTGGCCACAATGTCGTTGATCCATAATGAGCACAATCGGCGATTGGCTGAAGTGTGACTGCGATCATGGTCTGATGCAGCGCATCTTCATACCATCTTGTCGCCATGATCCTCATTTTAATAGGACGCCTTAATATCGTTTGTTTAGTTTTATACCTTGTGGGCTTCTCACTCATTTGGGCTTTTAGCGTTAATTATACGCTTGTGTATAATTACATTAGGGTTTTGTTCACTTCTATTATTTAAGTGAGCCGCTAGACTATTTGTAAGACATGGATTATTGAATAAGAAAACCTTATAGAACTTTTAGTTCAATTCCTTGTCGACGGTATTCTTTGTGAATCAACGTCTCTCAAGAACCCTCGATGAACGAATATTCTTCGTGAATCAACGATCTTCGAGTCCTCGTCGAACGGCTATTCCTTATTGGAATCAACGATCTTCGAGCTTATCATGCTTACGATGTGCTAGTTTGGTATCAGAGCAATCACGTTCCTGCATGAATTTTTTTTTCCCGAATCATGGCACGTAAAAACTATCCCTTCACAACGGATCAACACATCAATGAATCAATAGATGCTTGGGCGGAGTTACGCCATAAACTTCGTGAGATTCATGAAAGGAGTCAATCCTCCATACGTCGATCATTACACCAGTTGATCGAATCACAACAAGATCAACATCTCACGTTTCACAACAACAAGAACGAAGAGGGAGATTTTCATGGCCATATCATCAGCAAGTCACCATGTCCAATTTCTTCAAGGGAAGAGGATCTTTATCACGAGATTGAGCTCTATGGTGAACCAGTTTTCAACGCCTATGATGAAGACCAGATTTGTGATGTTAACGACGAACCAGTTTTCGATGTCTACGATGATGACCCGATTTGTGATGTTACCAACGTAGAAACGTCAGTTATGAGCTACAAAGAGTCGCCATATACAGGCTCTGACACGGACAGGAAAGCTGTTGACAAAAAGTCATTGATCGTTTTGAGAATAACAAAGCCCGTCAATCGATTGAATCTCTTTTGTGATTGCACAAGATTTGCCACTTCGTGGGAAGAAATTGAAACACCAGAACATTCTCATAAATTGTTGCCGTATTTCTTGAGAAAGCTGTTTTCTCTCGACATTGCATCTAGTGTTTCACTCGCGCCGTTATCCATGTTCAAAATTCGAGGGCGTATTGTTTCATCGTTACAAGAATCTGATGCAAATTTGTTAAAGAATGGAATACAAATGAATTTGTGACGGAATAGCACTGCAAAATCATTTTCTAGTTACGATAAAGGTGAGGGAGAAGAGACTATAAAAATGTTTCTAAATTGGTATCTTGTGTTTTCTCCTACCTTTGAAGGAGGAGCAAGCACCAATAACCATAACCATAACCATAACCAAGAGCAGCTTTTGATTTCTTGGAATCAAGATATGGAGGAACTGGGTTCAAACAAGTTGGTGTTATTATATTCTCACTATACTATCAGTCGTGATGTTCAACGTACGAATGTGGAGTTGGTTTTCTTTAACACCTCTGCTTTTCCACCTATAGTGTTATCTGGGCTGACGACATTGGCAGCAAACACTGGTGTTTTCTTACTCATATGGCAAAGGAAACTATCGGAGGTGCTGGTACCACAACAGATTTTTACTAGTGCTTGTCAACGACGTAATGGCGGCATCAATTGGATAGTGCGCTTGTGTTCTATGGTATTATTAGCAGGGTTTTCAATGGAAGAACATTGTTATTGGTTTGCCGTTTTTATTGAGTGTCCTAAGATTACTTGTAGTTCCCTCTTGTCATTTCTCTTCGATGAAAAAGGGGAAACAAAGTGTATGTGGCCACTGTGGACTCGTAAAGCCATCATGATTGATATTCAAGAATTATCGACCATGTTGTTCTTTCATACAATTACATTACTCGCCACGAACAATTGGCGGTCGCGGTGCTTCGCATTCGAGGGCACCGACGGTCAACTGACGGGCACGGTTCGGAGCGGTGCGAGGCGTTTACAATGGTAGCACTCATAAGATTTACGGGAAGATCAATACGCAGTGACAGTATGGTTTTGGAAATTGGACACAAGGCGGAGATAATACAGAAAAATTGAGTCCCAAGGAACCGACCTTGACCTTTGGGTCGTGGACAAAGGTTCACCAAAACTTCGGGATGGACGAGGCAGCTATGGACAAGACGTGGTGATGTCCCAGATTTACTTGGCGGTCACGGTGTCTTGGCACGGAGGTGCATTGCTCCGCAAGAAAGGCCAGAAACAGAAGAGAATGCGGTGGCGGAACATGGTTGACTTCTGTCGGCTACCGGCGACGTCAGAAAACTCTAGTGGCAAGCGGTGGATAAACTGCTAAATAAATTTAAAATGTTTGAATTGTTTCTTTCTTGTAATATGAAAGTGGATAAACTGCTAAATCAGTTCTGTGAAGATCCGCTCCCGGCGAACCGGAAACAACGTCTTTAGGACATTCGTCTAAAACAAAATGGCTAACCGGTATGTCCTCCCATATTTCCAGGCGTCCTGAATACGTTTCCTTCTGTTCAAATCCACAAACGTACCAGTAATTGAAATTTGGCTACTTTTTCGGGGAAAGAAGAGGGGTGAGTAATGGGGATTACTCCGTGAGACAATCAGAACTAATCCATTTCAACACATATGGCACACCCCTTGACACCGAGACGAGAATTGAGCAGCTACAAGCATCAACTACATATAAGGATATACATAGTCTCGGAAATAAACAAACATCACGCAAGAGAGTCCTACTACCCACGTCCCTGGCCCCACCGGCTCGAACTTCCAAGTAGTCCGCCTAAAATTACATATTATCTTTAGACTTGTGCACCACATGCACCCACCACCGCACCTAAAATGGCATCTCATATTTAGGGCGCCTAAAATGACATCTCATCTTTAGGAAGACTAAAATGACATCTCATATTTATTCGTGTGCACTGCTAGTACCGAACACCGCTCCTAAAATGGCATTTCATCTTTAGGGCGCCTAAAATGACATTTCATCTTTAGGGCGCCTAAAATTACATCTCATCTTTAGGATGACTAAAATGACATCTGATCTATTCCCGCGCGCGATACCAACACCTAACAACAAAAAAACAGGCTCGTTAAACCCCAGCGGAAGAATGTGCCACACAAGGGCACCATCCTGACAAACAACTTGCACAGTGAACTCTCAACCTTGTGCACCACACTTCTAACTTTAACTCAATAACTTTATTCGGTTCTCAACCTAACCGTCTTTAGCATTTCATCTAGGTTCTCACACAATTATTCAACCAACACAATCAACCCACATCATCTCATTCATCATAATCAATCACGCAATATCATTTATGGTTAACAATTCATTTACTTCCGTTCTCAATCAATCAACCAATCACGCAACGATTTCCATTCGTCTAACAACCTAACTTCACTTCAAAATTTCGGTTTCTTGGTTCCAATTTCTTATATCGATATGGATATCGATCGTCAATTTTGAATAGCGATAAGGTTCTAAAATAAATACTTTAGCTTATATAACAATCTAACAACCTATAGCGAAAGCGAGGAAACACATTAGAGCGAACCACCTCACCTTGGTCACAATGTCGTTGATCCATAATGAGCCACGGTTGGCGATTGGCTGAAGTGTGGCTGCGATCATCGTCCCATGAACAATTAGCGGTCGATGTCCTTCGTCTTCGACTGCACCAATGGTCAACTAACATGCACGGTTCAGAGCGGTGTGAGGCGTGTTCACAATGGTAGCACTCGGAAGCATGACGGGGAGATCGAAACGCACTGCCAGTACGGTTTTGGGAAATGGATGCAAGGCAAAGAGAATACGGAAAACTTGCTTCCCAAGGAACCAAACTTGACCTTTGGGTCACGGAAAAAGGTCTACCGAAAGTACGGGTACTACCTTGGGCTGATTTTGGGGGTTCGAGATGGATAAGGAAGCTACGAACGAGACGCGATGACGTCCCAGGCTTACTTGGTGGTCACGCTGTCTTGGCGAGGAGGTGTCTTGCTCTGCAAGCAAGGTCAGAGACGGAAGAGAACAGTGGCGGACATGGCTCATTTCGGTTGGCTTCTGGCGGCGTCAGACAACTTCGGTGACACCCGCGGCTGATCGGTGATAACACGGATTTTGCAATCCTTTGAGGTACCACTTCCTCAAGCTTGTCGTGTAGTCTTGAGGTATCGAACCTTTTTGGAACGGATAAGACCAATAAGAACACACCAAACCTCTAGAGTCAAATCACCCAATTAAGTTTTTGTTCTAGCAATCCTAGCGAAAACAATTCAAATAGAAGTAAACAAAAAGCAAGTAAACAAAGTGAATTCAATCAATGATAAAGATAAGGCCTAAAGGTTAAGGTCAACGGATAGGTGACTCGGGATGATCAAGGATCCTAATTCAAACTTCAAAGAAGCTAACCTCTTAGCAAGGAATACAACAAGTTGACTAGTCTAATCTCTTAGTACTAATCTCTTTACCTAATCCTAATCCAAGAACAAACTCTCATTTGTGAATTAAGATCAAGCAAGCATTCAAACAAGTTCCAAATAGCCAACAATCACTTTAGACATCCATTTTCATGTGCTAGAATGTGAAAGTCCTATCAAAGCTAAAACTGGCATTTCATCAAACACATGGTGAGCAAAAAATCCTAAACATCGTAATCAACGTGATCAAGGCTAATTAGGCACTAAACACACTTTGATAGATGAGGTTTTAAACAATCAAACACTAGAAATCCATTGATCACCCCTAATCAACCTAATCCTACCTAACCCATAAGCCCTATGAAGAACTACTCGCTAATCATCATGTGATCAACAAAACCCAAAGAGATAGTGTTAATCATTGGAGATTAGAGAAAGTAGAAAGATTAAAAGAAGAAATCACAAAAGAAGTACTTAGATTAACCAAAAATCAAACTTGTTCTTCCCAAGTGTTTTGAACAAAAATAAAGCTTAAGACCCAATAGAAAATAGGGTTTTGGCTTAAGTAGTGAGTATGGGGCGAACCGGGTCAACCCGGAACAAACCGGGTGTTGACCCGGATCCAAGACAATTTCTGGGAACTGTATCGGTCTGCTTGGTATCGGTCTGCTTGGTTGATATGCATCTGAAGGAATTTCTAGCAGTTCCTAATCATATTAGCAACCCTAGGTATAAATTCCAAGCCTTGGATCTAGGGTTCAGGTATATTGAATCATTAGATCTCGAAATTACCTGGTGATTAGCAGCGGAAGATGAACAAATAATCGAGATCTTAAAGCGCCTCAAGTGCTGCGCCTCTACTGGTATCCACACGCACACAAACTGGAATCCGCCGGGATGCTAGTGCCGGGAGATCGGATCTCTTTGGGATACATCTGTTTCTGAGAAGTAGCTGCGATTCGGCTTCCTTTTTCTCCAGGTCGTGCTATATCATATATATATAGATCTGGGAAAACCTAATTAATCACCGGACCGAACCGAGATTAATTAAGTCATTAAATCGAAACCAATGTTTCGATCTGCGCCTTGCATCGATCGACACAACACTTGTATCGATCGACACACTCTCAAAACTCGTATATTAATGTGTATCAAATACACATTAACTTGATCATTACTTTAATGATTATTCCCACATGAAGTATATCCAGTCTGCTTAGGTGTGTGACCCTGTAGGATCATATATTACCAGCAATGAGTTCTAAACTCATTGATCATAAGTGGTTTCTAGCAAAACTTTATGATTGCCCGGCATTATATGAATTTCTAATCTCGACAACACAACTATCTCTAGAGTGATTACAAGTGTGATTTCAGGACATTCCCAACAAACTCCCACTTGTACTGGAATCATCTATTCCCATAATCCCTTCGTCTCTATATCTCGATTTGACATAAGGCAAGATCCGTGTTATCCTTATTAAGCCAAAATCATGTTCATCGAACTCCGATTTATACTGACAAGACAAACGACTGACAATCACCTCGTTTGAGTGTGGCCACACATTTCTCAGTATCAAATCTTCGATGGGCCCTGAGACATTTATCTCCTGTTTTACAGGAGGGACAAATCCCATATGGTTCCATCCCTGTTCCTTCACACACTTCATGATACGCCCAATCAATGCCTTTATAATCACCAGTTACGGCTGACGTTTGACAAAGTTAAAGCGGACCAATTCACATGTAAGAAAACATGATGAACTCAGGTCTAGGGACTATACTCGATAGTCGTAATGAAAACTCTCATGACACTTATTTAACTATCATTCAGAGTTCTCATTAGTGGGTCATATCCGATTCTGTGTTCTTTAACACATATCTATGTGATTGACTTTAATAATCTTATTAATGACTCCATGAAACTTAGTCATCAGTCACCTCACATACTAGTCTCACGCGGTTGTTAGTGTCCTATTTTAACAACCTTGACCAGGGACCAACATGATTTATGTCATTTGTCATTTATAGGGTTTCATGATCAAGTCACATACTTGATGACCTATAAAAATGTCATAAATTACTATGGAATTATTATTTAATAACCATAATTAAATAATACCGAAATCAGATTTCATTAACATAATCAAATTATGTGAACATCATATCATTACTAGAATCAACAACAACAACTCCCACTAAAATTAAGATCACATCTTAAAACATCTAATGCCTTTAGCGGTATTCTGACCCTCATTCGCTCTCGCTCAGCGTGTGTCGAAATACACTGCGTCTTGCTAAGAGTAATGCCTAGAGTCATTGGCATGAAGCCCTTCTTGGAATTATGCATACTGGTCCTGTGCAAGACCTTATCAATATAAGTATCTTGACACAATCCAATTAGCTTGTCCAATCTACCTCTATAGATTTTATTCCAAGAATTTATACGGTTTCTCCCATATTTTTCATCGAAAAGCAACTTTCGAGTCAAGTCTTAACAGACTGAAACAGTGGAACTTCACTTTCGAGAATCAGTATGTTATCAACAAACAATACTAGAAATGCAACTGCACTCCCACTAGTTATCTTGTAAACACACAGTTCCTCTTCGTTCCTGATGAAGTCAAACCTTTTGACTGCTTTATCAAAACGAAGATTTCAACCTTGTGATGCTTGCTTCAATCCATAAATGGATCGATGAAGCTCGCATACCTTCCTAGCAGCATTAGGATCAATGAAACCTTCAGGTTATGTCATGTACACATCCTTTCAGAATTCCAATGAGGAAAACTGTTTTCACATCCATCTGCCAGATCTCATAATCATAATGAGCGGCGGTTGCTAGGAGAATCCGAATGGACTTAAGCATAGTGACTGGGGAATAGGTTTCATCATAGTCAATACCATGAATTTACTTGAAACTTTTTGCCAACAACCTAGCTTTGTATATCTGAATATTACCTTCCACGTCAACTTTTCTTCTTTGACGATCCATTTACTCTCAATGGTTTTTACACCATCTGGTAAATCAATCCAAGTCATACTTGGTTCCGTGACATGGATCCCATTTCGGATTCAGTGGCTTTTAGCCATTTTCAGAGTCAGGGCCCATTATTGCTTCTTCAAAATTTGCAGGCTCGTCACTTTCAATGATCAACAGATAATGGCAATTGGTTACGAAAAATCCACATTTCTCGGGTTCGTGACAGATCCTTTCGGATCTGCGAGCTTCAGGTTTGTGTAAAACTCGTGCACATATCTCATATATAGACTTTTACCACGACCTAATTAACCAAGATTTAAACCGCAGTTAATTAAGTCATGAACCAAAATCGCTTATTTTGGTACGCGATCTGTGTCGATCGATACACCTTTGTGTCGTTCGACACTTCCTCAGAAACTCACCATTTGAATGTATATCAAATATACATTCATTAGATCCTTTGCAAAACTTCAGGCACCACATGTGCAAGTTCTACAACTCTTTGTAGATCCAACTGCTGCTCTTCTTCATCAGGTTGAGCAATCTCCGGTGATTCTCGAATTTCTTCGAGTTGTACTTTACTCCCACTGTTCTTCCTGGAAAGAAAATCTTTCTCAAGAAAAACATAGTTCCGACCAACAAGCAATTTGTTCTCGGACCGGTTGTAAAAGTAATATGCCTTGGTTTCGTTAAGATAACCAACGAAGTAGCACTTATCGGATTTGGGTGTGCGCTTATGAGAGATTTAACGTTTAATATAAGCCTCACAACCCCAAATCTTCATGAAAGACAAATTAGGAACATTTCCATTCCATATCTCATGTGGTGTCTTTGTAAATGATTTTGATGGAACCCTATTCTGTGTAAACGCAGACATTTCTAGAGCGTATTCCTAGAAGTATAATGGAAGATTTGAGTGACTCATCATTGATCGAACCATATCTAATAAAGTCCGATTCAGGAGGAGTGAGTTGTAACAATTCCACAATCTCTCGGATGATCACTGAATTCTTAGCTTAAGTATCCACCTCCACGATCTTATCGTAGAGCTTTAATACTTTTGCCAAGTTGATTCTGTACTTCATTCTGGAACTCTTTGAACTTTTCAAAAGATTCTGATTTATGTCTCATCAAATAGACATAACCATACCTACTGAAAATATCAGTAAAGGTAATGAAGTGCTGAAAGTTTCCTCTAGCACTTGTGCTTATCGGGCCATACACATCCGTATGTATAAAGCCCAATAATTCACTGGCCCTTTCATTTTGTTCGTTCGCGACCTGTGTCGATCGTCGCACCTTTTGTGTCGATCAACACTACCTTTTATTGAAGGGGGGGGGGGGGCGTTCGTCACTTTACCCAATAAACAAGATTCGCATTTCTCACATGATTCATAATCAAATGAGCCCAAAAACCCATTACTATGGAGCTTCTGAATCCGTTTTTCATTTATGTGGCCCAAACGACAATGCCAGAGAAAGAGTTTGATTCATATCATTTGACTTGAATCTCTTGGTACTAATGTTATAGATAGACACGTTTTGTTTTAGAACATAAAGTCCATTCTCTAATGGACCGCTACCATAAAACATATCATTTTAATCAAATGAATAACACTTATTCTTAATTTGAAAACTGATATCCTTCCATATCCAAACAAGGAATAGAAATAATATTTCTGCTTATAGCAGGTACATAGTAGCAGTTCTCAAGTTCAAAACCAAGCCAGAATGCAAAACAAATGAAATGTTCCTATAGCTAATGTAGCAACTCTTGCTCCATTACCCACGCGCAAGTCCACTTGCCCTTTCTCCAAAATTCTACTTTTGCTTAGGCCCTGCATATTTTCACAAAATATGAGTACCACAGCTGGTATCTAATACCCAATAAGTAGAACCATAAGAACTAACATTTACTTCTATAACATAAATACCTGAAGAAGAAGTCTCGTACGTCTTCTTCAGCTTCTCATAATCTTCCAGGAATTTATTGCAGTTTCTTTTCAAATGCCCATAACCATTACAATAATGGCACTTATCATCTTTAGAAGGACCAGGTTTAACCTTAGGAGCATGGTTAGACTCGCTTTGATTCACAATCGAGCTCGTCTTGCCATTACCTTTGTTCTTACCAAGTTTCTTAAACCTGTTACCCTTTTGTACCAGACATTTGGGGTGTCCTTCTTGATGTTAGGTTCTGCAGTCTTGAGCATCTCATGCAACTCAGTCAAAGTCTTTTTCAAGTTGTTCATGTTATAGTTCATAACAAACTGATCATAGCTTGACGACAGTGACTGCAAAATGATGTCAGTAGCCAACTCTTGGCTAATGGGACAATCCAGTTTCCCCAGGTTATCAATATAACCCATCATCTTAATGACATGAGGACTAACTGGTCCGTCCTTTGGTAGCTTGCACTCAATTAGAGACTTAACCGTCTGGTATCTCTGAGTTCGTGCCTGCTCCTGAAACATACTTTTCAGGTTAGTGATCATCTCTATTGGCGACTCCACGTTCTCGAATTGCTTCTGCAAATCCGAGTTCATGGTAGCCAACATGAGACAACACACATCGACCACATCATTGGAATGCTTATCCCAAGCATCCTTTTCTGACTGCCAGGCATTGACTCGGTACTTCTTAGGGAGAACTTTCTCAAGGACATAGTCCTTTTCTCCTGTTTGAGAACAATTCTCAAGTTCCGATACCATTCAAGAAAGTTGGATCCATTTAACTTGTCCTTATCAAGGACGGATCGCAGGGAGAAATTGTTATGATGGTTTGCGCTAGACATAGCTGAAAACAAGGGAGGTTTAGTTATGATGTTCAAGAAATGAGAAATCTTAACTATTAAGAAAACTCGCATTATATTCAAACAATGTTCCCTCAAATGAATATAATGATCCAAGACCCATACTTCACTAAACTTGAGTGAGCCAGTGGCTATCACCCAAATTTTAGCTATCTAGGTAAGCAACAACTTGCTAGTTATATCCAATATAACTCTTGGTTGTGGATTGACATCTCATGTCCAATCCACCTGATGTCTCTGAGCCCAAAACGATTTTGATGGCCCAGTCAAGTAAACCAATCTCTTAATTCATGTAATTGTTGATACCTTGCACTGCAAGCCTATCAACACGATTACCTCTTGCCTTACTCATGTAATTGTGGACACCTTGCACTGCAAATCTATCGCACAATGAAATGAGTCTTGACAGTTGACAAGATCGGGAAGACATCAAGGATTACTTGATATTTAGTTTGAGGAACGAAACTGTTTTAAATCGTTTAATCTTATTATGTCTTAATTATTCTAATAAAGGATTTATCTTGGTTTGGATATGTGATTTCAGGTTCAATAACCGAAACCAGCGGACCCTGTGTCGACCGACACTACTTTAGTGTCGATCGATACAGATTTACCAAAACCAATTTGCGATAACCGATCAATCCAATTGATCCGGTTTTTTTCTGATAACCAGTCAATGTCGATCGACACTACATTAGTGTCGGTCGATACCAACCTTATCAAAACAATCACAATAAACCGGTCCAATCCAATTGAACCGATTATCCTAATCGCAAGGTCTATGTCGACCGACACAACTCTTGTGTCGATCTTCACAAGTAGGTTAAACCTGGGTTTTATTCGGGTTATCATTATGTGTCGATCGACACCGGATTGGTATCGATCGACACAGTGCGATAAACCCTAAATCGTTTTCAAACAAAAAACCTAAACTAGATTACTTTGATCAAAACGAATTTTACCATGCTTGTATCAACAATACAGAGATCCAGATTCAACTAATCTAATCAACATGCTACTGATTCAATAGAACCCTAAGGCTCTGATACCACTGAAGGAATTTCTAGCAGTTCCTAATCATATTAGCAACCCTAGGTATAAATTCCAAGCCTAGGATTTAGGGTTCAGGTATATTGAATCATTAGATCTCAAAATTACCTGGTGATTAGCAGCGGAAGATGAACAAATAATCGAGATCTTAAAGCGCCTCAAGTGTTGCGCCTCTACTGGTATCCACACGCACACAAACTGGAATCCGCGGGGATGCTAGTGCCGGGAGATCGGATCTCTTTGGGATACGTCTGTTTCTGAGAAGTAGCTGCGATTCGGCTTCCTTTTTCTCCAGGTCGTGCTATATCATATATATAGACCTGGGAAAACCTAATTAATCACCGGACCGAACCGAGATTAATTAAGTCATTAAATCGAAACCAATGTTTCGATCTGCGCCTTGCATCAATCGACACAACACTTGTGTCGATCGACACACTCTCAAAACTCGTATATTAATGTGTATCAAATGCACATTAACTTGATCATTACTTTAATGATTATTCCCACATGAAGTATATCCAGTCTGCTTAGGTGTGTGACCCTGTAGGATCATATATTACCAGCAATGAGTTCTAAACTCATTGATCATAAGTGGTTTCTAGCAAAAATTTATGATTGACCGGCATTATATGAATGTCTAATCTCGACAACACAACTATCTCTAGAGTGATTACAAGTGTGATTTCAGGACATTCCCAACAGCATCCCGATACGAACTGTCTGCTTTTTTCTTTGGGCATGTTGCTGATTTGCAGACTATGTTGAGATGCATCCAGTAAATCAGGCATAACTCTTCCATATAGCTCCGAATGACTTCACACCACCTCCATTAGAAAGCCAACTCAATTTCCCATGATTTGTATTTAGAATCCCAGAGCTAAAAGTCAACGTAATATCTTCATATGACTCAATCTTTCAAGCTCATCGGTTTGGTCCTTCATCACCATTTCACTTGCAATCACTCCTTTGGCCTCCAAACTCTTCCAAACATCCTTAGCAACTCAAAGAATCTACAAAATATAAGAAACAATCCAAATGCAAGCCTAGAATTCCTAACCTAGCTCTAGATGATTCTATACTCTAAACACACCAATGACCAAAGAAATGAAGCTAAAGGAAACTAAAAAGAAGTAAAACATGATCCTAACAATAGCGTAAATGCATGAAAATACAAGTATATCAATTCTCCCAAACTTAAACCTTGCTTGTCCACAAGCAAGCATAAGACTATCAAAGCAAGTTGGGAGAAAGGTTTGAAGGCGGGGACTCAAAACCACAAGACTCACAACAAGATACAAGATCTTTCAAAGAAGTTACAAGTTGCTCTAATCACATTGACTATCCATGTACTTCCACATTACCGTTCCCTCAATACTTACTCTATCTCCTGAGATCCTATAGAACACAAGCAATCATCAACTCAATTCCTTACATTCATTAAAAGTTAAGTGCGATCTCGCATAGGGTCAATCAATCAATCCCAATCGGTAAGGTTCAAGAAAGGCTATTTGAGGTGGTTAAGTAGAGTTTCTTTTGGGGTGGTTAACTCTCGAGAATGGGAGCAATTGGCATTACACAAAATCTATCTAAGAAAGGGAACAATTCATGCATACAAAGTTCTTTCCTCATTGTTCTACCCAATCCCTAGAAGATTTTTCTAAACAATCCCATAATGAAAGATAAACACTCACCAAACCCCCCAACTCATGATCAATCTTTTACCAAAACACTCACCCCTTTAGCTCTTTTTCTCTCTTTTCTTTGTCAACTAGGAAACACTTAACTGATTTTACTCTTTTTCAAACTTGACCAAACTTTTTCATAACTTATCCCCTCTTACTTTATCTTTCTTTTCTTTCTTTTTGAATCATTCTTAGGAGACTTTTTCTTATTGCACGTAGCTATTTTATTATAAGACTTCCTAGTGACATTCTTTCTCTTTTTTGAAATCTTTTTCAACTCTTTTCATTGATCCGTCCATTCCCATTGTAACTCTCATCCCTCCCCCAAACTTATTTCCAATCCTAATGCTAGACTCTTATGGCAAATAGAGCTAGCTAAGAATGAGAAAAGACCATTGTCGTTCCCGATACTCTCAAGTTTTTGCACATGCAAAAAGCAATCAAGAACATGCCTCACTCACAAATCATTTTGGCTTCAAGGAAAGGTTTAGGGTCTTTGGGTAAGGGAAGCCATGATCATAAGATCAATGGTTGCCCGAGTTAATCAAGAGAGTGGTAAAAGGGAAAACATAACTCGGGCAAGGATCATGGGATTGCATTTCAAGCCCCTAAGCAAGATATTTCAAAGTCAAATTAAGTCCAATATCACAGAATTGAGCTAAGTTCAAGCGAGCTTCACAAGGATAGGGAATTTCGGAATCTCAAAGTCAAGCAATGGGTTTTCCTTTTCTTTGAAAATCGATTAAAGTAACGAGCAACTTAATTGGTGAGCCTCTACAAGGCAAAATCATCATTGTCCCCAATGCATGAATCCTACAATACTAACTAGACTCGATCCTACAATGCTTTATTTTTGTGAAAAATTTTCAAAAATTTTCGATTTTTTTTTTGGTTTTTCTATGCCTTAGATGCAATGCATGAGACTCAAGGACAGAAAATAAGATCAAAAGAACCATGATTAGCAACTGGTCTCTCCCCCAAACTTAAATCACACGGTCCCTTGTGTGATCTAGGAAAGGAAAAGAGACCGAAGACACACAAAATGCAAACAAAGAAAAGAAACTAAATATGTACAAGGGAGGAGTGTTACTTAGTTGGGCGAAGAGGGCGTATCGGCTTGGCCGACCGATACGCCAACCGATATGATATCTTGGATTATTTCTGGGAGGCACGTATCGGCCTGGCCAGCCGATATCGTGACCGATATGTGATCTCGAATTTCCAGCTTTTCAATCCCAAGAGTCCGTATCGGTCTGGCCAACCGATACGGTGGTCGATACAGCTTCACTGTTTTCCTTTCGACCTCTTTGTCCAAGATGTTTCGGCCCTTTCTTAACGCCAATGAGTCCATAGCTTCACCTATCAACCAAAACCTGATAAACTCAAAGCAAAACATAAAAAATGACTAGCAAAAGATCATATGTACAAGGATAAACATGTGAATGTCTCCCAAGTGCGCTTTTGTTTAAAGTCGGTAAGCTTGAATGTTCAAACCCGGTTCTTAGGCTGAAGGTGAATGAGTCCTGCCCTTGAGATAAATGGTCAGGACCTGAGAGGTTAGCTTACTGAGATTGACTGAATCACCTTGAAACCTTGGGCTGATTGAAGCTTGAGCACTTGCAAATGGCCTAGACTTTCCTTTAGTCTTGACCTTGTAATCATTGCAGTTCCCCTTTAGACTCAATGGATGTAAGATGATACAATTGAGAGATGGAGTTTCAACGGTCATTGGAGTTTTCAGCTTGTCCTTATGTCCTTTCTCAGCTTCTTTGACTCCATCTAATCCATTGGGTAGAGCATTTCCATTATGCTCACCAAACAAAGATTGTAGACTCTCCCTATCCATTATCTCCTTTTCATACTCTTGAGCCCTTAGATGATTGTTGACAACCTTATCTTTTCCAGCCTTTACAACCTTTGGAGACATTTTTGGCACCATATCCACAACCTTCTCTTTTGGAGCTTTTTCCTCATCGATGCTTAGCTTCTTCAAAGAGATGGATCCAACATACTCAGTCCTTATGGTCATGAGAGGAGTTCCAATAGCTCTATCCACCCCCTCCTTTTGAGCACGTCCCATGTGCTCACTCAATGATCCATAGAGAGAGGGTTTAGGCCAAACTTTGGTGCCTACATTTGCAAAGAGCCTTGCCTCCTCTAACACATCAGCCTCATTTGGAGAGAGGATGACACCACAAGTGTGAAGAGATGTGCTTCTCAGAGGATAGTAAGCGTTGGTAGCAACATTATTCAGCACATCATGTTTCTTTTTAAAGTCCAGACAAGCTCCAGTGGTGTTGAGGAAAGAGGTACCAAGTAAGAGAGGTAGTTGGGTACTCTTCTTCATCTTCATGACAATAAAGTTAGTTGGGATAGTGCACTCACCAATCTTCAGTGGATAGTCCTTGATCATTCCTATTGAAGTTTTTGAGTAAGAGTCTCCAAATGTAATAGAAGATGGGTATCTTTCCATGATCTTAATCCCGAGTGTTTCCACCATGTCAAGAGATATCACACTCACAGTAGAGCCGGAGTCACACAATGCATCCTTAATCTCCAAGTCTCCCAAAGTACAACTGATGGTAAATTTACCCGGATTACCAAGCTTGGGAAGTTCCCTAGGTGTTGTTTGGATGGTAGGCGCAATATCTGCAGCAAAAATAGCAGTAGTACTCATCACCTTAGCTGATGCAACATAAGAAGGCTTAACTACAAAGGCCTTCATCTCATTGAGAGGAACATGTGCAACAAGAGGGGGTTCATAACCATAGAGAAGTGCTTCGATTTCATCAACCTCTCTTTCATGGTCTGGTTTCTCATGATCAACAGTAGAGAAGATTGCATTGCAGTAGTCTTTCGGGTTCTTCTCCGGGTTTTCGGGCAAGGTACCGGTAGGTCGAGAAGTGGAAGCATGCGTGTTTTCAACATTGATCAAGTGAGAAGTCAAATGTTGCAGCTCATTCTTTAAGTTCTTTACTTCCAACGCCCCATTTGCTTGTCCTTGGATGAGTTGTTGCATCATTCCCTTTAACTCATTACCCAAACCCAAAGAGGAAGAAGCTTGTGGTTGTTGTTGCCCAAAACCGGGTGGAGGATATTTTTGCTTGGGAAAATAGCCTTGTTGTCCTTGAGGTTGAGGCTGAGAAACAAACCCTTGTTGGTTGGTGTAAGGGACAAAAGGCTTTTGTTGTTGAGATTGTCCTTGAGGTGGAGCTTGAGGATAGACTTGATCCTGAGGATTGGCTACATTGGGGTTTCTGTATGAAAAGTTTGGGTGGTTTCTGTAGTTGGGGTTGAAGCCTTTGTTGAAACCACCTTGCCCCGCAATGAAGTTAATCTCCTCTTGGGTCATATCTTCTTCCACAATGTAGAGGAGTGGCTGAGAGTCTTCATAGTTGCCCACAAAGCTGATTTGCTTTTGGCTTGAAGAGATCATCTTGTCTAGCTTCTCATGTAAGGACTTGATTTCCTTCTCATACTTCTCATCCGTAGAAGATGATCCTCTATTAGTCCGCTCATAATCCTCATTGTAGTTCCCATCACTTGTAGCGAGATTTTCAATTAACTCCATCGCCTCATCAACTCCCTTGCCTAGGAAGTGTCCATTGCTAGAAGAGTCTAGCATCGCCCTCATTCTAGGAAGCACTCCGCGATAGAGGTTACTGAGTAGTGTCTCCTTAGTGAAACCGTGGTGAGGGCACTGAGTAGTTAGCCTATTGAACCTCTACCAAGCTTCAGCAAAGCTCTCATTGTTGCGCTGCACAAACCCGGATAGCTCATTGCGAAAACGGGCGGTCCTAGTAGCTGAGAAAAACTTCTTCAAGAAAGCCTTCTTAAGGTCTCCCCAAGTAGTAATGGTTCCCGGAGGGATGGTGCTTTCCCAATCCTTGGCTCTATCCGCCAAAGAGAAGAAGAAGAGTCGCATCTTCAAACCGTCATCAGTTACACCATTAAGCCTTGTAGTAGCACAGATCTTGTCAAATGTATCCAAGTGCTGCAATGGATCCTCAGATGCAAGCCCATGAAACTGGTTGTTTTTCACCATGTTCATCACCATAGCCCGGATCTCGAAGTTGTTGTTGTTGACAGGTGGTGGAATGATCCCTTGGCGGTTTGCATTTGCATCCGGTGCATCTCCATCACCAATGGCCCTAGCTGGCCTTTGTTGCTCTTGCTGCTGCTGTTGATCCTGATGATTATCCATAAACGGCTGCTCAACACCCACAAAGTCTTGTTGAACCTCAACAATTGGTTCCAACCCAAGTCTCTCCAAGTGAACAAATCTCTCTTGTGCGCGTCGTTCCTTTGCTAATCTCCTCTCGTATGCTTTGATGTCCTCAACTCTTGCAACTAAGTTTGTTGTCCCTCGGCTGCGCAAGTTCATACACCTAACATCAAAGAGAAAGGAAGAAGAAAATTAGTAACAAAGACTTGAACTAAAAAGGAATAGAAATCGAATTGATATATCCAGAATCCCAAAATGGCAACGGCGCCAAATTGATAACACGGATTTTGCAATCCTTTGAGGTACCAATTCCTCAAGCTTGTCGTGTAGTCTTGAGGTATCGAACCTTTTTGGGACGGATAAGACCAATAAGAACACACCAAACCTCTAGAGTCAAATCACCCAATTAAGTTTTTGTTCTAACAATCCTAGCGAAAACAATTCAAATAGAAGTAAACAAAAAGCAAGTAAACAAAGTGAATTCAATCAATGATAAAGATAAGGCCTAAAGGTTAAGGTCAACGGATAGGTGACTCGGGATGATCAAGGATCCTAATTCAAACTTCAAAGAAGCTAACCTCTTAGCAAGGAACACAACAAGTTGACTAGTCTAATCTCTTAGTACTAATCTCTTTACCTAATCCTAATCCAAGAACAAACTCTCATTTGTGAATTAAGATCAAGCAAGCATTCAAACAAGTTCCAAATAGCCAACAATCACTCTAGACATCCATTTTCATGTGCTAGAATGTGAAAGTCCTATCAAAGCTAAAACTGGCATTTCATCGAACACATGGTGAGCAAGAAATCCTAAACATCCTAATCAACGTGATCAAGGCTAATTAGGCACTAAACACACTTTGATAGACAAGGTTTTAAACAATCAAACACTAGAAATCCATTGATCACCCCTAATCAACCTAATCCTACCTAACCCATAAGCCCTATGAAGAACTACTCACTAAACATCATGTGATCAACAAAACCCAAAGAGATAGTGTTAATCATTGGAGATTAGAGAAAGTAGAAAGATTAAAAGAAAAAGTCACAAAAGAAGTACTTAGATTAACCAAAAATCAAACTTGTTCTTCCCAAGTGTTTTGAACAAAAATAAAGCTTAAGACCCAATAGAAAATAGGTTTTTGGATTAAGTAGTGAGTATGGGGCGAACCGGGTTGACCCGGAACAAACCGGGTGTTGACCCGGATCCAAGACAATTTCGGGGAACTGTATCGGTCTGCTTGGTCGATATGCATCCCGATACGAATTGTCTGCTTTTAATCTGAGGGGTCGTATCGGTCTGCTTGGTCGATATGCATCCCGATACGAACTATCTGCTTTTTTCTTTGGGCATGTTGCTGATTTGCAGACTGTGTTGAGATGCATCCAGTAAACCAGGCATAACGCTTTCCATATAGCTCCGAATGACTTCACACCACCTCCATTAGAAATCCAACTCAATTTCCCATGATTTGTATTTAGAATCCCAGAGCTAAAATTCAATGTAATATCTTCATATGACTCAATCTTTCAAGCTCATCGGTTTGGTCCTTCATCACCATTTCACTTGCAATCACTCCTTTGGCCTCCAAACTCTTCCAAACATCCTTAGCAACTCCAAGAATCTACAAAACATAATAAACACTCCAAATGCAAGCCTAGAATGCCTAAACCTAGCTCTAGATGATTCTATACTATAAACACACTAATGACCAAAGAAATGAAGCTAAAGGAAACTAAAAAGAAGTAAAACATGATCCTAACAATAGCCTAAATACATGAAAATACAAGTATATCAATCGGCGGCTCCACTATGCGTGCACGGATCACGGCTTCGTCGGATGGCGGACGGTGGTCCATCACGTCGGCGGTAAATTCCAGCGGTTTTTCCGGTGGCGCTCGACGGTGGCTGGCGGAGCTCAGGAGGACTTGCAGACCGGTGCCTCAGCGCACACGCGCGGGACACGGCTTTGGCTGACCGTAGACGGAGGCATCTCGGCGGTGAGACTTTCCAGCAAGGCTCCTCAGCGACTCACGGCGGCGAGGGACGACGAGGCTCGCCAGGAAACATACCAGAAAAGAGAGAGGAAGAAGATGAAGGCGCACTGGGAGGTGCGGCGCAGAGAGAGAGAGAGAGAAAGGCGCGGCGGAGAGAGAAGAAGAAGAAGAGAGAGAGAAGACGACAAGGAGAGAGAAAGCATACCAGAGAAGGAAGAAAAGTGGAGAGAGAAGAGAAGGGGGTCGCCGGAGAGAAGAAGAACGCTGGTGGAGAGGAAGGTCGCTGGAAGAGAGAGGAAGAGAGAGTCATCGGAAGAAGAAGAGAAAGAGAAAGAGAAGAGGAGGTGAGAAGAAGGATGCTAGAAAAGAGGAGAGAGGAGAGAGAGAGAACTCGGAAGAGAGAGAATCGGTTGCCGGAGAAGAGGGCACTCCGGAGGAGGAAGAGAAACCGCCGGAAAGAGAAGGAGAAGAGAGAGAAGAGACGCGGGGTTAGAGAGACAAAATAGTGGGGGAGAGAGAAACATGGAGGAGAGAGACGAACTTGGCCGGAGATGGTGGTCGGACGACGGAGGCGGTGGTCGGTGGCTGCTGCTCCGATCGAGAGAGAACATGAATCCTAGGGGCGGCTAGGGCTTTCCGGAAACATGAAAACGATCCAAGTCTTCAAGTTTAAATAGAGGCTCAAAAATTTAATTCGATCGAGCGAATAAGAAAAACGTATCTCGATGTTCTTTATGTTTCCGAAAGTATGGAGTTACTTGGAGAGAATTTTGGAAGGAGTGATTTTTTGGAAACCGAATAATTGACAAACCCGAAAATGAAAACCTTAGACCATGAGAAGTTCATTCATTATTCTCTGTTACGAAAACACTATATGGTAACAACTACACTAATAGAAATAGCACCAAAACTCCTGAAAAAATCAAAAACAATAAACATATTATTTAATAATATTTTCTAATTTAAAAATTAATTATTAAATTTCTTATTTCTAATTAAAGCTGGATAGAAATGTTTTATCACATATGAAAAATTGTAGTTTTCAAAAAAAAGGGTGTAATTTTCAAAATTTAAATCTTAAATAATGTATTTTTCAAACTGTCGTTTTTTAACCTATACCCATTTCAATTTATATCCACAAAAATATTAAAGCCAAAGTTTTTCTCTTATATTTCTGTTCAACAATTCGTACTCACAATCGTCCAACAGTTGCCATAATGACATATGAATATTTCGAACATGTTTTTTTTTTTTTTTGAACATATATTTCGAACATGTTGCAAATGAGCATGTCTTATATATGTTTTTTTTTTTTTTTTGTCGTGAATGACGAACTTGGTAAATGAGTTGAGTTAATTCATTTTTTCTCTGAAAAGTAATCGATACAAGAAATATCTCACATGAGCTTCTTCACATGTTGGTAGCCTACTTTCACCAACTCACTTTCTCCATATTTCCGAGCGAAAAGCAATGGCGAAGTAAAATAATTAATTATTTTCTTCTTTCTTTAGAGAAAATTCTTCATAAAATTCCAAAAGCAACTTATAATTTTCTTAAAGTTAGCCACATTGAAAGAAAAAGACGATCACAAGTTTCGATGTAGAAGTCATATGATACTCGACACTATTGCCGAAAGACAAAGAAATTCAAAATTAAATTCTGGAAAAATGTCAAACAAATTCTAAAATATACTCCACAAAACTAGCCAAAAATATTCAAACTATTAAGCTTACCAATAAATATTCAAATTATTAGTTAATTTTTTGTAAAAGCATTAAAGTTACAGTTGATTTGACTAATTTAGCACTCCGTTAAATAAGTTAACAAATTGATTAGATGACGTTAATCAATCCGTTTATTGGGCCGTCAATATGGTACGACGTCTTTTTATCTTAATCAAAACGACGTCGTTTCATTTTATTCGAAAAATTAAATCCAGTCTTTAGCTAGGTTCAAACCTGAGACGTTTAATTTACGGATAGAGGTATGTGACCACTGAGCTAGTGGTAATTCATTGCTATTAATTACAGATAAATTATATTAAAGTGTTTTTATTTCTTATGCCCAATAAACTAAAAATCCTCAAATCAATTTCTCCAGCCTTAGCATCTACATACGCCTAACATTATAAAAATATTTTAAAATAAAAATTAACTGTTCAGAGATTTGATTTATTTTAAAATAAAAAATTAACTATTCTCCAACCCTAGCATTTAAATACGCCAAGCAATCTTTTAAAATAAAAAACTAGTGTTCAAATGTTAGTAATTTTTTATAATGTTTTAAAATATGTAAACTAAAACAAAATTTTAAAAGAAATAGATGCTCGAACTAGAAAAATTGATTTGGGGATTTTTGGGTTTTATTAGGTATGAGAAATAAAAACACTTTAATATAATTTGTCTGTAATCAATAACAACAAATTACCCTTAGATTAGTGGTCCCCTGAATAAACGGATTGATTAACGTCATCTAATCAGTCTGTTAACTTATTTAACAGAATGCTAAATTGGCTAGGTCAACTGTAATTTCAATGCTTTTTATGGAAAGTCAACCAATAGTTTATGTATTTATTGGTAAACTTAGTAGTTTGAGTTTTTTTTTTGGGCCAATTTTACATAGTTTAGGATTTGTTTGACATTTTTCCCGATTAAATTCTCATATCTTTTTTTTCCAAAATTTATTTTCACACACCCAACCAAATCATAGATCCCATATAGTAAAAAAAAAGAATCAAGCATTCAATGTCAATATATATATATATATATATATATATAACAGGAGACCTTATAATCGAATTTACTTATGTATATATTATGATATACATCCCGTGGTGAAATGTTTAAAACTGTATTCGTATTTCCTCTTATTTTCACAATCAATTTATACGTACATTTAACATATTAATTAGGGCTTAAAGACTTTGTTTGAGTTTACGCTAGTTTTGTTAACATCATCTCATCATTTTCCTTCTTTTTTTCTCCCAAATAACATCATTTCATCTTAAAACAGCAATTTGCATCATGTTTTTCATTAATTGGTTAATGAGCTTTACGTTTGATTTTTTTTCCTTCAATTTGAATATTGTAAAATGCAATTTAAATCTATTCAGTTTATATATGCGTCCATAAATTTACTATAACACAAAGAAATATCCTCAAAATATGAAAATTAAACAAAACACAACCAAAACAAATGACAGTAGTCAAAGTTTTCATTCTGCTACAAACAAAGTCAGTACCTAACATTTATTCTTTTTATGTTTTTTTCCTCAGAAAAGTGGTAACAAATAAAAATGAATCATCCACCGTTTGCCTCATTGTAACCATGAAGTAGTATTGCTATTCCTTTCCGACGACGGAGCATAAGCTCCTCCTCCTCCTTCACCACTGTCTCTACTTTCATCCGCCCTCACAAGACCACTGGAAACCACCGTGTTAGGATAGTTAAGAGTGTTCATAGGGTTTGACGAAGAGAACATATACGGTCGCTGTTGCTGAGGAAGCTCCTGATAAGCCACATGGTTCTGGAAATTAGCGTATTGATAGCCCAAGGAAGAAGCTCCGGCGGTGGGATCCGACGAGGTGAGACTGAAACCAGACGAAGGTGAACCGAAAGCCACGGCGGATGGACCGCCAGTGAACTGTTGGACCATGGCTCTGAAGTTGGTTGTGTCGGTGTTGAGAAGCGTAGTGGGTGTACGGCGGGAGGCTCTAGACCTCCGACGTGTTGGCTTTGCAACACGGCGGCTTTCGGGGTTCAGGGGAGAATCAGCTGATGTGGCGGTGGTGGTGGTGGTGGTGAAAAAGGTTTGGTTGTTGTAGAACTGAGACCAGTCGTTGGGGTTGGCCATCTTCTTACTAAGCCAGAGATCATAGATTAGTCCTTGTCGTGTATTTATGGACTCTCTCTATGCTTCTTTTTATAGTTTTAAAAAAAAAATTAATTGGTTCAACTTGGTCAAAAGAAGAACATCTAAACTAATCACGGCCCTTGCTTTTTGGTGTGTGTTTTTATGAATGAAATGAAAGGGTTAAAAAAAAAAGTTGACGTAGTTAGAAACAGTAGAAAGTAGTGGTATAGTGGTAAAAAATAGCAGGAAAGTGTGAGATCTGAGATTCACACCAAGAATTTGTAATCGTGGATTTGGACTTTCGATATAGAAATGGTATAGATTTCCTATGAATCAAAGACTTTATTGAAATTGATCGTCGAGATAGAACAAACACAGTCGAAAAGAGTGTACAAAGTATGATGATCGAGCTATCTAGTCGAAGCGTTCTTAATTAGGGTTAGAGTGTCCTGGATGATTCACCTCTTCTTCTTTAAATACCCTCGACTTTGATCTTCTTGTTCCGATCTTTCGGCCTCGTCGTGATAACGATCTCCGAGATTTGCGTGGATCTGTTGAACTGACGAAGACCGGGTTGCTCTATCTCCACTTCGTCTCCTATCGAGCTCGAGATCGATCACCTCTCACTTCGGCGTTGCTTGGGCCTTGTCAGGATGTCGATTGTACGGCCCAACAAAGGATAACGCGGTCGATCTCTCTGTCTTGATTATGGGACGGGTTCATGATTATGGGCCTTTTTTTTATTTGTTAACGGACCGGATTTCTTAGAGGGAAATCCAGTACCAACAATAGCCCCCCAGCCCATTAATTTTGATAAGTCGGGATTGATGGGCGGTTGACGTTCTCGGGAAGAAGCGTACGCCTCAGGCGTGACAGACCTAATGATTACTTTCGCCCCGTCCGTAGATCTTGTTTCGATCCAACGGTCAAGGATGGGCGCGTGGGTCAAACTGGCCCGCTTGTTGACGCGTCGGTAGCCGTGGCGTGTATTTATTAAGAGAGTATTATCTCCCACCGTGTATCTGGTTGCTTTCTAACAGCTGAGATTCGAAGGTCACAAAGAGTCTTCTCGGGCTCGATCTTTCGCTGATGTGACATAGTTGTAGCCGCCGATCTTGAATTAACGGTTAAGATGGGGGGAAGGCGAGAAACCCAACCGTCTCGATTTTCTCGTAATTATTACGAGTTTTGGAATCGTTCGTTTGAGATTCTGCACGATTCCCACTACAAACAACTCTTCATATTGTTGAGAGTAACTTTCCCTCTTCTCATTTGCGTCTTGCTTATTTTCTTGCTCTAGTTTTTTTTTGTTGTCAGAGACCTTTTCTAGAAGCTTCTTTTTATTTCGCTACACTCTTCCTCATGGCTCTGAGAGACGCAACGGGAGCTAGTACGAGCGCGGCGGCGGGATTGTTCGGTCCGCATCAGCCGTCCTTTCTGACCGAGAATCTCATTAAGCGATTACAAACGCAGTGCCGGATTCCGCCGGAAGTTGAGATTGTCATCCCGTTGCCGGCGATTTCGCCGGAGACCGTCTTGGAAGGCTACTGCTGTGCCTCCTATGCCTATTTTGAAAAATGCGGGCTCTTCTTCCCCATTCCCCGCCTTATTTTCTTAGTGCTGGCCCAACTCCAGTTGGCGTTTCCTCAGATGACGCCAAATTTTGTTCGGTACGTCATTGGACTTGGGGTCAAGGCCGCAGAAGAAGGGATTGAGTTCGGGCCCGAAGAGCTCATGCGAGTTTGATCGGTAAAGCAGGACACTCGTTTTCCGGGGACGTATCGCCTTTCCCCTCGTTTCGGGAGGGTCTTAGACGGTATCCCGATGAGAGACGCATGGAGGGATCGGTATTTTTTCTTCAGGATAACCCACCATTCGGTCGGGGAATTTGATTACTCGGTTGTCCCTTCGCGGTGGGCTTCCAACGTTGGTAAGATTTGTGGTTTAATACTCGATCCTCCCCCTTTTTTTTATTAGGCTACTCCTGAATGGTTTCGGTCTATATTGCAGAGTCTCCCGAATCGCTCACTCTAAACCCGATTACGGAGGCCTTAATAACCCGACTGAGGAGGGGTACCGTCAGCTGGGATAGTTTTACGGTAGAGCGTGTGCAGGCTGCTCTGAGGATCGATCTCGGACGGGTTCCGCGGGATCAACCTCGGGTTCCTCGGGACCTACCACTTTCTCCCGTGCCTCCCCAGGTTTCCCCGGTTCGAGCCGTACAGCCTCCGCTTCGTATCATTGAGCGGGCGTGAGAAAGTGAGTTGTCTGTCTGTGATGTTTTGTTTGTCGTTATCGGGAAAGATCTAATCCCCTTTTTTTGGGCAGGTCGTCTTCCTTTGGACGATGGTTCAATCGCCATTACTCCTCCTCGTGAGAAATTATCTCGGAGAGCGAGGAGTCGATGGAATGGGAAGGACCTGTGGATTTGGTGAAGAAGGTGAGGGATGAGAATCTGAGCAACGCTATCTTTTTTGCCATGTGTGATTCTCCTCCTCCCCCTCCTCCGAGTCTTCCCCTGGGCACAGGGGTCGCCGATGCCGTCGTGGAGGCGGACGGCGTTCCCCCTCTTTGATTGCCCGGGAGGCAGATCCGATACTGTAACGCCCCTTTCCCATTCTCCGCTGACTGTCGAGCTGACCGGTCAACAATCAAACAAGAACATGACCGATCGAACCCGAGCAAGTCAAACGGAAAAAGCTCGCCACAGGACGAAGCCAAAGTTAGTTCGGTTTGAGACAAAAGGCTCGCACCAATCTATCTTCGACTCCGCTATCCTCATATCCGTAGCGCAAGCAGTACTACTTGCACTACTTCAACGAGTTGTGTCGGTTCGGACTAAAACCTCATATCAGGGAAAAAATTTCATTTTTAAGTAATCAAACGTTGAATACAACGTTTAACGCGGTTTTACAAACAATCATCAATGTAAACACATAACAATCAAATACAATCACAAAAAGGCGCAGCTGCCGAACCGAAAATAAAAACACTCAAAACACCGAATAAAAACCCGTCACAAGCCATCCCGAAACCACACCGAGGACCTCCCGCGTCCGTCACTGCTAAACCTGAAAAATACAAAAGAGTCTAATTAGCGATCTAAGATCACCCAGTGAACCGGCTCCCCACTAATGGCTTCTAGTCTGTCTACAGTCTACGAATCCCGCCCCAAAACCCGAAATAACAATCAACAGGAAATCAATGGTCGATCACGCACTACCGAGTCGTGATAAACCCACCACACACAATCAAAGCCAAAATAAAGAGAATTAAGGGAAATCGAAGGCACTGCGGCACATGTCCTCGATTGAACTCGATCTATCTATCGCGCAATGAAAGAGATAACAAAACAATAGTGGGCCCTACGATCTCGGTACTCCCACGGGTTTACATCGTCACCTATATGGCAACTAACCCTCGACTCCTATACGTGCACACAAGGACCCACGTATAGGACACCGTTCTCCGTCCATCGATACGCGGTGACTCCTGTTACCCCCGGTAACCTGAGTTTCCATGTGATTCGTGTAGGAATTCGTTTGGTTGATCCTGATGTAATTCACAGATTCATCTCAACCTAAACATACAGATCTAGGTTCTCTTGAATAGAAACATAACATGATCTCACCTTTTACCTGTTTGTTGCAGCGGAAGGAATAGAACAGGTCAGAGATCAGATAGATGCACCGAGGGATGAATCCTCCAAAGGTTCACACACGCGATCACAGGAATGGCTGCTAGACCACAAGGAGAGAGGCGCAGAGGGAGAGAGGATTCGCGGCTAGGGTTCGGGTTAGGGAGAAAGAGATTTGGCTTTTGATCATTAAAAGCCTTCTCTTTCCCTTTTGGGCTTATGGGCCCAAAATACCAATCTGATTAAATCCCATGGATTTAATCAGACCCATTAATCTTTCTCTCTTAATACGACAAATGCCTGGCACTTTTGTCGTACTTCTGCTAAGCCGTTCCAACACATTTTCCTGTTAGCTTAGGCGTGTGACCCATATGGGATCATGTAATAAAGGCAATAAGTCCAAGACTTATAGATCATGAGCGGACTCTAGCAAGCCATCATGATCCCCAGTATTATATGACTTATGTCTGATCTCGACATACTCTTACTTTCTAGAGACAGTACCGAGATTACTGGACACAATTCCAACAATCTCCCACTTGTACTGGAATCTCAGTATTCATAATCCTTTTGTCTCAATATCTCGATTAGTCATAAGGCAAGATTGGTGTCATCCTTATAAAGCCTAATCTTGTTCATCGGACTCTGATTTGATACTGACAATCCAAACGACTCGGGAAAGTCCGTTTGAGCATGGCCATGCGTTTTCCAGTATTCAAATCTCCGATTGGCCTAGAGATATTCACTCCATTTATATTGGAGGGACAAATCCCATCTTGTTCCATCACTGTAAACTACTCATTTCATGATGTACCCAAACAAGGTCCTTATAACTATCGCAGAACGATAGCGTTAGACAATGATCAAAGTACATCAGTCCATGGGCAGTCACATGCATGTGAACTCAGGTCTAAGGACTATACTCTATAGTCGTAGTAAGAATCTCTTATGACACAGATATAAATATCCTGAAGAGTTCTTATAAGCGGGTCTTGTCCGGTCGTATGTTCCCAACATACACCTATGTACTGACTTTGATGCCGCGCATCTATGACACACTGAGACTTTGTCATAAGTCACGTACCAATCCAGTCTCACACGGTTGTTGGTGTTCCAGTTTCAACAACCTTCGACTAGGGACAGGATGATATAAAACATTTATCAAATATAGGGCCTCATGATCAAGCTAAATGACTTTGATGACTCAAGATCAAGTCACTTACTTCGATGACCTATAAAATGCTTCATATCATTTTGGAACGATTATTTCATCACAGTTAAAATAATCTTGAAATAATAATTTCATTAAAACATAAAATAATGTTTTACAAGAACATATCAAATAACTAAAATAAAGCTCACAAAACTCCCACTCAAATTTAGATTACATTTCAATGTTTCTAATGCCTACAGCTTCAGTCAGGAACTCGAGCTTAGGCCTTGGGAGTGGCTTTGTCAACGGATCAGCGACATTATCATCTGTCGGAACTCGGCTGATCTTGACTTCCTTTCTATTAATGATGTCACGTATCAAGTGATATCTTCTTTGAACATGCTTGGATTTCTGGTGTGATCTTGGTTCCTTTGCCTGAGCTATAGCACCATTGTTGTCACAAAACAGTGCCAGAGGCTCAGCCGCATCTGGTATCACACCTAGTTCCATAATGAACTTTCGTATCCAAACAGCTTCCTTCGCTGCTTCTGAGGCCGCGATATATTCAGCTTCTGTAGTGGAATCAGCAACGGTGTCCTGCTTGGAGCTTCTCCAACTTACTGCACCGCCATTCAGACAAAAGACATAACCGGACTGTGACCGGAAATCATCTATGTCTGTCTGGAAACTTGCGTCCGTGAATCCACTGACTTTAAGCACATCACTTCCACCGTACACTAAGAATTTATCCTTAGTATGTCTTAGATACTTCAAGATATTCTTTACGGCAATCCAATGGTTTTCACCTGGATTTGACTGGTATCTACTCGTCATGCTCAATGCATAAGCAACATCAGGACGAGTACAGATCATGGCATACATGACAGATCCTATTGCAGATGCATAAGGAATATTCTTCATGCGCTCAAGCTCAGCAGCCGACGTGGGGCTCTGCTTCTTGCTTAGCGTTGTGCCATGTACCATTGGCGTGAAGCCCTTCTTGGAATCTTTCATGCTGAATCTTTGTAGGACTTTGTCAATGTATGAGTCTTGACACAAGCCTATCAGCCTCTTAGGTCTATCCCGATAGATCCTAATTCCAAGAACGTATGCGGCTTCACCCATGTCTTTCATGGAAAAACAACTTCCAAGCCAGTCTTTTACAGACTTCAGCATTGGAACGTCGTTTCCGAGAAGCAGTATGTCATCGACATACAGAATAAGAAATACAATTTTGCTCCCACTAGATTTCTTATACACGCATTGTTCTTCTTCGTTTCTGATGAAGTCAAATTGCTTGATCGCTTCATCAAAACGAAGATTCCAGCTCCTCGATGCTTGCTTCAATCCATAAATGGATTTATGAAGCTTGCATACTTTCCCAGCATTCTTTGGATCTATGTAACCGTCAGGTTGCGTCATATACACATCCTCTTCCAGAATACCATTCAGGAAGGCGGTTTTCACGTCCATCTGCCAAATTTCATAATCATGAAAAGCTGCAGTTGCTAGTAGAATCCGAATAGATTTCATCATAGCCACTGGTGAATAGGTTTCATCGTAGTCCACACCGTGAACTTGTCTGAAACCTTTTGCCACCAACCTGGCTTTATAAATCTGGACATTTCCATCCACGTCAATCTTCTTCTTGAAGATCCATTTGCACTCGATGGCTTTTACACCAGCGGGTAAGTCAACCAACGAAAACACTTGGTTGACCGACATGGAGTCCATTTCGGAATCAGTGGCCTTGCGCCACTTAGAGGAATCTGGGCCCATCATGGCTTGATTGAAGTTCGATGGTTCATCACCATCAATGATCAAAAGATCATGACAGTCAGTCACGAGGAATCCTTGATATCTCTCGGGTTCGTGACGGATCCTCCTGGATCTTCGAACTTCAGGTACTACAGGTTCAGGCTCTACAATTTCTTGTAGGTCCTCCTGCTGCTCTTCCTCATTAGGTTGAGCAGTATCCTGTTCATCTTGAATTTCTTCAAGCAGTACCTTACTCCCACTGTCTTTCTTAGAGAGAAACTCCCTCTCAAGAAAGTTACAATCCCGGGCAACAAAAATCTTGTTCTCGGAACGTAGATAGAAGTAATAAGCCTTGGTTTCCCGTGGATAACCAATGAAGTAGCATTTGTCAGATTTTGGTGTAAGCTTGTCTGAGATCAATCTCTTGACGTAGGCTTCACAACCCCAAATTCTGAGATAAGACAGCACTGGAGCTTCTCCAGTCCATAATTCATATGGTGTCTTTGCTACTGCTTTTGATGGCGCTCTATTTAGAGTGAACACTGCTGTTAGCAGAGCATATCCCCAAAGGGATATTGGAAGGTCTGTGTGACTCATCATAGATCGAACCATATCCAATAAGGTCCGATTTCTCCTCTCAGATACACCATTCCATTGAGGTGTTCCAGGAGGAGTGAGTTGGGATACGATCCCACACTCTCTCAGATGATCACTAAATTCCTGGCTTAAGTATTCTCCTCCTCGGTCGGACCGAAGAGCCTTAATGCTTTTGCCAAGTTGGTTCTGTACTTCATTTTGGAATTCTCTGAACTTTTCAAAAGATTCAGACTTATGTTTCATCAAATAAACATATCCATACCTACTGAAATCATCAGTGAAGGTAATGAAGTACTGATAGTTTCCTCTTGCATTAGTGGACATTGGGCCACACACATCAGTGTGTATCAGGCCCAATAAGTCACTGGCCCTCTCGTTAGGTTTATTAAAGGGGGCCCGTGTCATTTTGCCCATCATACAGGATTCGCATTTCTCACATGACTCAAAGTCAAATGAGCCAAGAAGTCCATTCGAATGGAGCCTCTTGATGCGTTTCTCGCTGATGTGCCCTAAACGACAATGCCATAGAAACGTTCGGTTTTCCTCATTAGGTTTAAACCGTTTTGCATTAATGTTATAAATTGGCGTGGATTGATCGAGTATGTAAAGCCCATTCGTAAGAGGGGCAGAACCATAGAACAAATTGTTGCGATTGAAGGAACATAATTTATTCTTAACTGAAAAATCATAACCTTCCAAATCCAACAAAGAAATTGAAATAATATTTCTGCTTATAGCAGGTACAAAATAACAATTATTCAGTTCTAAAATCAATCCCGAAGGTAAAGACAACAAGTATGTGCCTACAGCTAGTGCTGAAACTTTCGCTCCATTCCCAACTCGTAGCTCCACTTGTCCTTGCTTCAGCCTTCTACTGTTGCTGAGTGCCTGCATATTAGTACAAATATGAGCCCCACAACCAGTATCCATGACCCATGAGGTATTATCAGAAGTAGTTGTATTAACTTCTATAACAAAAATACCTGATGAAGAAGTCTCGAAAGTCTTCTTCTTTAATTCCTTTAGACCTTCCTGGAATTTCTTACAATCTCTTCTCCAATGCCCCAGTTCTTTGCAGAACCTGCACATGTCAGTAGGCCCAGCCTTGGACTTGGGCTTGGGCTTTGGCGTGTCCTTGTCCGCGACTTGGACAGCCTTGGCCGCTCCCTTATCCTTAGCAGAGGATTTCTTAAACCCCTTGCCCTTTTGCACCATAAGCACATTGGGGTCCTTGGCGGTTTTCCTCAAGTTGGGCTCTGCAGTCTTGAGCATTCCGTGAAGCTCAGGTAGTGTCTTACTCAAGCCATGCATGTTAAAGTTCAGAATGAACTGATCATAGCTTGCAGGTAAAGACTGCAGAATGATGTCGCAGGCAAGTTCCTGGCTGATTGGGCAGTCGAGTTTCTGAAGATGATCGAGATAACCCATCATCTTCAAGACATGAGGACTCACTGCCGCATTCGCAGCCAACTTACAGTCCAAGAGGTTCTTAACTGTCTGGAACCTCTCAGTCCTAGCCTGCTCCTGAAAAAGCGATTTCAGGCTTGCCATTATCTCGATGGGAGACAATACACTTTCGAACTGTTTTTGCAGCTCAGGAGTCATTGTCACCAACATCAGGCAATAAACATCATTTTCATCTGACGAATGCTTTTCCCAAGCATTGTGCAGAGTCCTGGCAGCATTGGCAAGAGGCCTCTCGGGGAGGGGATCTCGAAGGACATAATCCTTCTTCTCCTGCTTGAGGACCAGCCTCAAGTTCCTTGACCATGTCAGGAAGTTCGTTCCAGTCAGCTTCTCCTTCTCGAGAACAGACCGGATCGAGAATGTGTTTTGTGTGCTTGTTGTAGTCATATCTGAAATATATAAATAAAAAGGTTATTAGTTATTTATGTTCAAAATGACTAATCTCGTATTAAAATTTAATATGATTAATCACGCATTATATTCAATAACCTAAGTTACCCTCAATAGAATATAATGATTCCAAGATCCACATATAACTAAGATTAAAGTGGGCCACTGGCCGTCACCCAATCTTAGCTTATATCGGTAAGCCCTAAGTCGGCTAATTATATCCGTGATATAACTCTTGGTTGTGAATCTGGGCCCGAGGCCCAATCCACTCTGATGTCTCAAGGCCCGGGACTCCCGATGGCCTAGTCAAGAAAACCAGACTATACAGTCATGTAATCATTAATGTCTGGGACTCCCAATGACATTTATGAATCACAAACCGTCTTACCCACGCAAAAGCAGACACCCTCACACTGTAAGGCCATGAATGCAATTGAATGGGCTTCGACAGCTGACATAGCCTGGACAAGACATCCAACGCTTGATATTATTTGAGGTTCATAGGTTTATTTAAAAAATCATTCCCAAAATAGAAGATTACTATTTCGGGAAACTTTCATTTTTGGAAACCTACTATTTTTGGAAACTTTCTAAAATTGGAAACTTTCTAAAAACGGAAACTTTCTAACTTTAGAAATTTCTTAAAATCCAAAACCCGCAAATTCAGAAACTTCTATTTTAAAAAACTTTCTAATTTCAAAATTTCGGAAACTTTAATTTAAAAACGACTTTATAATTTTATAAAATAGATTTTAAATTAATCTGAAGAAAGACTCAAATAACTGGCCCAATTGTTTTAACTTCTTGGCCCGAGGCCCAAGAATTGGTCCATGTCCAAGACATGACCCAATTGTCCAATTAATTGACATAACCGGTCTGGTTCATTAAAACTGGTCTAACCAAGTTTTAATTACTACGATGACCAAAATTGTCAACCGGTTATTTACTAAACCGGAATTTCTCAATTTATTTGGTCCAACCAAATCAAATTAGAAATTCCTGGTTTAGGCACTAAATCCAATATTTCTTTCGACATTGGATTTCTTATCCCGGTTTAACCAGATTTAATAAAATTATTAAAATCTGTTTATTAAACCAGAACGATTGATTTTAACCAAGTTTTAAAAACGAACCGAACCGAATGGTCACAAACCGATCACGGTGTGACCTAGCTTCTCGATCAAGTCACGATCGTCCAGCCGCAAGCCGCACGATCCGAGATCGAGATGACCGGACGGGATGATCGTCGAGATCGGGACAGCCGGGAAGCTCGGGACGGGACGAGGCGATGCACAGCCGGGACGCGATCGATCCTTCGATCGGACGATCCGATCCGCCCGCCTAAGCCCACGATCGACTCGATCCAACCGGACGACGCAGTCCATGCGATCCTTACGGATCCATGCGACGCTTGCCTCGTGGTCGATCGAACCGGCCATACCTCTCGGCCGTGATCACCAACCGGCCAAGCCGGTCGATCACTCCTTGGCCGATCAACAAAACCCGAGTCATATAGCTCGGTTTTGTGATTTCAAACGTTTGTTCAGGATTCAATTCAGTTTCTTAAGTGTTTTTCTTATCAGTAATGGATTCAAAACACTTCTAAACAGAATAAACAACCTAAACATGAATCTAAAACAAGAAATCCTAAGAACCAATGGCTCTGATACCACTGTAGGAATTCGTTTGGTTGATCCTGATGTAATTCACAGATTCATCTCAACCTAAACATACAGATCTAGGTTCTCTTGAATAGAAACATAACATGATCTCACCTTTTACCTGTTTGTTGCAGCGGAAGGAATAGAACAGGTCAGAGATCAGATAGATGCACCGAGGGATGAATCCTCCAAAGGTTCACACACGCGATCACAGGAATGGCTGCTAGACCACAAGGAGAGAGGCGCAGAGGGAGAGAGGATTCGCGGCTAGGGTTCGGGTTAGGGAGAAAGAGATTTGGCTTTTGATCATTAAAAGCCTTCTCTTTCCCTTTTGGGCTTATGGGCCCAAAATACCAATCTGATTAAATCCCATGGATTTAATCAGACCCATTAATCTTTCTCTCTTAATACGACAAATGCCTGGCACTTTTGTCGTACTTCTGCTAAGCCGTTCCAACACATTTTCCTGTTAGCTTAGGCGTGTGACCCATATGGGATCATGTAATAAAGGCAATAAGTCCAAGACTTATAGATCATGAGCGGACTCTAGCAAGCCATCATGATCCCCAGTATTATATGACTTATGTCTGATCTCGACATACTCTTACTTTCTAGAGACAGTACCGAGATTACTGGACACAATTCCAACAATTCGGCCCTAGGACATGACCCCGTATTCTCCGAATCACACACCTACCGGCGTTACCCGATAGGTTAACACCATAACCGGAATCACCATGATCCGGTTAGGTAAAACCCGAGGATCCAATCGGGTCGGAAGTACCGGAACGTAAAAGAAAACCTAGGCTTGCGGAATCTAACGCACCCTAGAGTCCTAGTGCAGAAATGTAAACACGCAGACTCGCTGGGACTCTAACACAGATCACGCAATCAATAACAACAATAATAATCCCAACCATTCCGCAAGCCACTACACTACCCAACTCACCGCTCTGACTAGGTAAGATACCTAGTCAGCACCACTAACTTACCCGGTCCCGAGACCGGAGTAAGTGTCCACACAACAACTGCTCGGCCCAACACCGAGCAGTCTAACAAACCTGCACAGAAACTCACAACAACAACAATAACACAGCAACACACAATCACAATCAATCACACAAACACCACAAGCATGCCTATTACGGTTCTAAGTCTTTTAATTCATTCTTAACCGCTACCTTGGGTTAGCGGGTTGCTAACCCGTAGACGGCTCACAACACACACTTCTTTATTAACCCATCCTAAGTATCTTTTAACAACATTCTTGATCTGTCGGTTTAGAGTTAGTAAACTTACTAACTCTCCGACATATCATTATTAACTAATTGATTCATTACCCAATTCCCGCTGATTAAACTATCACCCAATCCCGTTATAATACTCTATACGCTCGTTTAGGTTAAATTCATATTTTAAGGTCGTCTTAATTTCTCGTGTATAGATTCATTAATACTTGTTCTTTATACTTAAATATATGCATATACGGTCCTATTCAACGGTCTATATGAATGCGACAACCAGCCTTTTACTAGCAACTTAGCGGCACACAATCGGTTAACTTTTTTAATTCTAAACCCTAATCATGCTTAATCGGTCCTATCCGGTTTATTATTAAACGTCCAATTAATTTATTATTTACTGTTCAATTTGACTAACGGGTATGCAATCTAACTCTATGGTTTAGTAATTTCCGGTCTAAATAATTTTACGAGTTTCCGAGCCGACTCACAGAAATAGTCGCGGAACGACGGTTTGACGCGGATGTGAATTCCCGAGATACCCGATACCAATCCCGAACCTCCGAACACTCCTGAATCACAGAACCACGGAACCAGTAAACTACGGAACTAAACCGAACCGATCCAATTACCCAAAAAACCGGTTTGACTAAACCGGTTTGAGATTGAACTGTTGACCGGTTCAACTCCCTTTGACCCGGTTCAATCAAACCTCATACCAACTCCAAAATCAAATCAACTTGTACCAAAAGACTCCTTGAAGAACCGGCTTCACTCGGCGGCGGAAGAGCTTCACCGGCGACGGAACTCCGGCGTTGACCGGCGGTGGAGGAGGGTTGACCGCGGCGGAGCTAGCTTTTCCGGCGACTTTCAACGGCGAACCACCTATCAAACTGCTCAGAAACACCAGATCTACTCATTTCCAACCTCAAAATAACTAAAATCAATGAAGAACTGAAGATATTCCACAAACCCTAAAGAAGCGGTTGCTCCTTGGCCGGTTTCCGGCGATCTCCGGTGGTTACAACGGCGGCGACTGGCTGAAAAAGATAGAGGAGGTCAAGATAAAGCCATAGCACTTTGCAGATCTAAACTTGAGTTTATGGAGAGAAAGTTACAAGCTTTCTTGTTCTTCAAGTCATGAAGATCAAGTTAGGGTTCTTGAGCTTTTCTTGAATATGCAAGGAATCTTCAAGAGTTTCTACAGAAAAACTTGCATGATCTTGAGTGGAAAAGAGAGCAGAGAGACCGAGAGAGAGAGAAGAGATTTGGTGATGAAAAGAGAGATGATTTACTCTTACTTGTTCATCAAGACATGATGAACATCAAGGGAGATTTTGGATGAATCTTCAAGAACAATAAGAACAGCATGCAAGGGATTGATGATTATGGACAAGAGAGAAAGAGAGAGATCGAGAGAGAGCTTGAGAGAGGTTAGATAGAGTAGTTAGATTAATTGAATGGGATGTGATGGTTTTTGCATGCATGCAAATGGATTCAATGAATCTTGGCATGCATGACACTCCACCAAGAAAGGTGGCGCCATGGGGTGAGGACATGTGTCCTTCTGGGCAATTTTTGGTTGCCAAATCACCACTTAAACCATCCTTAATCCCACCAATAATCCCACTTCCTCTACAGCTCGGTTTTACGGTTTCTCGGGTTTAATATTTTAGAATGGCACCGGATGATCCCATAAATCTTCAAACCTCTATAATAAGATTCTTCATGCTTTTTTATGAATTTAGCATTTTGAATCACTCCGATCGGGCTTACGTAGCTCCGGTTATGAATTTCCGAAGTTTCTTCGGTTTTGTCGGTTTCCATCCCGACAAGCCGTAGAACGCGTTTCTGCTCCGATTCTTCCGATTTTGGTCTTTTAAACATTCATTATGTTAAAACATAAGAATATTTGGCCCGTCTCGGCTTCCGTCTCAAACTTTGGTAAAATTTACCATTTTACCCCTGACTTAGGTAAAATGACAACTTTACCCCTGGTTGACTTTCTTCTGCCCGTTGACCGTATTTTTGATACGGGGTATCACATTCTTCCCCACTTACAGGAATTCGGTCCCCGAATTCTCCGTCACTTACAGACTTCAAATCGATTCCAAACCCTGTAAGTTGCTCCGACACTTCCTTCTGACGCTTCCATGCTTGGTCACTGCTGCATTCTGCTGACACCCATCACTACAGAAATTTCTCTGACTCGCCCTTTACACGCGTTGCTTGACAATTCCTCCGTCCTGACTCTCCGTATGGCTTCCCCACTTTGCTTTACCCTTCACATCTTCTAATGACGTCCTTCTTTCTGGGACACTCTTCAAGAATCTGCTGATCTGATAAGCTGACACATTCCCACTGACGATATCTACTACTGCTTCACGGTCCGGCTTGCCTGCCTTCGGGTTAACACTTCATCTTGCTTTCGGGTTCGGGTTCGGTCTCGGATTCACATCACACTTCCACTCTAACCCCGATATCACTTTCCTACAGAAATATGGTTACTTAATCACGTACCCGACGGTTACTCGTGATTAAATAACAATATCTTATAAGTCCGTTCCCTCGTGGATCGACGGTTGAACTCAACCGTTCGCAAGTCAGCTCAAAAACTTGAACTACAACCAAAATAAACTTAATACTTACCTTTCTACCAAGACCAAAGAGAAACGATCGCTCACTACTCAACCTTTCGAACTACTAACAACCCAACGGTCGCTAAGACCCAAAACGATCAATCTATCAAAACCACGCATGCTAACACTACGCGATCTACCGCACAACAAAACAATCAATCAATCAAGCAAGAAATAAAACAAGAAATTACCACACACAAAATCACGCAATCTAATGATCGGTCGGATGCGTCGTCGGCCCGGGTTCAGGTCATGATGAACGGTCGTCAGTTCCGCTCATCATTTAGTTTCACACAGTAAAACATTTGCTTTTCGAACCATCTCAATCATGCAAATAGTTACTATGCTACTATAAACGATCAGCCGAACACTCTGCATCCACCATATACATAAAACGATATATCATACATCATAAAGTTTTTAGTACATGGTTACGATCAGAGTCCCTACATAAAGCCGTCATCATATCCAAAAACCCATACGACGCCGCTGTATATCAGAAAGTCAAAGACGACACGCAAAGTCGCCTATCCGCTGATCTATCTACAAGACAAAAATAGAGTTAGTGACCCCAACTTACCTGGCCTAACTACACCTATCCTAACCTAACGCCTCCAGCAAGACCGAAATGCCCAGCACCACTGGCAAAACGGCTCACTGAAGTATCCGCTGGCAGGTGCGCCGGGAGGGTGTGGTGGGTGTGCCTCTCGAGATGGCGCTCCGACATGCTGGGGCTCGGCGATCGACAGAGATACGCGTCGTGACCTGCGCGGCCACAAACCTGAAAAACTGGAGTAACAACTGATTGCGGTCCACGGTAACATGCGGATGCCTAGTGACCATAACCTCCACACAGCTGGCAGGGAGAAGTCGGCTCTATCGGCGCTGATGGGGGATCCATGAAACAATCTGGTGCAAGATGTCCCTGACCTCTGCATAAATGACAAGTCCTCACTGGCTCGGGTCGAGGTGACGGAACGGCTGGCATCGGAATAACTGGTGGCTGACTGGGCTCGGGGTCTCTGCGGCTCGGTCCGACTCCATAATCCTCGGGTGCTGGTACTCGATACGGCTCTCCATCGGGCATATGCAAATCTGCTCTGGCGGTCGGGCAAGTCATCGCTCCATGGTCCTCCTGACCACATAACGGAAAACAGTCGGGTCCGAGTACGGGACGGTACGACTCTCGAAGGCGCGGGTGTACTGCTCGGGGACACCAATGCAAATGGAAGTCATATACTCCACATCCACTGCATGCTCTCCTCTCAGATACTGCTGGTGGTGCCTCTATCGTCTCAGCTGGTGGCGAAACCGACTCAAACTCGGACTCAGTAGATGCCGACGACATAGCCATGTCCAACGGCGTACGAGGTGATCCTGGTCTGGGGTCTAACTGATGATGGGACCCAACCTGCTGCTCCAACACATCCTGAAGTATCGCTACCTGCTGCTCCCACTGCTGACGCTGCTCCGGGTCTACAGGCTCCATATCCAAATCAAATCCAAAAGGTAGCGGGCTCATCAGATAATCCTCCACTCGAAGCGGTGGGGGAAACTCGGGTGCCTCCATGAACGGTGCCTGATACATCGGTGGTGCATCTGAGGCTGCAAGTATCTGTGGTCCAACTGGCTTGGGCCACTGTGGTGGTAATTGTAACTCTGCGTCCGCTCCTCCTAAGTAGCCCACCATGTCTGCGTAAGGGTCTCGGCTGCCTTCATCATCTATCATCGCTGGCGGTAAAGGGTCTGGAAAAGGCGACCAATCTACCTGTGCTGCTCTAGCACCCTGCATCTGTCACAACGGAACTGGCGGCTGATCCGCCGTACGAGATCCCCACGAGTGACCTGGCGAAGCTGGGTATCCCTGGAACTGAACCAACTGACCCTGCTCTGAACCGGCTGATCCCTCCTGACTCATACTGCCCAACTGATCTACTCTGCACGCGCACACACACCCCTCCACTCTCCTCGGGACACACTGCTGAAAGACTGCAATCAAAACACAAGATAAGTTAGTACGAATACCCCGGGTTTAACGAACGCGGCTCGGTTTCCTAATGGATGCTTGTGTGACACATTTGACTCGATAAAACACGGAAAACACTCAAAAATGAAATGTTTCGGAACCCATGCAGAACCATGCTCTGATACCACCCTTTCTGTAACGCCCCTTTCCCATTCTCCCCTGACTGTCGAGCTGGCCAGTCAACAATCAAACAAGAACATGACCGATCGAACTCGAGCAAGTCGAACGGGAAAAGTTCGCCACAGGACGAAGCCAAAGTTAGTTCGGTTTGAGACAAAAGGCTCGCACCAATCTATCTTCGACTCCGCTATCCTCATATCCGTAGCGCAAGCAGTACTACTTGCACTACTTCAACGAGTTGTGTCGGTTTGGACTAAAACCTCATATCAGGGAAACAATTTCATTTTTAAGTAATCAAACGTTGAATACAACGTTTAACGGGTTTTACAAACAATCATCAATGTAAACACATAACAATCAAATACAATCACAAAAAGGCGCAGCTGCCGAACCGAAAATAAAAACACTCAAAACACCGAATGAAAACCCGTCACAAGCCATCCCGAAACAACACCGAGGACCTCCCGCGTCCGTCACTGCTAAACCTGAAAAACACAAAAAGAGTCTAATGAGCGATCTAAGATCACCCAGTGAACCGGCTCCCCACTAATGACTTCTAGTCTGTCTACAGTCTACGAATCCCGCCCCAAAACCCGAAATAACAATCAACAGGAAATCAATGGTCGATCACGCACTACCGAGTCGTGATAAACCCACCACACACAATCAAAGCCAAAATAAAGAGAATTAAGGGAAATCGAAGGCACTGCCGCACATGTCCTCGATTGAACTCGATCTATCTATCGCGCAATGAAAGAGATAACAAAACAATAGTGGGCCCTACGATCTCGGTACTCCCAAGGGTTTACATCGTCACCTATATGGCAACTAACCCTCGACTCCTATACGTGCACACAAGGACCCACGTATAGGACACCGTTCTCCGTCCATCGATACGCGGTGACTCCTGTTACCCCCGGTAACCTGAGTTTCCATGTGATTCGGCCCTAGGACATGACCCCGTATTCTCTGAATCACACACCTACCGGCATCACCCGATAGGTTAACACCATAACCGGAATCACCATGATCCGGTTAGGTAAAACCCGAGGATCCAATCGGGTCGGAAGTACCGGAACGTAAAAGAAAACGTCGGCTTGCGGAATCTAAAGCACCCTAGAGTCCTAGTGCAGAAATGTAAACACGCAGACTCGCTGGGACTCTAACACAGATCACGCAATCAATAACAACAATAATAATCCCAACCATTCCGCAAGCCACTACACTACCCAACTCACCGCTCTGACTAGGTAAGATACCTAGTCAGCACCACTAACTTACCGTCCCGAGACCGGAGTAAGTGTCCACACAACAACTGCTCGGCCCAACACCGAACAGTCTAACAAACCTACACAGAAACTCACAACAACAACAATAACACAGCAACACACAATCACAATCAATCACACAATCACCACAATCAGGCCTATTAGGGTTCTAAGTCTTTTAACTCATTCTTAATCGCTACCTTGGGTTAGCGGGTTGCTAACCGTAGACGGCTCACAACACACACTTCTTTATTAACCCATCCTATGTATCTTTTAACAACATTCTTGATCTGTCGGTTTAGAGTTAGTAAACTTACTAACTCCCCGACATATCATTATTAACTAATTGATTCATTACCCAATTCCCGCTGATTAAACTATCACCCAATCCCGTTATAATACTATATACGCTCGTTTAGGTTAAATTCATATTTTAAGGACGTCTTAATTTCTCGTGTATAGATTCATTAATACTTGTTCTTTATACTTAAATATATGCATATACGGTCCTATTCAACGGTCTATATGAATGCGACAACCAGCATTTTACTAGCAACCTAGCGGCACACAATCGGTTAACCTTTTTAATTCTAAACCCTAATCATGCTTAATCGGTCCTATCCGGTTTATTATTAAACGTCCAATTAATTTATTATTTACTGTTCAATTTGACTAACGGGTATGCAATCTAACTCTATGGTTTAGTAATTTTCGGTCTAAATAAATTTACGAGTTTCCGAGCTGACTCACAGAAATAGTCGCGGAACGACGGTTTGACGCGGATGTGAATTCCCGAGATACCCGATACCAATCCCGAACCTCCGAACACTCCTGAATCACAGAACCACGGAACCAGTAAACTACGGAACTAAACCGAACCGATCCAATTACCCTAAAAACTGGTTTGACTAAACCGGTTTGAGATTGAACCGTTGACCGGTTCAACTCCCTTTGACCCGGTTCAATCAAACCTCATACCAACTCCAAAATCAAATCAACTTGTACCAAAAGACTCCTTGAAGAACCGGCTTCACTCGGCGGCGGAAGAGCTTCACCGGCGACGGAACTCCGGCGTTGACCGGCGGCGGAGGAGGGTTGACCGCGGCGGAGCTAGCTTTTCCGGCGACTTCCAACGGCGAACCACCTATCAAACTGCTCAGAAACACCAGATCTACTCATTTCTAACCTCAAAATAACTAAAATCAATGAAGAACTGAAGATATTCCACAAACCCTAAAGAAGCGGTTGCTCCTTGGCCGGTTTCCGGCGATCTCCGGCGGTTACAACGGCGGCGACTGGCTGAAAAAGATAGAGGAGGTCAAGATAAAGTCATAGCACTTTGCAGATCTAAAATTGAGTTTATGGAGAGAAAGTTACAAGCTTTCTTGTTCTTCAAGTCATGAAGATCAAGTTAGGGTTCTTGAGCTTTTCTTGAATATGCAAGGAATCTTCAAGAGTTTCTACAGAAAAACTTGCATGATCTTGAGTGGAAAAGAGAGCAGAGAGACCGAGAGAGAGAGAGAAGAGATTTGGTGATGAAAAGAGAGATGATTTACTCTTACTTGTTCATCAAGACATGATGAACATCAAGGGAGATTTTGGATGAATCTTCAAAAACAATAAGAACAACATGCAAGGGATTGATGATTCTGGACAAGAGAGAAAGAGAGAGATCGAGAGAGATCTTGAGAGAGGTTAGAGAGAGTAGTTAGATTAATTGAAGGGGATGTGATGGTTTTTGCATGCATGCAAATGGATTCAATGAATCTTGGCATGCATGACACTCCACCAAGCAAGGTGGCGCCATGGGGTGAGGACATGTGTCCTTCTGGGCAATTTTTGGTTGCCAAATCACCACTTAAACCATCCTTAATCCCACCAATAATCCCACTTCCTCTACAGCTCGGTTTTACGGTTTCTCGGGTTTAATATTTTAGAATGGCTCTGGATGATCCCATAAATCTTCAAACCGCTATAATAAGATTCTTCATTCTTTTTGATGAATTTAGCATTTTGAATCACTCCGATCGGGCTTACGTAGCTCCGGTTATGAATTTCCAAAGTTTCTTCGGTTTTGTCGGTTTCCATCCCGACAAGCCGTAGAACGCGTTTCTGCTCCGATTCTTCCGATTTTGGTCTTTTAAACATTCATTATGTTAAAACATAAGAATATTTGGCCCGTCTCGGCTTCTGTCTCAAACTTTGGTAAAATTTACCATTTTACCACTGACTTAGGTAAAATGACAACTTTACCCCTGGTTGACTTTATGCTGCCCGTTGACCGTATTTTTGATACGGGGTATCACAGATACCGTCCGGGGAGCCAATTTTACACGACTCCGATTCGAGTGGTTCGGGGGAACCGGATGGCCAGAGTGGGAGTGAAGCCCCCGTGCCGAAGCTGGGAGTGAAGCCCTCGTGCCGAAGCGCCGGAGGGTCGACGCTGGAGAGAACTCGAGGAGATCAGGCAAAGATATAGGGTCACCCAGAAGCATAGCTTGTCTGCTGAGGCGTTTTGCGCCTGCGGGTGTACAGCTTTCGGCTATTGGAGACATGGTCCCTTGTGATTCATACACCGAGATAACGACGACCATTGGAAAGATAACGGTCGTAGCGCTTCGTTTTCCTTGTTTTTGTTTGGAGAACTCAGCATTAGTATTTTGTGTAGCTTTTAGAGGCTACGAAAGGATTCGTGGCCAATTCCGAACGCGAGCTGCGCGAAGGATCGCGGGTGGGCGAGCTTGAGGCCGTTAAGAAGACGGTCGTTGATTTGAGTGTGCAGCTGCAGGGGTCCTTGGCCCGAGAGGAGGAGTTTAAAAGGAGGTTGGCTCGATACGAGGGAATCGAGGCTCGCCTATTAATTCTCGAGAATCGGGAGGAAGATCTTTCTCAGAAGCTGCAAGCGGCTATGGGTCGAACTCTGGCTGCCGAAGAAGCGAGCCGGGTTGCAGTTTTGCAAGCTGCTCAGGATCGAGCTGATATGGAAAGGGTCCTAGTGGGAAGGAATTTCGACGTGAAGGTCGCAGCTCATGAGGCCAGGAAGAAGATGAGCGGGGAGTACTTGGAGATCCTTAAGAAGATTAAGGAGAAAAGCGAAAGGCGGAAGGCCGAAACCAACGCCGAGATCCGCCTCCAGGAAACCCTAGCCAATATCGAACTCATCGCGGAGTTCGCCTCTGGTGAGATCGACCTAACTGAGGAAGTACTGACGTTGGCTGATAAGAGGAGGGCGGCCCTGGAGGAGATGAATGCCGCAGCAGTTTCTGACTTCAGCATTGGCAAGTTGAACCTGCCAGCGGTGTCAAGCGACTCGGTTATTTTGGCGCATGCTCCGCCGCCGGCTGCTCCCTGTCCCAATCAGTACGGATTAAATCTCCCGACTGGGGTTGGCTCTACCGGCGATCTGGTGGAAGATGGAGACGAGGCTTCCTCGCGATCGCAACAATATTGATTGTTTTGTTGCTGCTCGAGGGGTTTTTTTTTTATTACTTTTCGATGTTTCCCTCTAGTGGGCTTTTGCGAACTTGAGGGCGTCAACTCCTTTTTATGAATTTCCTTTCAATCTTTTATGCCTTGGCATATCTTTTATTGTTTTAACACCTTACCACAAAGTCGGCCGTATAGTGATTTGAACCTCTAAAGAGGGGTCATAATCTGGCTTGAATCGCCTTAGGGAGTTCTCTTACGAACTTTTGGATTGATTGCATTTGAGCTCGAGCTCTTTCTCGATATTTATTCGAGGTACAACTCCTTCCCGATGTGAAACACGAGCTTGGTGTTGACCTAAAATGAAAATTGCTAAGTGTATGGTGAATCGAAGTAGACTTACCTAGATTTATTTTGAATGTGTGCGGAGGCCTTTTTGTTTTTACGCAAAAGGGGAGGGGGTAGCCCCCCAATTCTTCTGATCTGTGTGAGGCTGGAAGAATTTTAGGTTTCCAAGAGACCGTTTCAGGTCGCTTAGGTTTGAAGGGATAATTTCATATCACTTAGGTTTGAAGAGATGATTTCATATCGCTTGATTTTAGGGGAGGCCATTTCAGGTCGCTCGGAAAGGATAACTTAATATCGTTTGCTTCTGAAGAGATAATTTCATATCACTTTAATTTTTTGAAGAGATAATTTCATATCACTTTGCAAAATGACGTGGCGAAGTATCTCACAACGAATCTGACTTTTTTGACAGAAAGAGACATTGATCGTGGGACTTAATTTGATTTTACAAGGATAAGCTAGTACGACTTCATTTGAAGTTGTCGAGCTCGATAAGAGCTTTGTGTTGGGGGGGGGGGGGGGCTGCGCTCGAGGTTGAGCTGCCTATGTACCCTTTTAAGGGGATCAAGCCATTTTGTAGTTCGATTGGTTGCGTACTTTAGTGAAAGTACTTTTTAAGGTTGATGATGTTCCAGGGTCGTAGTTCAGGTTTATGGGTTTCCACCGACTTGAGTCGGTAGACCCCATCCTTCACAACATCAGTGACCTGGTAAGGACCTTCCCACTTTGCTCCTAACTTTCCAGCGTGTTCTTCCTTTTTATGGTCGCACACTTTCCGTAAGACGAGCTCCCCTACTTGAAACCTTCGAGTTTTAATTCTGGAATCATAGTAGCGAGCTGCGGCTTGTTGGTAGTTCTGGATTCGAGCTAGTGCGAGATCAAGCTCGTCCGTTATCATCTTGTTGTTAATTTCCTCTTCACGTGGGCATTCTTCTTTGCGGATGCTTGACACGAGGATTTCGGCTGGTACTACCGCCTTGATTTCGTAAGCCAGCGAAAAGGGAGTTTCGCCGGTGGATTTGCGAGGGGTAGTCCGGTAAGCCCAGATTACGGCTGGGAGCTCATCGCTCCAGCTCCTTTTGCACTCATTGAGTCTTTTCTTAAGGCTGTTCATGATCGCTTTATTATCTTCCTCTGCTAGTCCGTTTCCTTGAGGATAACGGGGCGTAGAGTAGGTCAGCTTTATGTTCCAGGTTCTACAGAACTCCTTGAATATGTTTGATATGAATTGCGGTCCGTTATCGGTGACGATCTCGTGGGGTAGTCCATGTCGGCACACGATGTTTCGCCAGACGAACTCCTTAATGTGAACATCTTTGACCTTTTGGTATGATTCCACTTCAATCCACTTAGTGAAGTAGTCTGTCATCACTAATAAGTGTGTAGCTTTCTTTTTGCCGGATGCGACTAAAGGTCCTACGAAGTCCATTCCCCATCGCATGAATGGGTATGGCGATGAGATAGAGGAGAGTTTCTCCGATTCTTGGTGGATAATCGGGGCATGCTTTTGGCATTTGTCGCATTTGCTGGAAAAAGATTCGCATTTGGTGGCCATTGTTGGCCAGAAATAGCCTTGCCTTTTTGATTTGTATGGCCAGGGCTCGTCCTACGGAATGGCTACCGCAGGATCCATCGTGGGCCTGCGTGATCACGGCTAGGGCTTGCTTTTTATCGAGGCATTTGAGGTAAGGTCCGGAGACACTTCTTTTAAAGAGCTCTCCTTGCGTGACGCAGTATCTTGCACTTTGCGTCTTGAGTTTTCGCGCCTCCCATTTGTCATCGGGGACTTCGCCATTTGTAATGTATCGAATGATCGGAGTTATCCAATCTTCGTCATTGTTAGGTTCAGGTCCTTGACTGGTGGATGCAGCTTGGATTGGTCCATCGGGGACGTTCACGACGTACACGGCGTTTCTTGGATCGAGATCATCATCAATCACGATGATGTCGCGACTGGTGTCCTTGGGATTTTCCTTGTGTTCGACATCGTCCTTTATGGTAGGCTCGTCCTCTTTCTGTTGGAATTGTGTCCAGCAATCTCTGTACTGTCTCTATAAAGTAAGAGTATGTCAGTGATCAGACATAAGTCATACAATACTGGGGGTCATGATGGCTTGCTAGAGTCCGCTCATGATCTATAAGTCTCGGACTTATTGCTTTTATTGTATGATCCCATATGGGTCACACGCTTAAGCTAGCAGGAAATAAAGTAGGAACGGCTTAGCAGAAGTACGACAAAAGTGCTAGGCATTTGTCGTACTAAGAGAGAAAGATTAACGGGTCTGATTAAATGAGATTTAATCAGATTGGTGTTTTGGGCCCAAAAGCCCAAAAGGGAAAGAGAAGGCTTTTATAAACTAAAAGCCAAAGTCTCTTTCCACCAACCCTAATACCCAGCCGCGATTTTCCTCTCTCTCTGGCGCCTCCCTTAGCTCGGTCTAGCAGCCAGTTTCCTGTGATTGCGTGTGTGAGCCTTTGGAGGATTCATCCCTTGGTGTATCTCCCTGATCTCTGACCTGTTCTATTCCTTCCGCTGCAACAAACAGGTAAAAGGTGAGATCATAATGTTTCTATTACAAGAGAACCTAGATCTGTATGTTTAGTAGGTTCAACTAATCTGAGAATTGAATCAAGAGAAACTAAACAATATCCTACAGTGGTATCAGAGCCATTGGTTCTTAGGATTTCTTGTTTTAGATTCATGTTTAGGTTGTTTGATCTGTTTAGAAGTGTTTTGAATCCATTACTGATAAGAAAAACACTTAAGAATCAGAATTGAAATCTAAACACATTAATTGGATCACAAAACCGAGCTATATGACTCGTGTTTTGTTGATCGGCCGACGAGTTAGATGCATGGATCGATCCATGATCGATCGCATGATCGACCGAGAGCGAGCGATCGAGTGGAACGGTTGGACCGAGCCACGATCGTCTCATGATGGTCTCGGCATCGTCCCGGACGATCGCGTGGAGAAGGGCAGTCGACGATCGCATGGGTCGAGCAACAGCCGATCGCATGGATTGCCTCTCCTCTCGCCAGCATCGTCCCACGACCGTCCCGCCTGACCCGAGCTCGTTCCACCCGTCCCGATCACGCACCAAACCGTCCGGTCACGTCTCGGCCAAGCATGATGCTTGCGGCTTGGACAATTTTCGAACGGTTAGGGTTTTGGGTGTGATGGGCCGGTTCGATTTCGGTTAGGTGGTTCGGTTTAAAAACTTGATTAAAATCAACGTTTCGGTTTAATAAACAGATTTAATAATTTTATTAAGTCTGGTTAAACCGGGATAAGAAATCCAATGTCGAAAGAATTATTGGATTTAGTGCCTAAACCAGGAATTTCTAATTTGATTTGGTTGGACCAAATAAATTGAGAAATTCCGGTTTAGTAAATAACCGGTTGACAATTGTGGTTATCGTAGTAATTGAAACTTGGTTAGACCAGTTTTAATGAACCAGACCGGTTATGTCAAATAATTGGACAATTGGGTCATGTCTTGGACATGGACCAATTCTTGGGCCTCGGGCCAAGAAGTTAAAACAATTGGGCCAATTATTTGAGTCTTTCTTCAGATCAATTTAAAATTTATTTTATAATATTATAAAGTCGATTTTAAATTAAAGTTTCCGAAATTTTGAAATTAGAAAGTTTCTTAAAATAGAAGTTTCTGAATTTGCGGGTTTTGGATTTTAAAGAAATTTCTAAAGTTAGAAAGTTTCCAATTTTAGAAAGTTTCCAAAAATAGTAGGTTTCCATAAATAGAAAGTTTCCCGAAATAGTAATCTTCTATTTTGGGAATGAATTTTAATAAACCTACGAACCTCAAATAATATCAAGCGTTGGATGTCTTGTCCAGGCTATGTCAGCTGTCAAAGCCCATTCAATTGCATTCATGGCCTTACAGTGTGAGGATGTCTGCTTTTGCGTGAGTAAGACGGTTTGTGATTCATAAATGTCATTGGGAGTTCCAGACATTAATGATTACATGACTGTATAGTCTGGTTTTCTTGACTAGGCCATCGGGAGTCCCGGGCCTTGAGACATCAGAGTGGATTGGGCCTCGGGCCCAGATTCACAACCAAGAGTTATATCACGGATATAATTAGCCGATATAGGGCTTACCGATATAAGCTAAGGTTGGGTGACGGCCAGTGGCCCACTTTAATCTTAGTTATATGTGGATCTTGGAATCATTATATTCTATTGAGGGTAACTTATGTTATTGAATATAATGCGTGATTAATCATATTATATTTTAATACGAGATTAATCATTTTGAACATTTAACTAATAGCCTTTTTATTTATATATATTTCAGATATGACTACTACAAGCACACCAAACGCATTCTCGATCCGGTCTGTTCTCGAGAAGGAGAAGCTGACTGGAACGAACTTCCTGACATGGTCAAGGAACTTGAGGCTCGTCCTCAAGCAGGAGAAGAAGGATTATGTCCTTCGTGATCCTCTCCCCGAGAGGCCTCCTGCCAATGCCGCCAGGACTGTGCATAATGCTTGGGAAAAGCATTCGTCAGATGAAAATGATGTCTATTGCCTGATGTTGGTGACAATGACTGCTGAGCTGCAGAAGCAGTTCGAGAGTGTTTTGTCACCCATCGAGATAATGGCAAGCCTGAAATCGCTTTTTCAGGAGCAGGCTAGGACTGAGAGGTTCCAGACAGTTAAGAGCCTCTTGGACTGTAAGTTGGCTGCGAATGCGGCAGTGAGTCCTCATGTCTTGAAGATGATGGGTTATCTCGATCATCTTCAGAAACTCGACTGCCCAATCAGCCAGGAACTTGCCTGCGACATCATTCTGCAGTCTTTACCTGCAAGCTATGATCAGTTCATTCTGAACTTTAACATGCATGGCTTGAGTAAGACATTACCTGAGCTTCACGGAATGCTCAAGACTGCAGAGCCCAATTTGAGGAAAACTGCCAAGGACCCTAGTGTGCTTATGGTGCAAAAGGGCAAGGGCTTTAAGAAATCCTCTGCTAAGGATAAGGGAAAGGCCAAGGCTGTCCATGTCGAGGACAAGGACACGCCAAAGCCCAAGCCCAAGTCCAAGGCTGGGCCAACTGACATATGCAGGTTCTGTAAAGAACCAGGGCATTGGAGGAGAGAATGTAAGAAATTCCAAGAAGGTCTAAAGGAATTGAAGAAGAAGACTCTCGAGACTTCTTCGACAGGTATTTTTGTTATAGAAGTTAATACAACTACTTCTGATAATACCTCATGGGTTATGGATACTGGTTGTGGGGCTCATATTTGTACTAATATGCAGGCACTCAGCAACAGTAGAAGACTGAAGCAAGGACAAGTAGAGCTACGAGTTGGGAATGGAGCGAAAGTTCCAGCACTAGCTGTAGGAACATACTTGTTGTCTTTACCTTCGGGATTGATTTTAGAACTCAATAATTGTTATTTTGTACCTGCTATAAGCAGAAATATTATTTCAATTTCTTTGTTGGATTTGGAAGGTTATGATTTTTCAGTTAAGAATAAATTATGTTCCTTCAATCGCAACAATTTGTTCTATGGTTCTGCCCCTCTTTCGAATGGGCTTTACATACTCGATCAATCCGCGCCAATTTATAACATTAATACCAAACGGTTCAAACCTAATGAGGAGAACCAAACGTTTCTATGGCATTGTCGTTTAGGGCACATCAGCGAGAAACGCATCAAGAGGCTCCATTCGAATGGACTTCTTGGCTCATTTGACTTTGAGTCATGTGAGAAATGCGAATCCTGCATGATGGGCAAAATGACACGGGCCCCCTTTAATAAACCTAACGAGAGGGCCAGTGACTTATTGGGCCTGATACACACTGACGTGTGTGGCCCAATGTCCACAAATGCAAGAGGAAACTATCAGTACTTCATTACCTTCACTGATGATTTCAGTAGGTATGGATATGTTTATTTAATGAAACATAAGTCTGAATCTTTTGAGAAGTTCAGAGAATTCCAAAATGAAGTACAGAACCAACTTGGCAAAAGCATTAAGGCTCTTCGGTCCGACCGAGGAGGAGAATACTTAAGCCAAGAATTCAGTGATCATCTAAGAGAGTGTGGGATCGTATCCCAACTCACTCCTCCTGGAACACCTCAATGGAATGGTGTATCTGAGAGGAGAAATCGGACCTTATTGGATATGGTTCGATCTATGATGAGTCACACAGACCTTCCAATATCCCTTTGGGGATATGCTCTGCTAACAGCAGTGTTCACTCTAAATAGAGCGCCATCAAAAGCAGTAGCAAAGACACCATATGAATTATGGACTGGAGTGGCTCCAGTGCTGTCTTATCTCAGAATTTGGGGTTGTGAAGCCTATGTCAAGAGATTGATCTCAGACAAACTTACACCGAAATCTGACAAATGCTACTTCATTGGTTATCCACGGGAAACCAAGGCTTATTACTTCTATCTACGTTCCGAGAACAAGATCTTTGTTGCCCGGGATTGTAACTTTCTTGAGAGGGAGTTTCTCTCTAAGAAAGACAGTGGGAGTAAGGTACTGCTTGAAGAAATTCAAGATGAACAGGATACTGCTCAACCTAATGAGGAAGAGCAGCAGGAGGACCTATAAGAAATTGTAGAGCCTGAACCTGTAGTACCTGAAGTTCGAAGATCCGGGAGGATCCGTCACGAACCCGAGAGATATCAAGGATTCCTCGTGACTAACTGTCATGATCTTCTGATCATTGATGGTGATGAACCATCGAACTTCAATCAAGCTATGATGGGCCCAGATTCCTCTAAGTGGCGCCAGGCCACTGATTCCGAAATGGACTCCATGTCAGTCAATCAAGTCTTTTCGTTGGTTGATTTGCCTGCTGGTGTAAAAGCCATCGAGTGCAAATGGATCTTCAAGAAGAAGATTGACGTGGATGGAAATGTCCAGATTTATAAAGCCAGGTTGGTGGCAAAAGGTTTCAGACAAGTTCACGGTGTGGATTACGATGAAACCTATTCACCAGTGGCTATGATGAAATCTATTCGGATTCTACTAGCAACTGCAGCTTTTTATGATTATGAAATTTGGCAGATGGACGTGAAAACCGCCTTCCTGAATGGAATTCTGGAAGAGGATGTGTATATGACACAACCTGACGGTTACATAGATCCAAAGAATGCTGGGAAAGTATGCAAGCTTCATAAATCCATTTATGGATTGAAGCAAGCATCGAGGAGCTGGAATCTTCGTTTTGATGAAGCGATCAAGCAATTTGACTTTATCAGAAACGAAGAAGAACAATGCGTGTATAAGAAAACTAGTGGGAGCAAAATCGTTTTTCTTATTCTGTATGTTGATGACATACTGCTTCTCGGAAACGACATTCCAATGCTGAAGTCTGTAAAGGACTGGCTTGGAAGTTGTTTTTCCATGAAAGACATGGGTGAAGCCGCATACGTTCTTGGAATTAGGATCTATCGGGATAGACCTAAAAGGCTGATAGGCTTATGTCAAGATTCATACATTGACAAAGTCCTACAAAGATTCAGCATGAAAGATTCCAAGAAGGGCTTCACACCAATGGTACATGGCACAACGCTAAGCAAGAAGCAGAGCCCTACGACGGCTGCTGAGCTCGAGCGTATGAAGAACATTCCTTATGCATCTGCAATAGGATCTGTCATGTATGCCATGATCTGTACTCGTCCTGATGTTGCTTATGCATTGAGCATGACGAGTAGATACCAGTCAAATCCAGGTGAAAACCATTGGATTGCCGTAAAGAATATCTTGAAGTATCTAAGACATACTAAGGATAAGTTCTTGGTGTACGGTGGAAGTGATGTGCTTAAAGTTAGTGGATTCACGGACGCAAGTTTCCAGACAGACACAGATGATTTCCGGTCACAGTCCGGTTATATCTTTTGTCTGAATGGCGGTGCAGTAAGTTGGAGAAGCTCCAAGCAAGACACCGTTGCCGATTCCACTACAGAAGCTGAATATATCGCCGCCTCAGAAGCAGCGAAGGAAGCTGTTTGGATACGAAAGTTCATTATGGAACTAGGTGTGATACCAGATGCGGCTGAGCCCCTGACACTGTATTGTGACAACAATGGTGCTATAGCTCAGGCAAAGGAACCAAGATCACACCAGAAATCCAAGCATGTTCAAAGAAGATTTCACTTGATACGTGACATCGTTAATAGAAAGGAAGTCAAGATCAGCCGAGTTCAGACAGATGATAATGTCGCTGATCCGTTGACAAAGCCACTCCCAAGGCCTAAGCTCGAGTTACTGACTGAAGCTGTAGGCATTAGAAACATTGAAATGTAATCTAAATTTGAGTGGGAGTTTTGTGAGCTTTATTTTAGTTATTTGATATGTTCTTGTAAAACATTATTTTATGTTTAATGAAATTATTATTTCAAGATTATTTTAACTGTGATGAAATAATCGTTCCAAAATGATATGAAGCATTTTATAGGTCATCGAAGTAAATGACTTGATCTTGAGTCATCAAAGTCATTTAGCTTGATCATGAGACCCTATATTTGATAGATGTTTTATATCATCCTGTCCCTAGTCGAAGGTTGTTGAAATTGGAACAACAACAACCGTGAGAGACTAGATTGGTACGTGACTTATGACAAAGTCTTAATGTGTCATAGATGCACGGCATCAAAGTCAGTACATAGGTGTATGTTGGGAACATACGACCGGACAAGACCCGCTTATAAGAACTCTTCAGGATATTTATATCTGTGTCATAAGAGATTCTTACTACGACTATAGAGTATAGTCCTTAGACCTGAGTTCGCATGCATGTGACTGCATATGGACTGATGCACTTTGATCATTGTCTAACGCTATCGTTCTGCGATAGCTATAAGGACCTTGTTTGGGTACATCATGAAATGAGTAGTTTACAGTGATGGAACAAGATGGGATTTGTCCCTCCAATATAAATGGAGTGAATATCTCTAGGCCAATCGGAGATTTGAATACTAGAAAACGCATGGCCATGCTCAAACGGACTTTCCCGAGTCGTTTGGATTGTCAGTATCAAATCAGAGTCCGATGAACAAGATTAGGCTTTATAAGGATGACACTAATCTTGCCTTATGACTAATCGAGATATTGAGACGAAAGGGATTATGAATACAGAGATTCCAGTTCAAGTGGGAGATTGTTGGAATTGTGTCCAGCAATCTCTGTACTGTCTCTATAAAGTAAGAGTATGTCAGTGATCAGACATAAGTCATACAATACTGGGGGTCATGATGGCTTGCTAGAGTCCGCTCATGATCTATAAGTCTCGGACTTATTGCTTTTATTGTATGATCCCATATGGGTCACACGCTTAAGCTAGCAGGAAATAAAGTAGGAACGGCTTAGCAGAAGTACGACAAAAGTGCTAGGCATTTGTCGTACTAAGAGAGAAAGATTAACGGGTCTGATTAAATGAGATTTAATCAGATTGGTGTTTTGGGCCCAAAAGCCCAAAAGGGAAAGAGAAGGCTTTTATAAACTAAAAGCCAAAGTCTCTTTCCACCAACCCTAATACCCAGCCGCGATTTTCCTCTCTCTCTGGCGCCTCCCTTAGCTCGGTCTAGCAGCCAGTTTCCTGTGATTGCGTGTGTGAGCCTTTGGAGGATTCATCCCTTGGTGTATCTCCCTGATCTCTGACCTGTTCTATTCCTTCCGCTGCAACAAACAGGTAAAAGGTGAGATCATAATGTTTCTATTACAAGAGAACCTAGATCTGTATGTTTAGTAGGTTCAACTAATCTGAGAATTGAATCAAGAGAAACTAAACAATATCCTACACTTTCAAGGACAGAGCTTTCAGGGCTATGTCGATACTTGGTTTTTAGATCCCCTCAACTGGTATGATCCTTTTGAGGTTAGGATCTGATGTCGACGCTAGAGCGGCCAGGGCATCGACTACGGTGTTTTCCCCTCGCGGGATCCGTATTAGATCAAAGAATTTGATCTGTTCGGCGAGAGTACGGACTACCTGTAGGTATGCTTCCATCCGTTCTTCTTTGGCCTCGTAGTCGCCATGATATTGGTGATGGAACTTCGAGCCAATTCTACCAGATTCAGAATCCTCTCGAGTTCCAGATAGCCTAGGATCTAGGGTCTAGTTAATTGAATCATGGATCAGATCTCGTGTTTACCTGGAGACTGGCAGCGGAATAGGGTCAGATAAACAAGATCTCCAGCGCCTCAGATGTTGCGCCTCTACTGATAGTCCACACGCACACAAGCTGGAATCCGCCGGGATGCTAGTACCGGGGCTCGGATCTCCTGGGAACTCCGTTTCTAGAGGTTTCTGTGTTTTCTCTCTGAGAAAATACTCACTGGACGGCGCACTCGTATTCTTAGGTCGAGATATAAGATCACTTATATACGGACCTCGACATAAACCGAAACATCAGTTTCGATTTCGGCCTTGTGTCGACCGACACACTTAGTTGTGTCGATCGACACACATATTGTGTCAACCGACGCACTTATCAGTGTCGATCGACACACCTCATCAAAACTATATTCGATGTGTATCCAATACACATCGACCAGACCATATGCCAATGATCAATCCCATATGGACTATGTCCAACTTGCTTAGGTGTGTGACCCTGTAGGTTCACACGATACTGGAAATGAGTCACAACTCATTTGTCATAAGCGGTTTCTAGCAAAACATTATGGCTACCCAGTATCACATGAATTGTCCGATCTCGACAATACAACTATCTCTAGAGTGAGTACAATGTGATTTCAGGACATAATCCCAACAATCTCCCACTTGTACTGGAATCACCTATTCCTATAATCCCTTCGTCTCTATATCTCGATATGGCATAAGACAAGAGACTGTGTCATCCTTATTATAGCCAACATCATGTTCATCGAATTCCTGATCTATACTGATAAAACAAACGACTGACAATCACCTCGTTTGAGCACGGCCATGCATTTTCTCAGTATCAAATCTTCGATGGGCCCTGATGTGAGATCGAGAATTCACATCAAGGATTTTTTTTTAGGGATTTAGGGATTGCTAGGGCAAGACTCTCTATGAGTAAACCGCAAAAGAATGAATCGACGAACTGGACTTTATCCATTATTCAGATTATGTCGAGCAATCTTAGAAGAGATGATGATTGTGGCTGCACTCGTTGATCGAGCTGTCTACGTACCCTGTCGAGGGATCAAACCTAACGTAGTTCGATTATTTAGGATCTCAAATGAGATGTCGTTTTTGGGAGCTTAGTAACAGGCTCGTAGAGTATAAAAGTAACTAAGCTCAGTGTGATGATTTGGACTCAATATCGATTGGGAGGACTCTCGCTTTCATCATGTACAAAGATGTATTAGCTTGATAAAAGAGAGGTAAGAGCGACCTCTCTAGTCTGTGTCTGTTGAGATTTTAACTTTAACTTTGCACTTTAGGTTATCTTGATCTTGATGTGAGTTTGGTTTGTATGCAGGAAATAGTAAACGACACAACGAGATGTTTACCCTGTGTTCACCGGAAAAGCTACGTCACAGGGGTGAGATCACAATCTCACAAGATGCACTATATCGTTTTGAATACAAAAGCAAAGATAAGTTCCTTCTAGCTACCAACTTATCTATGTATCAAAAACTTGCACCTAAGAAAGCTTCTATCTAGAATAATAGCTCTAGAAACAGGATGTTTCTCTAGCTCTATATTCTCTTAGCTCTCTCTGTTTAAACTAGAACTTACGCTCGGCTCTCTTTGTTCAGCTCTCGTAGTCTCGTACTCTCTCTGTGATTCCCTTGTATCTTTCTTGTGTTACCTAAACAATACCTAATGAGCTCTTTATATAGCTGTGTATTGTTAGGTTAACAACTAATCTCAGCCGCTTCTCTTTGTTTGCAGATCACGTGAGAGCAGCTGGTGTTGGGCTTCAACTTTCCTGGCCCAGTTCTTAGAGTTGCTGATCCGTTAGCTGCTATCCACAAAAGATGAGAATGCTTCTTGGGCTTTATGGCCCAGCTGGAGATAATAGGTTTTGGGTCTGAATAATGAAGTCACAATCTCCACCTTTATTCCGACACAAACCCTCGGACCTTCCTGCTTCACTCTCTCGCCGAAAGCAATTTTCATGGCGACTTCTTGGCGATCCAGCTTCTTCTTCGATCTCCAAGCTCACCAGCTCCAATCGTGAGCTCTTCTTCGATTATCGTGAGCTCTTCTTCGATTATCAAGGTCACCAGCTCCGATCGTGAGCTCTTCTTCGATTTATCGTGAGCTCTTCTTCGATTATCAAGGTCACCAGCTCAGACCGTGAGTTTTTTCTTCTTTGATTATCAAGACCTCGATTATCATGAGCTCTTCTCGATTATCATGAGCTCTTCTTCTTCGACCGTGAGCTTTTATTCTCTGCTTGAGCTCAACAAATTCAGGTAGACTTCTAAACTTCTCCTTCCTGAGTTTCTAAGTCTGTTATGGATCGATTTTCATCTTCTTTACCTTTGTTCTTTGTTGAATCTCTCAGATACTTATGATCCTCAGTCTTCTCTCTCTCTCCAGACACGACAGAAATGACGATCGAGCTTCATTGCTCTGATTTTAGCTTCTCCTTCCTTGTTGGCGAGCCAAAATCACTTAGGTAAGCTTCACGCTTCTTTCCATTAAGCTTCTTACCCTTTTAAGTTAATCAATCTGTTTTTGTCTTTGTAGACTTGACATTTCGAAGTCGGCTCATGGATTCTGCCTCTTCCGAGTTATCCTGAAGGTGAGTTTAATTTTACTCATCAAATAACACTCCTTTTGTTACTTGTTAAAACATTGGCTTTGATCTCTGATGCTTTGTTTGTCTTTGCAGAAGTCAGAGAAGATATTTTTGTGTCTTAAACCTCCCCCTCGTAATTGGGCTCCGGTTTACACAAGTTACCTTTCTGAATCCAAGACTAAGCGCATCACTTGAGAACAATACCGTATGCTCCTCATCTTCCTTTGTCTAAGCTAAATACACTCACTGTTCCTTTGACTTTAAACAATTTGTTTTAGTCATACTTGTCTGATGATAAAGATACTAGCTCATAACTCTGAAGTTCTCTACTTTTGTTGAACCCTTTTAGTTTATGAGCTCATTGATCTTATACTCCTTCCTCTCGCATTGTTTCAGGTATCAACAAGCGACACTCCACCTAGAACATATTCTTCTTCCTGGTAAGCTCCTAGATTCCTTCAAAATCTCTTAAGCCGTGAAGTACTGTTTCTCCCTTGTATGGGTTGTGTTTCATCTACTCTTTGAACCCTGGTTCCTTTAGTAGTTAGAACACTGTCTTAGTTTGTCCTTAGCTTTCCAATGCCTTCTGCTCTTGATCTTATGCTTCTGATCCTTAGCAGATTACTCCTTTTCTTTGTAGATCCGCAATATGCTTTCCATGGATCTTCAGGTCTTGACAAAATCTTTCTGACTTTCACCAAGACAACCGTAAGCCCCTATACTCTTCTAAATCACCTTTGACTTGTAATTTCTAAGCTGTACTGGAGCCGTCAAGCTCTTATTCAACTTTCGTGTTTCTTCATTGTTTGACAGTGACCTGTGTCAAGCAATGCTCCACCTGGAACTGAAGCTTCTTCTTCAGAACCACAAATACTTGCAGCTTCACTGCCTTGGTTTCACTGTTGCTGAAAAAACGTGAGTAACTTCCTCAAACCTTGATTCAACTTTGTCGACATGTTAATTCACTCATGTGCACTGAGTTATGAACTAACATCTTCTTGAATCTTTGCAGGTACTCCATGAAACCGATATCTGCGTCTCGCCTTTAATACTCACAGGTAACTCTCCTTAACTCCTTACATCTTTGAGTTCTTCCATTATTGCTTAATAGTAATAACCAGAAACTGACCTGTTTCTCTTTTTCTGTCTCTGCGAGATTGAGACGTCAATAATGGAGTTACCTGGAGCTTCTTCCCTTCTCAGGCAAGGTTGCAGCACACCTGAAGCTCCTGTTCAGGTACTGCCTTAGTTAGAACCGCCTTAGTTAGAACCGCCTTAGTTACTGCATCAGTGGATTTTAGGCCTGTCTGAATCTTAGATAGTGTTACTGCTTCTTTAACTCCATCTCCAAAGATTCCCAGCTTTAATATCTCTGAAACTTTTCCCAGAAATTCCATCTCTTGCTCTCTGTTCAAAATCTTTTCCACAACCTCTTCTTTTGGCTCTTTTCTGCTCATCTCTTCTGTAGTAGCCATAGCATAGGCCTCAGGATCAAAATCTCCTTCTTCTTCACACTTAAACTCTTTTGGAGTTTCTGATTTTTCTGTTGAGGAAGAGTCTTTACCTTGAGCTGATGAATCCCTTAATTCAAAACCATATGGAGTAGGTCCTTGAATTAGATTCTTGCTGAAGCTCACTTTCTTAGACTTCTTTTCACTTGCTTCTTTTTCATCCTTAGACTTGATTTCTGCACTCTTAGCAACTCTGCCTTGTAGATAATAAAGCCCTCCATGATATTTTCCAGATATCACCTTCTTCTTACCTTTGTAGAATCGAACCATAAGGTTACTTCCTTCATATCTGCAACCTGACCTCTCTAACATCCCGTATGAGATCAGATTCCTGCTTACTTCAGGCATGTATTTAACATCCTTTAGTATCACTTCAGAACCGTCTGGATTCTGAATCCGAATCTTTCCCATTCCTTTGATGTTTCCATAAGTGTTGTTTGCCATAAGAACCCTTCCTCCATTGTACTCCTTGAAGTCAAACAAGACTTCCTTGTCTGATGTACTGTGGAATGAAGAACCTGAATCCATTACCCAGTTCTTCATTGTGTCTTGGCTGCTCACACTCAACACTATAGGTTGTATAGGTGCTGCTGCAATATTTGCTGATTCTTTGTTTTTATTTCTCTCAGGGCATTCTCTTTTCCAATGCCCTTCATCTCCACATATGAAGCACTCACTCTGATTTTTCTTGTTAAACCTTGGCTGTGACTTAGACCTGTTGTCTCTCGACATTGATCTCCCTTTGCCATTACTCTTCTGAGATCTGTCCTTAGTTCTTCCCCTTGATTCAACATATAATCCTTCAGATTTAGATCCAGATTTGTTCAGGAGTCCCTTCTGCTTCAGCTCAATCTCTTTAGAATATGCAGAAGTGACCACCTCATGAACTGTTAGGGTCTCTTTTCCTGTACCATACTTGAGAGTATGTACTAGAGGCTCAAAAGGTGGAGGTAAGCTGGTAAGAAGCTGTATAGCCTGATCCTCATCACTTACATTGATGTTTAGGCTCGCTAGATCTGCAATAAGTTTAAGAAAACTGTCCAAGTTTTCTTCTATACTTCTGCCTTCATCCATCTTGTAACTAGCAAACTGTTGCTTAAGATAAATCCTGTTAGGAAGTGACTTGGTCTGATAATCCCTTTCTAGAGCCTTCCACATTAGCAAAGCTGTAGGCTCATGCATCACCTTCCTAAGAATCATGTCACTTAGACATGTACCAAGCAAGTTCTTTACTCTGGTGTCTCTAGCAACTTTGAGAGAATCAATCTTCGGTTTCTCTCCATCCTCTAGTTTAGCAGATTCATCAACCAATGTAGCACCCTCCTCCAATACTGATGCTAAACCCTGAATCTCTAGCTGTCCTAAAAGCTTGTATTTCCACATACCAAAATCACCTTTTCCATCAAATTTATCCATCTCAAACTTTCCTCTAGTTGGCTCCATTGTTGCCGTGAGTTGCGGATCACTCGGTAGGTAAGTTCTGCTTTAGATAGATCACAATAACCCTGCTCCTTCCTGGAAGCTCTGATACCACTTGTTGAGATTTTAACTTTAACTTTGCACTTTAGGTTATCTTGATCTTGATGTGAGTTTGGTTTGTATGCAGGAAATAGTAAACGACACAACGAGATGTTTACCCTGTGTTCACCGGAAAAGCTACGTCACAGGGGTGAGATCACAATCTCACAAGATGCACTATATCGTTTTGAATACAAAAGCAAAGATAAGTTCCTTCTAGCTACCAACTTATCTATATATCAAAAACTTGCACCTAAGAAAGCTTCTATCTAGAATAATAGCTCTAGAAACAGGATGTTTCTCTAGCTCTATATTCTCTTAGCTCTCTCTGTTTAAACTAGAACTTACGCTCGGCTCTCTTTGTTCAGCTCTCGTAGTCTCGTACTCTCTCTGTGATTCCCTTGTATCTTTCTTGTGTTACCTAAACAATACCTAATGAGCTCTTTATATAGCTGTGTATTGTTAGGTTAACAACTAATCTCAGCCGCTTCTCTTTGTTTGCAGATCACGTGAGAGCAGCTGGTGTTGGGCTTCAACTTTCCTGGCCCAGTTCTTAGAGTTGCTGATCCGTTAGCTGCTATCCACAAAAGATGAGAATGCTTCTTGGGCTTTATGGCCCAGCTGGAGATAATAGGTTTTGGGTCTGAATAATGAAGTCACAGTGTCGAGCTAAGCAATGAAATGAGGATCTCATCCTTGATAAGATTGATGAATCTTTGCCAAGGTCGAACGAGACGAAGTCGTAACGAAACGTAATAGGCGTGTGAGGAGAAGTTGTATTCTCTCTCTCTTGCTCGTATACGAGCTCGTCCATGAACCAAGATTGGGTCATGTAAAACGTGGCTTGCTTGTATGGAAGAAGACAAAGTGATAATGTGAGGAGAAGTTATCTCTCGCTTTGGCTCGTCGTACGAGCATGTCATCTCTCCTCCGTGTGTATGAGTTCCTCCATGAAACATGATTGGATCATGAATTCGTTTATGTGTATGAGAATAAGAAGCGTAAAGAATAAGATGGAAGCGTAAAGTAATGGGAAGAAGTCCTCCCTCTCTTCTTCGTATTCCTTCCTTTTATAAGCAATAGTTTAGAAACAATAATATTCAACTATTGTTACACGTGCTTCCTAAAATCTGGTTTGACTCCATTCTTTTAGGAACCGATAGATAATTGAGTATCTTCTTTAAGAAATGTAATCCAAGACTCAGCCGTAACATTTGACTTAGAGCTTGATTGGTTCACCCGCTGCCACCCGCAAACGTTACGTTTGCGGGCGGTTGCGGTTAATAACGTTTAGAAACAATCATTACAACCGCTTTGTATCGCTTGGAATCGCTCCTTACCGCTAGAAATCAAAAACTCCTTCTCGCAAGTGTTTGCGGTTGCGGGCGGTTGCGTTTACAAATTTTTTTTTTTTAAATACGTATAAATCTAAAATTTTCTATTTAAATTATTATCTATAACTATTATCATCATATCACGTATATATAACTACTAATATCATTATCTATAACTATCACATCCCGTAATATCTTATTATATATATATATATATCATTATATCCTACCTATTCTCTATATAATAAACCATAAGATTTTTGCAGCCACAAAAGAATAGCCTTAAGATTTCTACGGCCACAGACGACGTTAAAGCAGTGAAATTATGGCATCTACACAACCAGAAGATGGTCAAGAATCAAACATAAGTTTTTTTTGTTCTATTAGTAGTTAATTTTTTTTTTTTTTTTGATGTTGATTTTTGTTATGCTTTTCTGCGTGAATTATACAATTTATGTTTCATGCTTAATTATGTTTAGTACCTGTGTGTTTACTTATTTTTTTAACAGAAAATCAATTGGTCAAACGAGATGACCAGTTTCTTACTAGAACTAATAACGCTAGAAAAACAAGTTGGACAATGTAAAGGTAAAAATTTGTCAGAACAAGGAAAACAAATCGTTCTCACGGAATTAAACAAACAATATGAGTTGACTCTAAATTGGAATAAAATTAAGAACAAGCTTGAAGCTTTAAAAAGGAAGAATCGTTAGAGATGGTATAGCGCGAGAGATATGGGATGCTCGTTAATGAAGAAACGTATATGAAGACAAGGCTGGATCTTTTTCTCACGTTTTTATTTTGGTGTTTTTCTAACAAGAAGCTATGTTAGTGTTTTGGAATTTTTCATTTCGTTCTTTGAAAATCTATTTTGGACTTTTCTTTGAGAATCAATTTTAATTTTACTTTTTCGATCTCTGTTTCTTGTTCTCCAACACGTTTAGAGGATGCTTGATACAGTAACAAGTCTTTGTGAAAATTAATTCATGTGGCTCCTTTTGGTCGAAATAATATGCTTGTCCTCTACAGTTGTCCTGCAACTCCTCGCCAAACTTCAGCTCAATCGTAGTGGCAACGTAGAATCTGAGATCAAACTTTCTTGAGAAATGGAATTAATTCATTTTTTTTTTCGAGAAGCATCCCAAGCCTTATTTGATTTAACACATTATTTTTACTTTAGTATTTTCATTCAACCGCTATTAACCGCAACCACTTGTCAACCAGTCAAGAATATTCCGCAAACACAGCCGCTTCTAATTGTTAAACCAGTCGTACAAAACGTTTACAAACGCTACTAACCATAACCGCCCGCTTCAGCAAACTCTCGCAACCGCAACCGCAACCGCCGCGTTTGAACCAGTCGAGCCCTTAGTCAATATATTAATGATTTTATTCATTAATATTGATTCAGGCCGATCGCAGGATTTATGGGCTTTACGGCCATGCCATTATTTTTGGGCCAGATTTCAGAGACCCGTTAATCGTCGGATTGGATTTAGTGTGCTAAATCCTGCACCAACAATAGCCCCCCAGTTCTTCGATTGAAATGATGAGATCGGAGAACTGAGAACTCTTTTTTTTTTTTACATATCTGGGACAATAGTACGATGTTTTCGAATATTGCGGTTCAAATTTTGTATCACTCAAGTTGAATCGAGCATGACTCAAAGTCGACTTTCGTTGGAGCTTTCGAAGTTGTTTGCCATTGGAAAGCTTGAGGGATTAGCTTTTCTTATGTTGATGCAAGTTCAACTTGATCGTATGAGCTTTACGTAGCATGGCATTGTTAGTCGTTTAAGACAAAAATTTGTCAAGTCGGACTCGTAGTATTGTAAGGCTCGTGTTAAGCCATGAAACGTAGGCTCGAGCTTGTTTGACCATTAAAGTCAAGACGAATCATTTTTAATTCGTTCGATTTTTGGAATTAAGGTAGACCGCAAAGTAAAAGGCTGAGCTTAGCTCATTACCAATTGTTTGGTCGAACTGAATCCTTCCTGGTTCGTTAATTCCTTGGACGAAAAATAGGAGGCCATACTCGACCTATGTGGTGCTACGAACCATGAGGCACCACTGATATTTAAACTCGTTCGAGGCCGAAAGGCGGAACTCGATGAGAGCTTGAGTTTGTTTTGAGTTCATGAATGAGACTCAGTACGAGCTTGAGCCATTAGAGGCCACGAGATGAAAGTTATAAAACTTTTGACCATTTTTAGATTGCTTATATATTATATATGGACCGTTGGAGGTCATAAACGAATGAATGGACCGTTGAGGTCGTAGATATTAGACCATTTACAAGTCGTAAAGAATGGGTCTTTTAGAGATCGGTGTTAAGTGGATCATTTAGAGATCGATGTAAAGTGGATCGTTTAGAGATCGCTGTAAAGTAGATCGTTTAGAGATCGCTGTAAAGTGGATCGTTTTGAGACCAATGTAAAGTGGATCGTTTAGAGACCGCTGTAAAGTGGATCGTTTAGAGACCGCTGTAAAGTGGATCGTTTAGAGATCACTACTTTGGGATCATTTCGGATCTCTACTTTGAGATCATTTCAGATCGCTACTTTGGGATCATTTCAGATCGCTATTGGGATCATTTAAGATCGCTACTTTGGGATCATTTCAGATCGCTATTGGGATCATTTAAGATCGCTACTTTGGGATCATTTCAGATCGCTATTTTGGGATCATTTAAGATCGCTACTTTGGGATCATTTCAGATCGCTATTTTGGGATCATTTCAGATCGCTATTTGGGGATCTTTTCAGATCACTGTTTGGGATCTTTTCAGATCGCTATTGGGATCGTTTCAGATCGCTGTTTGGGATCTTTTTAGATCGCTGTTTGGGATCGTTTCAGATCGCTGTTTGGGATCTTTTCAGATCAGATCGCTGTTTGAGATCTTTTCAGATCACTGTTTGGGATCTTTTCGGATCGCTGTTTGGGATCTTTTCAGATCGATATTGGGATCGTTTCAGATCGCTGTTTTGGGATCTTTTCAGATCACTGTTTTGGGATCATTTCAGATCGCTTGTTTTAAAGAGATCATTTCAGATCGCTTTTTTGAGGAGATCATTTCAGATCGCTTATTTTGAAGAGATCATTTCAGATCGTTTATTCAGATCGCGGCAAATTGAATCGTAAAGAATTTATCAAGTAGATTGAAAATAATAAGACACTAACGTCGAAACGTATCAGTGAATGTTTAGGCGAGGTCTTTTGTTGGTTTTAAAACAATAAGACGCATCACATTTGGAAAGTAAAAGATGATACTTTCATTATAATAAGAAATAGGATAGTTCAGCTTACCGGTGCAGAAGTGTTCCAAACTTGACGGCAGTGGTATGTCTGAAAATATTGTGTTGAATGTTTGATTGTTGTCTAGACATACTCAAGATGATTTTTGAGTTTCTTCCATGATTGATATAATGGATTCGGTTAAGCGATCATGCTTGTAGAGATTATTGCGAACTGCTTTGATAGACCGATTGGGACATGCCGGATCGGTCCTTAGCTCGTTACTGAGATTCTCTTTCGTGTTTTGAACACTAGAGAATAAAATGTTTACGTCGTTTAACCATGTAGGTTTGACTTTGGGATAGTAACGAAAGGTGATATCACCTTAATGATTTTTGACCCTAATTGGGGTGTTGTCTCAATCATGAGACATGTTCTGCATGCGGTATTGACGTTAGTCATGTAAACGAGGCAATTTGTTTTAGAAATATGCCCGCTTAACTAATCGCTTGGGTCGAGCTGAATTCGAATTTGTAAGATTGTAGTTTCAAGAGAATACATAACATGGGCGTCTTCCCACTCATCTCGTTACTTTTAAGTTCGAACTCTTGGCCCGAAGTTTGACCAAGTGTAAAACTTAGGTCATCAATGAACTCGAGAGATTTAGCTCGAGACTATGTATGCATAGGGGTTCGACTATTCAGTTCGAGTTTATCCATCGAGAAGTAACTTGACATTGGACCAAGTAGCCTACATTTTAGCTTGAGCTCGTTTTATAAGCGAGTTGATCCATCATGTTACTATTGTAACAGATTTCTTTTCGAATATTTGTCTAAGTAAAGGGCTTAGCTCGTCGTTCAGCTCGAGCTTGTTGTGAAATCCCAACGGTGCGGGATATATCCAGCTCGAGCTAATGCGTTGGTGACTTTCTTTCGCGAGATATCACGCGAGGTGTCCATGGTGAATTCCCCCAGTTTTTCTAGCTGGGAAATGTGGACTGGAAGAACTTAAGAACTGAATAAAATCGAACCGTTAAGAGTTCGGGTTCTACGTTTAGAACAGTCTGAGAAAATAGATGTACTATTTAAGTTCGCCTTAGTTACTCGGACTGTTTCGAGGTCGATAATAACATGTGTATAAACCGTTTGAGGTTACACTTGTTTTTAGTCGGACCGTTTTGAGGTCACTGTGGACCTGTGAAGCGGACAGAGCTTCTAAAGATTATGTGAATTTCTTTCATCGGCGCAAGAGGAGTAGAGTTCAGGGACTTCTCCATGGTGCTCGCTGTCATTTTTTTTTAACATGCTTATTGCATAGGGAGTGATGTCTACATCGACTTCAAAAGAATGACCATGGAGGTCAAGATTTCGCGAAGTCTAGTCGATTTATTGTCCCCATGGATTTTTGTTCCTCAAGTTAAGAGGAGTCTTAAAATTCATGCTCTGGAGAATAGAGTTTGAGAACTCGTTTTTGTTGACGAAAAGAAGAAAGGTCTATGGACTCAATCTCAAATATTTATGCTTAGTCGCCTGTAGGACGACGAAGATCTCGTTCTTGGCAAGCTCGAGCAGAAGGTCTCTGACGAACTAACAAATTGAAGCATGAGATGAGAACTCGTTTTAAGACGAGGAGTGTCCGTTCCAGCATGAGCTGATGGACTGTCGCGCCAGCATGTTGATGACCATGTGAGTCGACGAGCTGACCAGCTAAGTATGATGAATTGGTTATGTCCAGCGCGGCCCTGGCGAGTTAACGAGTTCCGTGCGCATCTAAGAGCTGACTGAACAAAATGCTCAACTTAAGGAGCTTAAACTGATGAACATGAAGGTTATAGTTGGTGAGCTCGAGCCTGAGCTACGAGTTCATTTCTGAACTACAACAGAACCTATGAGCTTGTGTAATTAGTAGCTCATAGGATATACTTTGAGTTGTGAGCTCGTACATTGGATTGAAACTAAAGCCTTAAGTTTTAGTTAAGAGTCGGCGAGTTCTAACCAAATGTATAAGCTGTGAAACTCAGTCATAGTTTGAGAACTCTTTCTCTAATACTCGGGGATGAGCAGGGGCTTATGAGCTCGTTTTTGAACAGAACCTTAGAGATCGCTTTCGAACTGATTGCCTAAAACATGAGTTCGTTTTTACGTTGGAGCAGAGCTTCACAACGTGTCTATGGGCTGACGAGCTAAAGCATGAGGGGGAGCTCGTTTACGGACTGACACAAAGCTCGAGAGCTTGTTTGCGAGTGGACGAGCCTGAAGCGTGAGACAAAGCTTGAGATATATTTCTCACGAACACATCAAATTGTTTCTGACGTTGAGCTACGCGGATTGTTGTCGACTTTCGCTTCAGTCTAATTATTTGAACCTTGCTTCCGTAGATCTGATCTACGCCAAAGTTCGAGAATCGTTTTCATGATGAAAATAGCTCGTTCTTTATTATCCAGTGAGCTGATTTAGAGTTTACAGACATGTTCTCAAACTCAAGTTGTGTTAGAGCCTGTGATTTTGCTCCAACAAATGAAAGTTTAAGAACTTGCTTTTTAGCTGAAGGGAGTCTGGGAATTCAGTTCCTCAATTCCAATTAGATCTGGGAATTTGGATATTGAAACCTTGACAAAAAGGTCGATTGGTCTTGAGAACTGAGCTTTGCATTGTGCAAAAAATGTGTTCTGCAAGATAGTCAACGATGAGCTTTCAAATTAACAAGTTCTCTTTTGTTAATGGGCTTTTATTGGTTAAGCTTTAACTTTTAAAACCAACGTCCATTGTTTCGTAATTATTGTCCATCTGAGAAAAACTCAGGAATCAGAGGTCTGGGCGTTTACTTCCAAACGTTTGAGCTCTGTCGGCATAAGTGTTTGCCCTCTTAATTCGACTCCGACAAACTATTAGCTTTGATTCAGCTCGGGAGAATGAGTTCTTTCGCTCTGATTACATGATAGAACAGATCGTTCTTGAGTTAGCGTGTTGGCGAGCTCGAGAAGAGTATATGAGCTTTCTAACAAAAGAGATCTCTGAGCTCTTCAGTGTGCCAGAAATAAAGACTCGTTCTCAGGAGTCAGGGAGCTCGCTCTACTGCGAATTGAGATTGAATTTGGAAGTTGCAGAATATTGTCATGGACTCCATGGGTTTAGTCGTTAACCCCACATCCATAGTCGTTGCCTCCCCAGTTTTTTGGTGAGGTGAAAGGCTAACTAGAAAACTTTGTATTCTCGGTCCGAGCGGTGTGACATTTAAGTCTGAGCTCGTGGAACGTTATCACCTCTGATTTTTATCAGGTGACGAGCTACGCAGAGCTACAAAACTGTGATCTCAATATGAGCGGGCTCGGGAGTCCGAAGTCTATATGTTTGTTTCGAAACGTTTCAGTTTTGTCAACCTACGTGGTTGCTTGTTAGGAAAGTAATCAGAGTGCGAGTGGTTTATTCACAAAAGATGGAGTTCGAGCAAAAGACTACGAGCTCTAGCTTCTTTGTGTGATTGACTACGAGCTCTACCCTTGTTGGTTGAATCAGCCTATGAACTGCTTCATATTTATTGACTCGAAGTGAGAGCATGAGCCCAAAATGAACTAGAACATGAGAATTCTCTCGAACAAGCTAATGAATTCCAGAGAGAATTCTTGTAGGATGACTCAAATCAAGTAGTTGTGTTTGAGTTGAGATGGAGCTTAAGAGCACGAGCTCAGACTGAACCATATTATCAGATTTTCTTCTCACAGGCTGATGATATTAATGTGAATCATCTCCTTATGTGAGTAATAAATAGATGGTCAGGTCGTGTTTTTTTTTTTTGTATTGGTATACTCCTGAATAATCCAGAAGAGTGGTGTCTCTGATTATGAATCAGTACAAAGACCGAATTCTTTTTAAAAAAAAAAAAATTTCATGTCAATTAATCTGGGCAGATTTATGCAAAATAGTGATTAGACTCGTGCATATAGTTCGTGCCAGATTTGTTTTGACGTGATCATGATGACACGTGCTCCTTGTAAAACTCGTGTGAGTAAGGAGCTGTGTGCATAGTTATGGATTATGAAAAATAGATCTGTGTATGTGTTATACGAGATCGTATTTAACATAAACGTATAGAAGAAGTATGTTGAGATCAGTTTTCTACCAGTGTAAGCTAACCAGGAAACATTTTTATGGGCCGAGTCTAAGCTAACTAGTTTACGAGCTGTTACGGAGTTCGAGCCCGAGCTTAAACTAGATCGAAGACTAAGAACGGATTCCTAAGGGCTAATGATTTGAACTGAGAACTAGTTCTCGCATTCCGACTTAGAGTGCGAAACATAATCAAATCAAAATAAGCCATAGATCGTGCCTCACAGAGAATTTTAGAGTGAGAGTTTACTTACATGGGTTGATTCGAAATGAAGGGCTCGTGTTCTAGCCGAGACGTAGTCTGACGTGAGCTCCGACTGGACGAGAGCATGAGAACTCGTTCTCAGATTTCAGTCTCAAGTGGGACTCGTTCTCTGGTTTTATTCGTATCATGTCTAGAAGTTACATGAATTATTCATGACACTGTTTTTAGTTCGTAGAATAAGGATCTACATGTACAACCAAGTGCTGATTTAATTTGATTTTAAATCAATGCACCTACTGATATGTGTAAGTCTCGAGTTCGAGCAAACTCGGATTTTTCTAGATCACTTGATCTTAATGGATTTTGAAAATCTTGGATCCATTTCGTTCTTACACGTCTTTGATCCGACTCTTATGACAGAGAAATCTTTTAACACTCCCCACAGTCGGCGCCAAATGTGAGATCGAGAATTCACATCAAGGATTTTTTTTTAGGGATTTAGGGATTGCTAGGTCAAGACTCTCTATGAGTAGACCGCAAAAGAATGAATCGACGAACTGGACTTTATCCATTATTCAGATTATGTCGAGCAATCTTAGAAGAGATGATGATTGTGGCTGCACTCGTTGATCGAGCTGTCTACGTACCCTGTCGAGGGATCAAGCCTAACGTAGTTCGATTATTTAGGATCTCAAATGAGATGTCGTTTTTGGGAGCTTAGTAACAGGCTCGTAGAGTATAAAAGTAACTAAGCTCAGTGTGATGATTTGGACTCAATATCGATTGGGAGGACTCTCGCTTTCATCATGTACAAAGATGTATTAGCTTGATAAAAGAGAGGTAAGAGCGACCTCTCTAGTCTGTGTCGAGCTAAGCAATGAAATGAGGATCTCATCCTTGATAAGATTGATGAATCTTTGCCAAGGTCGAACGAGACGAAGTCGTAACGAAACGTAATAGGCGTGTGAGGAGAAGTTGTATTCTCTCTCTCTTGCTCGTATACGAGCTCGTCCATGAACCAAGATTGGGTCATGTAAAACGTGGCTTGCTTGTATGGAAGAAGACAAAGTGATAATGTGAGGAGAAGTTATCTCTCGCTTTGGCTCGTCGTACGAGCATGTCATCTCTCCTCCGTGTGTATGAGTTCCTCCATGAAACATGATTGGATCATGAATTCGTTTATGTGTATGAGAATAAGAAGCGTAAAGAATAAGATGGAAGCGTAAAGTAATGGGAAGAAGTCCTCCCTCTCTTCTTCGTATTCCTTCCTTTTATAAGCAATAGTTTAGAAACAATAATATTCAACTATTGTTACACGTGCTTCCTAAAATCTGGTTTGACTCCATTCTTTTAGGAACCGATAGATAATTGAGTATCTTCTTTAAGAAATGTAATCCAAGACTCAGCCGTAACATTTGACTTAGTCAATATATTAATGATTTTATTCATTAATATTGATTCAGGCCGATCGCAGGATTTATGGGCTTTACGGTCATGCCATTATTTTTGGGCCAGATTTCAGAGACCCGTTAATCGTCGGATTGGATTTAGTGTGCTAAATCCTGCACCAACACCTGAGATATTTATCTCCCGTTCTAGGAGGGACAAATCCCATCTTGTTCCATCCCTGTTTCTACACATACTTCATGATAAGCCTAAGCAATGCCGTTATAGCCGCCAGTTACGGAACGACGTTTGACAAGGTCAAAACGCACCAATTCATATGCTAGAAAGTATGATGAACTCAGGTCTAAGGACTATACTCTATAGTCGTAATGAGAACCTTCCATGACACTGATATAACTATCCTGTGGAGTTCTCATTAAGCGGGTCATGTCCGATCATATGTTCACCAACATATATCTATGTGACTGACTGTGATATTCATATCATTGACTCCATGAAACTTAGTCAACAGTCACCTCACAAGCTAGTCTCTCGCGGTTGTCAGTGTCCCACTTTGACAATCTCGACTAGGGACAATCATAATTTATGTCATCTTTTACTTATAGGGTTTCATGATCAAGTCCTCAACTTGATGACCTATAAGATGAACATAAAATACTTTGGGACCATTATTTAATTATCCAATAATTAAATAATACCGATGTCAGTTTGACTTACATAAACACTACCATAGTATGTCTATGTAAAGTTTACAACATAACTAAAGTTACTCCCACTAGAATCAAGATCATCTCTTCAGATATCTTATACCTACAACAACAGAATAAATTTCGGGCTTAGGTTGTGGGAGAGACTGCGGTGTTTTGCTTGAAATAATTCCAACAAACCACACCGCCATTCAGATAAAGCACTATTCTACGGTCCACTGCTTGGAGCCTTTCCAACAGATAGCACCGCTATTCAGACAAAGAGACATAACCAGGTGGGAACCGGGAATCGTCTTTGTCCGTCTAACTACTTTCAACTGGTTCGTCACTTCTTCATTCCACCACGAAACAATCCTTAGAGTTCATCAAACACTTGGGATATTTCTGGTAACCGCTCAGTGACTATAACCGGAACATTTTGGTATTTTCTCGTCATGCTTTATGCGTAAGCTGCATCTAGACGAGCGCAAAATATGGCATTCATGATGGATTCTACTGCAGCAGCATTAGCAATCACACTCATTAATAATAGCTCAGCTAGTGTTCAAAACACTTCATCTTGCTAATATTGTTACTAGCTCAGCCAGTGTCCAAGACACTGCATCTCGCTTAGATTATTGCCATAAGACCTTTGGTATGAAGCCATTCTTGGAATCATGCATATTGGAACTGTCCAATACCTTATTAGCATAAGGATTTTGACACGATCCAATTAGCCTTTGCGAACCATTCCAATGGATCAGTATTCCAAGAACTTTCACGGCCTTCTCCCATGTCCATCGTTTGACTTGACTTCCGACCCAAATCTTGACAAGACTTTAGCGTCGGAACGTCGTTTATGAGATTTAAGTATGTTATCTACATACAGTGTGAGAATTGCAATTACGCTCCCACTAGTCTTCTTGTAAACGCATGGTTTCATTTCTTTCTGATCAAGTCAAAACTTTTGACCACATTATCAGAATGTTGATTCCAACTCCAAGATGTTTGCTTCAATCCAGAAATGGATCGTTGAAGCTAACATGCATACCCAACCAATTTTCGGAGTTGGGGCTCACCATTGCTTCTTTGAATTTCGCATGCTCGTCACTTTTCAATGATCAACAGATCACGACAATTGGTTACGAGAAATCACTCTCGAGTCAGTGACGGATCCTTTTGGATCTGCGAACTTCAGGCTCCACAAGTGCAGATCCTACAATACTTTGTAGATCTCACCGCTTCTCTCCCTCAACAGGCTGAGCAACCTCCTGTGTTTATCGAATTTCTTCGATGTGTACTTTTACTCCCACTGTTCTTTTGGAAAGTATGATCTTTCTTAAAAGACACAGTTCCGGACAACAAAAGTATTAAGCCTTGGTTTCCTTGGGACAACCAGCGAGGTAGAACTTATCAGATTTGGGTTCAAGTTTGTTTATTGACTACTGTCTTACACAAACCTTGCAGTCCCAATTAATCAGAAAAACAAATTTTGGAAATCACCCAGTCCACATCCAATGTGGTGTTTTTCACTGATTCTGATAGAAACTTATTTAGCGTAAACATAGACATTTTAGAACGTATTCTTAAATGATTATGGAAGATTCCTGTGATTCATCATTAATCGGAGCATATCTAATAAGATCCGATTCATTCTGTTAGATGATCACCCAATTCTTGACTCAAGTATTTTCCTCCGCGATTCAATCGAGGATCTTAATACTTATGTCAAATCGGTTCTACACTTCATCTTGGAACTCCTCAAGGGATTCCTGCTCGTGTCTCATCAAATGAACACAGTCATACTTATTGATGTCATCAATAAGGTAATGAAGTACAGAAGATTTCCTCTTGCACTAATGCTCATCGGGCCGCATACATCAGTATGTGTAAGGCCCAATAAGCCTCTGACCCATCTCCTTTAGCTCTGCTAAAAGGGCCTTAGTCATTTGGCCCAGTGAGCAGAATTCATATCTCAAATGATTAATAATCAAATGAGTCCAAAACTATGGAACTTCTGAATCCGCTTCACTTTGTGTGGTTAAATGACTATGCTAAGGAAAAATCGACTTCAAGTCATCAGACTTAAAGTGTTTGGTATTTATGTTATGTGTAAAAGCGTACATTGGTTCAAGATATAAAAACCCATTCCAAATGGGGTGCTACCATAGAATATTTCATTAAGATCTAAAGAACAAAACTTGTCTTTTATCAAAATGAAAAACATCCAAATTCTTACAAGAAAATGAAAGACATTTCTGCACAAGGCAGATACATACTAGCAATTACTTAATTTCTAAAACCAAGTATGAAAGGCTCCTACAAGTGGAGAATCTCTACGGCTCATGCAGCAACCATTGCTTCATACCAGACACGCAGTTCCACTTGTCCTTTCTTCAACGTTCTACTGTCGCTTAGGTCCTGCATATTTCCAAAATATTAGTACCAGGAATTTAATGCAATCTCTCTTCCAATGCCCTGACTCATCGCAGTAGAAGCATTTTCTGACACCAAATGGGCCTGACTTGGGCTTATAAGATGACACAGGCTTATCCTGATTCCAAATTTGGACGGCCCTGCCTCTACCCTTGCCAACACAAGATTTCTCAAATCTTTTACCCTTTATGATGTCATGCTCTGCTGTTTTGAGCATGCCATGCATCTCAGTCAACGTCTTCGTCAAACCTTTCTTGATATAGTTCTTAACGAACTTGTCATAGCTTGACGGCAGTGACTGCAGAATGATGTCAGTGGCCAACTCTAAGCTGACAGGACATTCCAGTTTCCCCAGGTTATCAATGTAACCCATCAGTTTAATGACATGAGGACTTACTGGAGCATCCTCTGGTAGTTTGCACCCAGTGAGAGACTTCACCATCTGGAATCTCTCAACTCGTGCCAGATCCTGAAACTTCAGTTTCAGGCTGGTGATCATCTCTATTGGCGACTCCATGTTCTCATACTGACTCTTCAAGTCTGAGTTCATGGTAGCCAACATCAGATCACGCACATCTACCACATCAATATAATGCTTATTCCAAGTATTATATGCTGCATGCGAGCGATTGGTCCCAAGCCTTTCTGGAAGAGCCTTTTCAAGGACATAGTCCTTGCTCTCCTGCTTGAGAATGAATCTCAGATTCCGGTACCAATCCAGGAAGTTGGATCCATTTAACATGTCCTTCTCAAGGACGGATCGCAACGAGAAAGTAGTCATAGACATAAGCTGAAATCCAAGAAAAACAAAGATTTAGTTATGTATATGATGAGAAATCTTATCTAATAAGAAAACTCGCATTATATTCAAACAATGTTTCCTATATGAATATAATGATACAAGATCCATACTTCACTAAAATCTGAGTGGGCGACTCGCCATCACCCAAACTTTAGTTATCTAGGTAAGCAAATCATTGCTAATTGTACCCAGTACAACTCTTGGTCGTGGATGAGACAAACTATGTCTAATCCACTCTGATGTCTCTGGGCCCAGAACTTCTGATAGCCCAGTCAAGTAAACCAATTTCTTTAGTCTTGTGATCATTGACAGTCGCACTGCAAGTCTATCAATGATCACCTGCCTTACTCATGTAGCAGTGGATACCAAGGACTCTAAGACTATCCAACAAACGAAACAAGTCTTGACAGTAGACAAGATTGGGCAAGACATCAAGGTTACTTGATATTTAGTTGAGGAAACTAAACCCAAAAGTTTAGCAAATCAATCTCTTAGATCATGTAATTGTTGATGTTCAGCACTGCAAATCCATCAACATAACTACCTGCCTTACTCACGTAATTGTGGACACCAAGCTCTTGGCTAGACCATCACACAATGAAATGAGTCTTGACAGTTGACCATATTAAAGCTAAGCTTTGATCAAGGTTTAGGTCGAGTTTGGTTTCTGCAAATTCAAGGTTCAATAACCAGAATTTCGAGCATTGTATCGATCGACGCAGACTATGTCTGTCAATCGACACCACAAAACAAAAACCGGAATTCAATAACCGGTTAATCCAATTAACCCGGTTCATTGAACCGGTCATGTCGATCGACACAACCCGTGTGTGACGGTCGACATAGACTTTAACCGAAGACAGTTTTGATAACCGGTCCAATCCAATTGAACCGACTTATCAGATCAAACTGATCTTAACCCATCGGTTCATTCTAATTGAGATAATCAGTTCAATCCAATTGAACCAATTCATCCAATTTAAACCGATCTATTCGGACTTAACCAAGCATGATAGCCGGTCCAATCCAATTGAACCAATTAACCATTCGCTAGGTATGTGTCGACCGACACTAACCTGTGTCGATCGACACTGGACCGAATATGTTCTGTGTCGACCGACACTCAACCTGCGTCGATCGACACAGTAGGCTTTCGGTTTTTCTTCGCGAAAAACCCTAGCCACCGATTCTGTCGAATTCGCCACTTTGTGTCGACCGACACACCCAGTGTGTCGATCGACACTGTGCGAAAACACAGACTTGTTTTTGATCGAAAGCGATCTAACCTGTTCTAACCAAACAACCTAGTTTGTGAATCTAAATCATCAAATTCGATTAAACAGGTTTGATTCAATGATAAAACCCTAAGGCTCTGATACCACTGATGGAACTTTGAGCCAATTCTACCAGATTCAGAATCCTCTCGAGTTCCAGATAGCCTAGGATCTAGGGTCTAGTTAATTGAATCATGGATCAGATCTCGTGTTTACCTGGAGACTGGCAGCGGAATAGGGTCAGATAAACAAGATCTCCAGCGCCTCAGATGCTGCGCCTCTACTGATAGTCCACACGCACACAAGCTGGAATCCGCCGGGATGCTAGTACCGGGGCTCGGATCTCCTGGGAACTCCGTTTCTAGAGGTTTCTGTGTTTTCTCTCTGAGAAAATACTCACTGGACGGCGCACTCGTATTCTTAGGCCGAGATATAAGATCACTTATATACGGACCTCGACATAAACCGAAACATCAGTTTCGGTTTCGGCCTTGTGTCGACCGACACACTTAGTTGTGTCAATCGACACACATATTGTGTCGACCGATGCACTTATCAGTGTCGATCGACACACCTCATCAAAACTATATTCGATGTGTATCCAATACACATCGACCAGACCATATGCCAATGATCAATCCCATATGGACTATGTCCAACTGTAGGTTCACACGATACTGGAAATGAGTCACAACTCTTTTGTCATAAGCGGTTTCTAGCAAAACATTATGGCTACCCAGTGTCACATGAATTGTCCGATCTCGACAATACAACTATCTCTAGAGTGAGTACAATGTGATTTCAGGACATAATCCCAACAATTGGCTCGTGACCAATTGGGAATCACTGAAGGCGTCTACTTCTCGGGCTCCTATCGCTATTGCTAGTATGAGTCCGGCTATTAACGCTTCATATTCTGCTTCGTTATTTGATGCGGCGAAGCCCAGTCTGAATGACTGTTCTAATACTTCGCCCGTGGGGGAGACCAATTTTACTCCGACTCCGGATCCTTGCCTCGAGGAAGCTCCATCGACGTAGAGTTTCCATCTCTTGGCTGAGGTCGGGTCGAGTTCGATGGTCGGAGGGAGTTCAATTATGAAATCGGCCAGCACTTACGCTTTTAGGCACGTCCGAGCCTTGTACTCTATTTCATACTCGCTGAGTTCGATAGCCCATTTGACCAGTCGACCTGACTGGCTTGGACTGTGAAGGATGGTTCTCAGGGGTTGAGAGGTCATCACTATGATTGAGTGCGATTGGAAGTATGGTCGGAGTTTCCGAGCTGATGTCACAAGTGCCAAAGCGAGTTTTTCCATGACGGGGTATCTGGTTTCGGCATCGATTAAGGTCTTACTGATGGAATACAGCAGCCATTGTTCGTTTTGTTCTTCGTGAACCAGGACTCCACTTACTGCTGCCGTAGAAACGGCTAGGTAGAGGTAGAGGGGTTCCTCTTCTACTGGTTTCGCCAGTATAGGTGGTTTGCTTAGATAAGACTTAAGCTGGGCGAACGCTTCTTCGCACTTTTCGTCCCAGAGGAACTTCTTGTTCGCTTTGAGCAAGTGATAGAAGGGTAGACATTTATCAGTCGACCTCGAGATGAAGCGGTTCAAAGCAGCTATTTTGCCAGTCAGGCGCTGGACTTCTCGCGTTGTTCTGGGAGATTTCATCTCTATAAATGTTGCGATCTGTTTGGGGTTCGCTTCGATCCCTCTTTCGGTCACTAGGTAACCAAGGAATTCTCCTGAGGGGACCCCGAAGGTGTACTTTGCTGGGTTGAGTTTCATCCCATATTTGTTGAGAATGATAAAGCATTCTTTTAGCTGGGGGATATGGTCTTCGTACTTGGAAGATTTGACCAACATATCGTCGATGTAGACTTCCATGGTTTTACCCAAGAGTCCTGAAAACATCTTGTTGACAAAGCGTTGGTAAGTCGCTCCTGCATTTTTTAATCCGAAGGGCATGAATTTGTAGCAGTACGTGCCTCGATCAGTTATGAACGAAGTCTTTTCTTGGTCCCCAGGGTTCATTAGTATTTGGCTGTACCCCGAGAAGGCATCCATGAAGGATAGTAGTTGGTGTCCAGCGGTAGCTTCGACCCGTCGGTCGATGTGTGGGAGTGGGAAATTGTCCTTCGGACATGGTTTGTTGAGATCTGTGAAATCTACTCAGACTCCTCCACTTCCCGTTCTTTTTCTTGACCACTACGGGATTTGCCAGCTAGTCGGGGTACTTGACCTCTCTGATCGATCCGATTTTTAATAACCGATCGACCTCATTGTTGACGGCTTGAGCTCGTTTCGAGCCTAGTTTTCGACGTTTTTGTCTTACCGGTTTGTAGGTTGGGTCGACATTCAGCTCGTGGCTGGTTACGTCGATGTTGATCCCTTTCATGTCTGTTGAAGACCAGGAAAAGGAGTCGACGTTCTGTTTAAGAAAAGAGACCAATTCATTTTTGACTGGCTCTGATAGGTCGATTCCAATGCCAACAAGTATTTCGGGATGAGCCTCGTTTATTCAAACTTGGGTCATGAGGTCCTTTGGGGGTCCTATTTGACTTGGGTCGTTCGACCTTTTGGTCTGCATGGTGGCGAGCTCCTCCTCTTTCTGTAATTGCTACGCGGGGGATTTCTCAATTTGCTTGTATCCGTTCATGTAGAAATGGCGGGAAATCTTTTGAATTCCGTAAACGGTTTTTACTCCTTTGGGAGTTGAAAATTTTACGCATTGATGGTAGGTCGATGGTACCGCTTTCATGTCATATATCCATGGTCGACCTAGAATTGCGTTGTAGGGAGCTGGCCGATCTACTACGAGTCTACGACGAACTCTGTCATTCTTCGAACTCCTCCAGCTATTACTGGGGCGAATACAGAGCCCATTGAGTATGTTGTTTCGCCAGCGAACCCTACCAGTGGTGTCTTTTCCTCGACGATCTCGGAGTCGCTGAACTCCATCTTTTTGAACGCATCGTAAAAGAGGACATCCACCGAACTTCCTGTGTCGATCATTATCCTCAAGAGTTCGATATCTCCCACTACTAGACAAAGCAGGAGAGCGTCGTCGTGTGGTTTGTCGAGATTACTTGTCTCGCTCTCGTGGAAAGTGATTTCGTGGTATGGACCTAGCATTGGGATTTTCCCCCCTTTGTCGGTCTCGACTCTTCTTTGAAGGGCTTTGATTGAATTGACCGAGTCTCGGCATAGCTTGGAGCCACCGAAGATGAATTTGACTCGTTTAGGGGGTATGGCCCGTACACCCCCCCCCCAGAGACGAGAGAGATTGATCCGTGAGCGTAAACTCTTGATGAGAGCCAGAGGTGGAGATAAAGCCAAACCTCATGGGGTGACGCACAAGATGAGCTCGCCAATAATGACCTCGACTCGCTTTCGCGACCCCTGAGGGAGTGTTTCGGGAGATTCCGGCTCTTTTGACCGTTCTAGTTTGTTCTGAGAAGGCTTTTTGGTGTTTGGCTCTTTGGTCTGCTTACTTTCCTTTTTGTCAGATGGAGTTTCCTCCTCGACTTCTGATTCTTGTTTGTTTTCGGACTCTCGCTTTTGAGGCTCGGCTTTAGCTCGAGTATAGCACTCTTCAGTCGGGTGTCCTCTTTTGTTGTGAAAATCACAGAATTTTTCCTTATCGAACTCGAATTTCTTCGAGCTCTTCGGGCTCTCGACCGCATTGACGTTTCCCGATTTACGGGAATCCTTTTTTGAGTTCGGGTTCTGGGAGCCCGACATGTTCTTTTCTTTTCGATGCTTTTCTCTGAGGGCCGTGGTTTCGTCCTCGAGGCGAGCAAAGGCCGATGCGCGATGAAGGGCGTCATCGAGTTGTTTGAGGTTCGCGGACTGTTATTTCCTCGCGGAATCTGGTCGAATACCACAGTCCACGTCTCAGTGCTTCTATAGCTACTTCGTCTCGTGGGTTTGCGATTTTGGATTTTATTTCCTTAAATCGGTCGATGTACGAGCGAAGTGTCTTGTCAGGTTTTTGAGAGACGCCAAACAGGGCTGCCTCAGTAGTTTTTACCTCGATAAAGACGGAGTATTGTTTGAGGAAGGCCGTCATGAACTGGGTGAAGTTGTCGATGGACCTTTCTTCCAGTCCGGCAAACCACTCTAGGGCGGAGCCCGATAGGTTTTTGGCGAAGAGCCTGCAGAAAGCCGGCTCTCTTTCCTCATTGGTAAGGTATACCCTTGCAATTGCTAGTCGGAATGCCTTGATATGGGCTTTCGGGTCCGATTTTCCAGAGAACTCCGGAAATTTCGTTTTCTTGATTTCTCGGATTCTTGCAAAGGCGATCCGGTCTGTGAACGGCGTTTGTCGCGTTTCTTCGATCACTCGATCGATGTCAGGTGCCGTGCTTGTTGCCATGTGAACTTTCGAACTCAGACTAACGAACTGGGCTTTAGCTTGCTTAATGTATTGTCTAAGCATATCGTGTTCATCGCCTACCGTAGGCGCAAACTGGGCTTGTGCCTGATTGGATGTTTTTTCCGGGAAAACGGGGTCGAGAAGATCGATTGTTGGAATCGATCTCGTCTGGTCGACCTGCGGCGTTTGGAACTGTATCGTATTTGATCCGTTAAGGTGTCCTGAGCTCGAGGTGAAAGCAGAGCCTCCTAGTTGCCTAAGCCGGATATTAGAGTTATTCGGGAAAGGTGGTGGCCCGGGTAATGGTTGGTTTCCCGATCCGGTTGGATCTGTGACCATTGAACTCGAACTGAATGGAGTCGGTATCGCGATAGGTGTCGTTATAGTCCGGAAGCCGCTACTTGACGTATTAGCGAAATTTCCCGACGCTCCCGAGAGAGTTACTACCTGGGAGAAGTCCAAGCGTGTACACGGTGGAGGACTTATGGGGGTTCGTGGATCACGTGTTGATCTACCCCCTGGTTTTGGCTGGGGGGCTCTTGAAGACGGACGTTAATGCGCCGTTCCTGTTCATCGAGCTGCGCGGCCAGAGAACGGTTTGTAATCTCTTAGGCCCGTGCGCTTGCCTCGTTGTTTTCGTTCGGTTTACCAACATGCTTAACATCGAACGGATTTCAGCGAGGTCATCTGGGCCTTGTCACTGCGGAGCAGAAGGCAATGGCGAATTAGGTCTGGTTATTCCAGATCCACCTCCTGAGGTGGGGGGCGGAAATGGAATCATTCCTCATCCACACCCAATTTCTGCTTGGATCGTTAGTTCGTGACAAAACATTTGTCGGAGTCTGGCTCGTCGCGACCGTTTGAGCGACTGAGCCGGCTGGTGCCGAAGTCATGGAGACTGAGGCAGAGCTCGTCAACACGCCATCGGTCTGACCCATGATTCTTACCCCGGTGGTGTTCTGAGGAACATTGTCAACCGTTTGAGGGTGGTCGACTGGTGGTGTGGCGCTGGGAGAGCCAGATTGGTCGGGATTCATCTCGATCTATCGGATCTAAGATCTGATTCTTAAGATAGGAAAAGCTATAGATAGTCCCCACAGTCGGCGCCAAATGTGAGATCTGAGATTCACACCAAGAATTTGTAATCGTGGATTTGGACTTTTGGATATAGAAATGGTATAGATTTCCTATGAATCAAAGACTTTATTGAGATTGATCGTCGAGATAGAACAAACACAGTCGAAAAGAGAGTACAAAGAATGATGATCGAGCTATCTAGTCGAAGCGTTCTTAATTAGGGTTGGAGTGTCCTGGATGAATCACCACTTCTTCTTTAAATACCCTTGACTTTGATCTTCTTGTTCCGATCTTTTGGCCTCGTCGTGATAACGATCTCCGATATTTGCGTGGATTTGTTGAACTGACGAAGACCGGGTTGCTCTATCTCCACATCGTCTCCTATCGAGCTCGAGCTCGATCACCTCTCACTTCGGCGTTGCTTGGGCCTTGTCAGGATGTCGATTGTACGGCCCAACAAAGGATAACACGGTCGATCTCTCTGTCTTGATTATGGGACGGGCTCATGATTATGGGCCTTTGTTTTATTTGTTAACGGGCCAGATTTCTTAGAGGGAAATCCAGTACCAACAGAAAACAGTACATTAAAACTTTTTTTAATAAAATATTAATACAGTCTATAAACCGTACACAGTTTTATTAATTTAATAAAATATTAATTTATCGATAAATTAGGTAAATCAGAATTTAATTTATTATCGAAAAATCTATTCAGGACAATTCTCTAAAATATTATAAAATAAAATATAACCAAAATAGCAACAAGAAAAAATAGACTAAAATAACATTCATTAAAAAGGATAAAAATAAATTAATTTTAACCAATAACAAATCTATTTAATAAAAAATAATATTTTATTTTATATAAATATTTCTTTTAACATATATTTTTCGATTTTTTCGATTTCTTTCTCAAAACACCTTTTCCAATTTTTTTTTTTGAATTTTTAGTTTTCAAAAAAAATTTCTCCGATTTTTTTTTGAATGAATGTAAAATTTATTCAGTCAAAGACATTTTACATCGAGTGCTATCATTTGTTTGTTCGTTTGTAAATAAAATCAAATCAAAGAATCAATCAATCGTGTGGCAGTCACTATTGAATCCTTGTTGCGAACCATGTTCCCAGAGCATCAGTGTGTGTTCTCGCCCCCTCTTCACGGATGGAAGATATACGGTTCCAAAATGTTTTGTCAATGAATCTTATTAGAGCTTGCTCCTTGAGATGAGGATTACCATGCCTTCTTGAATTTCTTTCTCTCCACAATAAGTGAACATCAGCTTGGAATGTGTACCTTATAAGGTACTGTTTCGTAGATGGTAGACTCGAACATGATGCCAAAGATACTATCTCATCCCAACTAGTGGTATGAGACTGCTCCAGAAATCCTTGAACCAAAGACGCCCAGACTGAGGCAGTGTAAGAACACTGAAAAAACAGATGTTGTCGTGTTTCGAGGTGTCTTGAGCATAGAATGCAGTCAGCATCTGCCCTCGCGTTCCAAGCCAGAAGCTTGTCCCCTGTAGCTAGACGATTGTGCATAGCAGTCCATAGAATAAAGGCATATCTAGGAGTGTTGAACTGAAACCAAACCGTTGTTGTCCAGGAACAAGGGGGGGTATGATTTTCGAATTAGCTCCCAAGTATATTTTGATGAGAAAACCTTCTTAAACTCCCCTTCTTTAGCTTTCCAGAGATCCATATCATGTTCCTCAGATATGCCGTTCTCTCTTCTTTCATCAGTACTATTCTCAATATCATTAAGAAGGATATTCATGTGCCTTCTGCGTCTGTGACTAATGAGAACTTCAGCCATCATTGCAGTCCTATTAATTCCCATATCAATGAACCCCCGAGTACCAAGAAGATCAATGAGTCTTCCTTGATTCAGCCAATGATCATACCAAAAGTGAGAATTTTCCCCATTACCCCATTATGTACTACCTTTTGATGGAAATCTTTTGCTAATTCTCTCAGCTTGAGCAGTTTATGCCACATCCAAGAACCAGTAGGTGAGTTCTCTTTGATAGACCAAAACGAACCCTTACGGATCAAGTAAATCTTTATCCATCGCACCCACAGAGACTGGTTTGAAGAATTTAATCGCCAAATAAGTTTCAGATTACATACCAGGTTGACTTCTTTTAGTGGTCGAAGGCTCAAACCCCCTTCACTCTTCTTTTTACATACCTCCTTCCATCCAATCTTTGCCTTTGATGTCTTAGATCGGGACCTGACCAAAGAAAGGCTGCACACAGCCTTTCAATTTCCTTTAAGCAGCTACCAGGAAGCTTAAACGCGGCGAGCCAAAAATTTGTAATACTTGTGACGACTGAGCTGATCAGTTGAAGTCTACCAGCGTGAGAGAGGAATCTGCCCGTCCAAGATCTCATTCTCTTCCTGATTTTCTCCACCAGAGGCAAGTAATCTACCACAGTCATGTGTTTGGTTAGTAGAGGCAGTCCCAAATAACGGACAGGAAGTTGACCGGAATCGAATGGGAAACTGTCCAAGATCATTTCTTGATTAGATTGTGAAGTTCCAGCCATGAAGATTTTTGATTTTTCCAAGCTGATGCTTAACCCGAATACTTAGCAAATCTGTCAAATGTCTCGATGACTCCTTCAACCAAGATTTTTTGACCATCCATGAAGACCATCAGATCATCTGCAAAGCAGAGATGGGTTAAGGAAATATTCTGGCATTTTAGATGATATCCAATTCTTTTTCTCTCAGCAGCCTTGTCTAGCATTAGAGATAGAACGTTAAGACATATTAGAAATAGATACGGAGACATGGCACATCCTTGACGTAATACTCTCTCACTCTTGAAAAACCCCACCAATCTCCGTTAACCTGTACCGAGAAGGAGGCAGTGGAAATGCACAGGTTAATCCACTTGATGAATTGCTCAGGTATTTGCATAGCTCTTAAAGTATTTAGCAAGAAGCCCCACTGAACTGAGTCAAAAGCTTTTGAGATGTCGATTTGCATTGCACATCTAGGTGAGATTGACTCCTTGTGGTAGTCCTTCACAAGTTCTGAAGCTAACAACACGTTTTCCACCAACAGTCTATCCTTTACAAAAGCGGACTGGTTCCAATATATCAGTTTGGGGAGGATACCTTTTAGTCTATTAGCCAAGATCTTCGATATCACCTTGTAGATCACGTTACAACATGAGATAGGTCTATAGTCCTTCATCTCCAGAGCACACTCTTTCTTTGGGATTAAGGCTAAGATAGTTGCGTTGAGCCCTTTAAGAAGGAAGCCTTTAATAAAAAAAAGATTGGATCGCAGTTATGAAATCTTTACCCACTACTGGCCAAGTAGATCGAAAGAATTCTGCTGTGTAGCCGTCAGGACCAGGGGACTTATTACCCTTCATCTTCATCACCACATATGTTATCTCCTTATCTGTAACAAGTTTCTGCAACATCTCGGCATCTGCGGATTCACATCTGAAATCCAGTGCACTCTGCAAGTCCTCCACCGCTATTCCTTCATATCCCATAGAAGAAAGAGTTAAGAATTCTTTAAAAAATCTCTCAGCCTCAGCCTTGATCTCAGAATCAGTATCTACTATTTCTCCAGAGCTGCACTTTACTTCTCTGATGGCATTCTTTATCGCTCTCAATTTTGCAGCATTGTGAAAAGCCTTGTTATTGCGATTAACCACTTTCAGCCAGTGCAACTTTGATCTCTGGCTCAAAAACCCTTCTTCAATATCGCTTAGTCGTAGCCAGCGTTGATAAGCTACTGGCTCCTCGTTTATGTTCGATTCTGATGGGTTAAGCAGAGTAGCTTCCTGCTTTGCACAGAGGGTGTTGAAGCTTCCGCAGTCTTTTGTTGGATACCACCCAGTTTCTCTTTACTTAGAGTGCGAATTCTCTTCTTTAGTCCTTTTAACTTCTTTGAGAATCGAAATAGGGCTGATGTAGAGTGAAAGAGCTCAGTAGTGTCCTTCCAATAATCATCCATCATAGGCAGAAACTCCTCTGTTGTGGCTATAGCATTTGTGAATTTAAATGGCTTCCTCTTATTTGATACATTCTTATCCATATAAAACCTGCATCTCAATTGGTCTGAGCACCCTCCAGCTTCAAACACTGCATAAGAATGTGCGTTTTGATTAAGCCACACATCATTGATCAAGATCCTATCGAGCTTCTTGCAGACTAGACCGCCAGAACGCTTATTACACCATGTTAAGCGGGAACCATGATAGCCCATATCCGACAGCTTGCAATGAATAGTTACCTCTTCAAATTCCTTCATACCAGATGTGGCTACTGTGCTACCAGCCCCAAAACCTGAGTGTTCCTCACTTGCTAGAACTTCGTTGAAGTCTCCCATAATTATCCAAGGTTTCCCTCTAAATATAGGAGAGTAATGATGATCTTTTAAATCTTTCCATAGAGTTTTCCTTTCTTCCATTGTGTTCAAAACATAGACAAATTAACAGAAAAATTCATCATCCCTTCCTTCAAGCAAAACCGACACTGTGATGATTTGATCCGACTTAAAAACAGGAGTAAGTCTGACCAAAGGACTCCATAATACCCATATCCTTCCTTTGTTATTGTGTTCATAGTTAGTCATTGATGACCATCCATTAAACACTGAAGTTAAAAAATTTCTGAATTCCTTTTCTTGACACGAGTCTCAAGTATGCAGCCAAACTGTAACTCTTTAGCCCTTATCCACTTTCCCACTACTTTTTTTTTTTTTTTTTGATTTGTTGAATCCCCTTATGTTCCAAAAGAAACCCGTCATTGAGAAGGCTTGCGAGTACTTTTCCGAGAGGTTTGAGTTGTTTGCTGCATTCCATCTCCTAATACTTTATGATTAGCCTTAGATCTCCTTGGAAGAGTTGGTCGAAGTGTACCATTAGCTCCCTTTGTCTCTACGTGGCCAGTAGTTGAATCCAAGTTCTTCACTAACGTGTTGCTTGCCTTCAGTGATATGTTCTGATTTTTCCTCCTCTCCTGCGACACTTATATCCATGTTCTCATTCTCATTCTCATTTAACACTTCTTCCACAGTGTTCTCCATAGACTCATTTGAAGTTTGCATCAGGTTTCCCTCTTATCAGAGTCCATAAGTGCAGAGTATCGCGATGCAATTTTTACTTATCCAAACTGTAGCTGCTTAGGTGAATTTGTTCTGACTGTTTTTGTTGGAGATTTCCAGACTTCATCCAACTTACCTTCCTCTTTCTCTGCATCCACTATCGCGCTTTCTAGTGTCTTATCCGCAACCATACTGTCCTTTGCAACCTTGCTTCCCTCAGATATATCCACGGTTCTGTTTTCATCTGTTTTACCAACTTCCCCCAAACCTGCATCAGACACAACATTCACTTCTACAGTTTCCTGTACTGCTTCCTGAGTAGCCGGGTTCACTGGGCTCACATTTCTTTTATTTGCGATGCAAAACTTTTCAAGGTGACCCCATTTCCCGCACGTATTGCATTTCAGTGGCAACCAAGGGTAAGAGTATTGTACCAAGAATGCTTTCCCATTCCTCCTAAAGTTGATCTCTCTTGGTAACTCTTTAGTTAAATCAGCATGGACAAACACTTTAGCATTTTCCAGATCCGAGCATGACGCCGTGTCCGGTTGTAGCCTTTTCGGTTCTCCCACTATACTTGCGATGAAGCTCAAGCCATCCCAAGAAAACATACTAAGAGGAACGTTTTTGAGGTGCACCCATAGCGGCATCGTCTTGACTTCCCGAAACTCCTCCTCCTCTGCCACCTGAGACCATTTGGACACTAGAATAGGAACCCCAGCAATGTTTCACATTCCACGGTTAATCACCATGTTCCCGAGCTGTTCATTCGGAATCCTAAACTTCATGGTTTTTGAATCGACGACAAAAACTTCAATATTCTGAGACTTGTCTCCATTTTGAACCCAGATCTTGTTTACAATCATGTGGACTTTCGCGATGTGTGGTGATGAGGACATGAATTTTCCCAGGATGAAATTCTCCCAGAGAGGAACACCATTGGTAAAAATTTCTTCTGGAACTTCAACTTCTTTCTTTCCGTCATTAATCGAGATGTCAATATCAAACTTCTTCAGCTGCTGTGACCCTTGAACAACCCCCCGCCCACGATAATGGCCCCTGTGCCGCCGCCGGAGATGAAGGCGGCGACGACATGAGGTAAGGAAAAGCTTAAAACCTCAATCGCCTCTGTAATCGCCCTTAATCGTCCTTAGTCAAAACTGTGTACAGTTAGCACAAATACTTAATTATATTAACATGAAGACAATTCCGGAACTGTTTTCTTCTCGGATATGTTTTGTTCTCCGATTTTTTATAATATATTATTTTAATACTTCAAACTGTGTACAGTTAGTACACATACTTAATTATATTAACATGAAGACAATTAAAAATTGAACAGATATCTCCATGGACATCCAAATAATCGTGAAAGTTGATCAGCTTCATTTTTCTCCCTAATGACATGATCCAATGAGCACTCTGGTAGTCTTTGCATCCAATATCCAATACCAGACAAGATATTGCCAATGTAACAAGACATATTGGAAGCTTCACACTCACATTAATTGTAACACATGAAAGAATCCTAAGGCTTAATCTTGTAATGAAGATGAACACGTTGTTAGCCGACTCTTACATGAAAGAACATGTTCCCAAAAGAATCCATAACAGTCTAACCCATTCTAATCTGATTTGTCTCATTGCTAAAGCTAGAGTCAAAGTTACATTTTATCAATCCATTAAGAGAGGGGGGGGGGGGGGGGTCCCAAGCTTCACTACGAGTTACTAAGTTTCAAATTTTCTTTTTTCCATCTTGATTCTTGCTCCAGTGAGTCCATTCTCTTGTTTCGACTAAGCCTTTATCAGCATCAATTTTAGGGTGACCATTTCTTTTCGAAAAAAGATATTCGTTTCTTGCTTTTCAAAGGATCCAACATATCTAAAATGGAATAATACGAACATGTTCGGAGAAACACTCATTATTATAATTCTCAATCAACATATTCATATTACCTTCTAAGGAGTCTTGCCGAGTTTCAAAGAGGAGGATACCTGCACTTCTCCAAACCGCTTTTTCATACTGACAATCAAAAAGAATATGGTTGATGTTTTCTTGAGATAGACAACATCTTTGACAACTAAGGTCAAAAGTAATACCTCTGGACTGTAAACAATCATAAGTAGGAAGTGCACCAAATAGTATGCGCCAGAAAAAATGTTTTAGCTTTGGCATTAAGTCCAATTCCAAATGTTCTTCTTTAGATAACATCACTTGGTCGCGATTGAATTTCTTCTTCAATTGAATGAGTTGCTATCCAATATCGAGAGCTAACTGTATACTATGAATTATTGTTGTAAGGCCAAATCCATTTATCTTCTTTCCCATATTGTGATATTACTATTTTGAATATGTTTGCTGCCTCATCATTTGGAAACATCTCATTTATCAAATCTCAATTCCATTTTCTTTTACCATTGTTCCATAAAACATGAACGAAAGAGATCTATTTCAAATGTATACCTTATACTTTCCTTGGAGGAATGGTTTGGATCAACTTATCTTCCCATATAATCATGCTATTATCTCAGATATTCTTACCCGGGACAAAAACTGCTTGATTTTCAGATATCAGTGACTTCAGAACTTGTTTAAGCCTAAGTACCATAATTTTTGAAATAATTTTGTAACTTACTGTACATAGGCTTATAGGTCGAAATTCACTCATTTCCTCAGCTTCAATAGTTTTGGGAAGTAGATAAATATGTTTGTGGTTGATACCTTGTTCGAGTTTTCCGGTTTGAAAAAAAGAAATCTCGTACCATGTTGCATACATCAGATTCTATGTCACTCCAGAATTGTTGATAAAAGACATCAATAAATTCATCCCTTCCAAGAGCTTTATCTGCACCAATCATAAGAACCACATGTTTAATTTCTTCATTAGTAACTGGAGCAATCAACATAGAATTCATTTCATCAGTGACTTTGCATTGTACCACCCGTAAAATATCTTATATTATGTGTGTCACTGTAGAACAAAACATTTCCGAGAAGTAGTCTTCTGCCACCATCGCAATGGCGTAATCTTTACAGTGATAAACTCCACATTTTCCTTCATCTTCTTTATGCACTTTTTAGCTTTTTTGCCTTTGTAATTGAGAAGTAAAATAGTATATTTATCACCGGATATGTTCCATTTCTTCCTACTCTTTAAACGCCAAAACTCTTCTTCATATTTATACGCCTTATTGAAATCCTTCTTAAGAATTTGAATTTCTTCAGTAGAGTACATCAGATCTCTTAGTGCAGTATCAATCTTTGATCGAATTTCCTGAATCAAAAGAGCTAAATTTTTTTTTGTTTGCTTTTTTTCCATCTAGCCATTGCTCTCTGGAACTTACTCAATTTAGTTGTAATCAAATTCTCATTCCCACAAGACGACCAAGAATTCTGTACCGTGTCTACAAAATCATCAAATTGGACTAGCCTTTTATCATAACGGAACTGACCTCTTCTTATCCTCGGTTCATATTCAACAAAAATAACCATTGGTCTATGATCTGAATCAGCGAGTTCTAAATACTCGTCTTAGAAGTAGGTAAAGTTGTAACTATTTGGAATTCACCAAAACCCTATCTAGACAGCACTCAATTGTTTCCTTTCTACGTCTTCCAACCCAGCTGTACGGATCTCCTTTTGAAAGAAGGTCTTGAATACCACAAACCTGAAGCATTAGCTTAAAATCTCTAAAGCTACCATCGTTTCTAACTCTACCTCCTCTTTTTCTCTTTGAGTGATCAATAATTTCACTAAAGTCTCCACACATCATCCAAAGTCATATTCTAGTTACAATTCTCTGTAGTTTTTCCCATAAAACATGTCTTAGTTTAGGCATTAGGTTTCCATAGACATATGATAAATAGAAACCAAAAGAGTTATATTCAATAAACATATCAAGAAGTCTTGCATCAGAGGTTCCATAAAACAGCTAAACCACCACTACTAATACCTTGACGAGCTACTAAACACATATTATCATAACCTAATGAAATTACTATATCCCTAACATAATCATTTTGATGCTTTGTTTCCACCAAGAACAACAAGTCCGAGAGATACATTCTTTGCATCTCTCTTAGATGTCGAACTGTGAGGCGTTGTCCTAAGCCCCAACAGTTCCACACCTGAACTCTCATGGGACTGGTGGTGGATTAGGGCCCACCGTGCTTCCATCAAAAGCCATCGCAGAGGATGATATATCCGGTTCTCTATAATCTTTTTGAAGCTTTGGGAGTCCACTCTCAGTGCTCACATCTTCTGTTTCACAGACCACAAACTTATCCGCTAACTCCAATGAAGTTCTCATAGGCTTGTTGGGAAGATCTTCTGAAATCTCAGCGCATGGGTAGAAGGAAGTCATCAAGAGTTGCATACCATTATGTAAAGTCAACTCTGATACTTTAGTACTCGAATCAGGAGTATATTCAAAGTTACGTATGAAGCTTCTATACTGGTATTAGGGTTGATTGTTCTAGCCTATATGATTCCATCGATAGTTCTATGAGCTTCACCTTTCTTCAGCTTGAAGTATGATATGATCATCATCTTGTTCAGGGTCGCTCACAATAGCGTTATCAGCGAGAACCAAGGCTTGATATTCTCAGAATTCCATCACCAAATTTTCGATGAAATTTCTCTTGCGCTTAACTCTCCCTGGACCATCCATCACAGCCCTTTCCCTTTCATAATTCTCCATAATGTCTTCTTCTTCTAGTATGAGATTAGTAGACTGATTCTCTGCAACTTCTTGGCTGTCAAGTTGGTTTTGATCCGCATGATCTTCATCCTCGTTTCCAATTTTTTGCACCACTTCTTCAACAAGGTCCATATTGGCTACTTCACCATTCTGATGCTCATCGTTGGCCTCCATATGGATTTCCCCACTGTTGTTGTGATCTGGATTCTGATCATTGTCACCATTATCTTCATCAATCGTTTGTATTTCTCATAAAAAAAGAATTAGTTTCCAGGAATCTCAGCACCTGGGTAGAAGGATGTCATCAAGAGTTGCATACTTGTTTTTTCACTAAAGGATTTTCATTACTCAAGCAAACGAACATGATATTATACAAGATTGACAAAAGCTGGCGGATAAAGACCATTCCTAGAGCCAAAAGCCGGTGGACAAAGAAATCCACGGAGCCAAATAAATAGAAAAGCTAGACAAAACATGCTAGCAACAACTAATAAGGAGCCATGAACATACGAGAACAAGTTGACAAGATAACGAAGAGGCAGCAACAACCAAACATCAAGAGAGAAAAGGAGTGTAACATCTGAAGTCGAGAATTATTGAAGTTGACCCACCGACACTCATTATATTGCTCCACCACTGGGAGCCACGAGCAAGCCGTATATAGGCCAAGACAGGGAAGACGAAGGACCAAACCGATTACCAATCACCACCATCGACTAGATGCGAGAAAGGCCGAAGCCCCAATTCCTTAAGGATGGGCGGAAGAACCCTTGCCAGAGGTAGAAGACCAAAGGAAAAAGATAAGGATGATAACTGCATGTCCTATACAGAAGCATTTAACAGAAAGGAAAAGCACACTCACGACGCCCAGAAACATCACCACCCGAAGTCTACTAAAACACCCAAACCACAGCCATACTGAAGATAAGCAGCCCACCCAAGTAACTGAAACCGCTAGCAAGAGGACTCCCATCCACTAAGCTAGAACTCTAACATATGATCTGACCAAGGCAACCACACAAATTTGGCTAACCAGAACAGCCTAACTAAACTAACACTACCCAAACAAACCAAAGCAACCCTAAAAACTAGAAAACAAATCTCAACCTAAACTAACCAAAACAAAACCTGAAACGACGCTCAACCCATCTACATCCGAAAGCAGAAGAGAGCAAAACGCAAAATGACAAGCCCCGACTGACAACCAGAGGAAGAGGAAAGACGTGCGAGTCACCACCTCGCCGGAGGAGCACCAACCGAACCTCCGACCCGTCGAAATCCGAACCGCCGGAAAGAAAGACCACAAGGGCGAAGAGAATCACCGACCCTGAACCTAGGGGAGCGCCAACGATATTACAACCACCATGAAGAAGCAGAGAACGGAGCCCACCTGCACTTCGATAACCGCCACTAGAAGATCTACCGCCGACGATCAGAAGAAACACCTGCGATGGCACAGCCAAGAGGAGGAGACACCGCATGTACGCCAGAGGGCCAAGGAAAACGACCCACACTAAGCAAAGAAAGGACCAAGGGCCTTTCCCGGCGGCTACACGGACCTCGTAAGGCGCGCCAAAACGAAAACTACTTTAGGGCAACCCTTTCGGTGCAAGAGTTGCATACTTCCATCCGTTTTTTTTTCAAAATATTTTTCTTTTCGCTATTTTGTCATATAACGCATTTTGTTACCGGTATTTTTCATTAATTTATTAATATGTTAATTTATAAAATATTAATTTAGGTGTATTATCATTTACCATATGAACACGTGTCAATTTAGTCACTGATCTTATTTGGTAGTGCAATCTGTGTCGATATGCTAGCTGCTTTGTGGCTGCCATGTTCAGAGTAAGATAAGAACTATAAAGAAAGAAGAAAAATATGTTCAATCTACATCAAGGTTTAGAGATTTCCGATTGCAGCAGCCATGGCCTTCCTTGCCGCTGCTACTCATTGTGTCCCTTCTCGCTCCTTCCACGGAGGTCTTCCTGTGGGTAGGAGCGATTACTTCCTCTTCGGTTTCTACCCTCAGACTGGAAATTCACGGAGAGCTTCTCTTTCCATCAGGTGGGTTTCACTTCCGAATTGTCTTCTTTTGATTCGACCCTTAGATTAGGTCTGAATTGACGAATTTTGGAAGCTTTTGCTGCTCTTTGCTTCAATCTAGAGATATCTGTGGAAATTATCTAAATTTGATAGCTTTCATAGATTTTTACTGTGGATTGTGGAAAATAGAAGCAAAGGAGACACAGTAAGAGATTTTTAATGGAGTTTGGTTTTGTGGGATGCATTTTTTTTTAGGTGCCAATCTACTAATACCAAAGAGCCAAAGAACAGTAATATTCTGGATAATGCGAGCAACCTGTTTACAAATCTGTTAAGTGGTGGAAGTTTGGGGTCAATGCCCATTGCTGAAGGAGCAGTCTCTGATTTGTTTGGAAAGCCTCTCTTCTTATCGCTTTACGACTGGTTCTTGGAGGTATTTATATATAATAAGGACTCATCTTAATATGCTTTATCAACTTGTCTGATTCTGTGATGTTCTTTTCTAAAGCATGGAGGAGTGTATAAACTTGCGTTTGGTCCAAAAGCCTTTGTTGTTATCTCAGATCCGATTGTTGCAAGGCATGTCCTCCGAGAAAACGCATTTTCTTATGACAAGGTGATAGAGTATTTGAATGGAAAAAGAACCGTTTTGTTTTGTTTTTCTTTGGTACCATCAAGTAACTTCATGTGTTTCTCTAGGGAGTTCTTGCTGAGATCTTAGAGCCGATTATGGGTAAAGGGTTGATACCAGCTGATCTCGATACCTGGAAGTTAAGAAGAAGAGGTCAAGCAGCTTTGTAATCTCTTGTGTTTTCGATATCCAAGTACCTATGGCATTACTGATATCTTTCTTTTTAACCTGTGCTGCAGCTATAACTCCTGCATTCCATACATTGTACCTGGAGGCCATGGTCAAAGTATTTAGTGACTGTTCCGAGAAAATGATATTGAAATCTGAAAAACTCTTAAGGGATAAAGAAGTTTCAAGCGGAGAGGACACGATCGAGTTGGATCTTGAAGCAGAATTCTCGAGTCTGGCTCTTGATATTATAGGACTTAGCGTGTTCAACTACGACTTTGGTTCTGTCACAAAAGAGTCGCCTGTCATTAAGGTTTTCGATTTTAAATCACTCTACAACTAGACTGGCTTTTCACCAACGTTTTTCAAAGCAAGATAGTCCATTCTTACTTGGATTTTTTTCTGTTGCATCATAGGCTGTTTATGGAACTCTTTTCGAGGCAGAGCATCGGTCTACTTTCTACTTCCCATATTGGAAGTTTCCTCCAGCCAGATGGATAGTTCCGAGGCAAAGAAAGTTCCAAAGCGATCTGAAGATTATAAATGATTGCCTTGATGGACTCATTCAAAATGCTAAAGAGACAAGACAGGTATGTCACTATTTTTGTTGCTCATTCTGCTGTTCGGTTCTCATTGTGTAATTTTTCTCTCCCAGGAAACAGATGTAGAGAAACTTCAGCAAAGGGACTACTCTAATCTCAAGGTTCTGCTATCCTTTATCTACTGCAAGTGTACTATATAATCCGTCCTTTCTAATCCCATATTTGAAAAGTCTTCTGTTCTATAGGATGCAAGTCTTTTGCGGTTCTTAGTCGATATGCGCGGTGTTGATATTGATGACCGACAGGTAGAGTATAACACTTACTGTTCAACAATCTTGTTTTCATCTTCTGCGTTGGATTTATCCTTTTTCACACAATTTATTCAACAGCTGAGGGATGACCTAATGACTATGCTAATTGCTGGTCATGAGACAACAGCAGCAGTTCTTACTTGGGCTGTTTACCTTCTCGCACAAGTATGCACTCGATAGTCTTTTGCCTTTTTCTCCATGGCTGCTTAAAAAGCTCATTGTTCAGTTTTAGCATTCTGCTTCTAAACGCGCAGAATCCTGCAAAAATTAGGAAAGCTCAAGCTGAGATTGATGCCGTGCTTGGTGAAGGTGCACCCACTTATGAATCAATGAAAAAGCTGGAGTACGTTAACTCAAAATATATCATCTTTCATATTTCTTTTTGTATGTATTTCAATCGTTGACCGCTTTGTTCATTGCTTCTGCAGGTACATAAGACTGATCGTTGTAGAAGTCCTTCGTCTCTATCCTCAGCCACCTTTGCTCATCCGGCGCACTCTCAAACCAGAAACCTTACCCGGTATGTCTCAAATTTTGAACTTGCTAAGCCCTGTGTATACAAAAGTTGCTTTCACTAACAGAAAAATAGATTCCATTATGATATATGCGGTCCGCCTGCAGAATTAACACATCATATCTCCACAATTACTTTAGAGAATGACTTAGTTCAGAGCTCATACATCTCTAAATCCCCTTGTCTCTCTACTGCTTGCGTCTGCAGGAGGATACAAAGGTGAAAAGGAAGGTCATAAAGTTCCAAAAGGGACTGATATCTTCATTTCTGTAAGTGGTAGTTTCTATAATTCGTTTATGCTTCCTCAATGGAACCTGCTGTTCTCTAAATATTCTGTCTTTACTTTCAGGTGTACAATCTCCATAGATCTCCATACTTTTGGGATAACCCACATGAGTTTGAGCCGGAGAGGTTCTTAAGAACAAAGGAGAGCAATGGAATTGAAGGCTGGGGAGGGTTTGATCCATCTCGAAGCCCTGGTGCACTTTACCCGAACGAGGTGAAAATCCAAAACTTGCAAATCATTATCTGTTAGGTTCTGCTGCCTAAATCAGAAAAAAAAAAACTGAAAATTCTTTTGCACTTAGCTCTCATATGCTTTGTAACAATACTTGTCTCCTTTGTTTGGTGTTATGATGAGAACAGATCATAGCAGACTTTGCATTCTTACCATTTGGTGGAGGGCCAAGAAAATGCATTGGAGACCAGTTTGCCCTAATGGAATCGACCGTCGCACTAGCTATGTTGTTGCAGAAATTCGACGTGGAGCTGCGTGGATCGCCAGAATCTGTTGAACTCGTGAGCGGCGCTACGATTCATGCCAAAAATGGGATGTGGTGCAAACTTAAGAGAAGATCAAAGTGAAATAAGAGAGGCCAAGAAAAACACCATTTTTCGGTTTTGTATTGGTGAAAAAGGGTATCTTTTAACTTGCAAGAGAAGGAAGCAGAATGTTATACATGTACTTTGTTAATTGGCGTAGAAGAGAACAGAAATAATTAAAAAAAAAAAAATTATATACAGACTTGTTACCGTACAACAACATCCATCAACCACATCAATAGACCATATTCATTTTCTACGGAAAATAACATATCCTTCAAGTTATAGTTAGTACAATATAACGTCAATGTATATATGAGTTATCATGTCCACTACCTGAACACCAAGGGTTCTTGTTGATATCAAGAAGATGAATATTATACATAATAACTAGGCGGCAAATACGCCTTAGCCGAACCAATTCTTCTACAATTGGTGAAACAAATCAGAATCTGATTTAGGCGGTTTAAATCGACATAAATCGGTATAAATCGGTTTAAACACCAATTTAAGATCTATTTTTTTAATTACGCTAATTAAATAAGTTTAAGAAAATTATAAACATCAAAATTATATTATCTTTATTACTACAATATAAATATAGATGTATCTTTATAATAAAAAACAGGAAACTGACCGTGGTACATATATGTTATATTCTGAAAATTGCCCTTGAGATTGTTACGATTGTATTTTTTCATTAAGGGTAAAAATGGAATATTCGTAATTTTGTCACGCATGGGACACGGATCCGGGCCGGATTTTGCTTTCTCGCGGATCCTTCCTTTTAATCGTGGCCGTCTATTTGCATATGTTCTAATCTAACCGTCCGTTGAATATTTCTAATTTATATTTCTTTTGTCGCATTTAAGGGCAATAACCATCGGATCCTAATCGGATATAGCGCAGATCCTAATCGGATATAGCGCAGATCCTAATCGGATATAGCGCGGATCCTATTTTTAAATCTTCGCCGTTTATTCTTAATGTTTTTATCTAGCCGTCCAATTAATCGCTGATCTTAAATGGATATAGCGCGGATCCCGTTTTATAATCTTCGCCGTTCCTTTTTAATATTTGAATCTAACCGTCTAATTAATTTACACATATTCAGATTAAAAACAATATTTTGCATTAAATCATTCAAGTATGTTCTCTTACACAATTGGTTTTCTAGCAAAAGGTTTCTATATTTTTAATGAGACATCTCACTATTTATCCTATGCAGGTTCAAATTGCATCTTATTGTGAAAGATGAAATAGCAGACATAAAGTTCATGCTATTTGATTCCGTTGCTGAGAAACTTATTGGGATATCGGCCGAAACACTGCTAGATGGATCGTTAGATGAGGTTATTCTAACATCATATCCTTCGTATCTTATTACACAAACTCATTTAAACGTTAAGATTAGTTTTTTACTTCTTGATATTACAGATGGAAGATCCGACGATACTGCCTGATGCTATAAAGAGTTTGGTTGGAAAAGCTTGATCTATTGATGAAGTACTCAAGATCGAGGAAGGATCAGAGCCTCTAAATCCATTCGATTCGGCTATTTCCAGTGAGCAAGTAAGTTTACTTTTCCAAAATAGTTATTATACAAATGCATGATTATAGTTTTCCATTGAAAGGATTATTCTTATAAGATCATATTATGTTTATTTTCAGGTTTTATTGATTGATATTAACAGTCAACAAAATTCAGATGTCTGTTTAACTCCATTGTCCAAGCCCAAAACGGAAGTAGATTCGGCTGATATCAACTCGGCTACTAAAGAGAAGTGCTTGAAGACTATCAAGATCGAGAAGATCGATGATCAATGATGTTAGTCAACACTCTTTTTCGGATACCACTATTCAAAATCGGATCATTTTGGTGTTTTTTAAACAATGCTTTGGTTTTAGTTTTGTGTTTTTATATACATTTCGTTTCTATTTTACTCATTTGAAATTGCCTTCTATCAATAATTATTAGAACTTAGCCTAAATAGAGAAATCTTAGTTGTAGAGAAATATTGGTTATTTACAATATAAGCTTCCATTTGGGCTAATTTATTAATAAAATATAAATTAATTAAAGCCCAAATTAATTAAGGCCCATTGTAATAAGAATGAAGTTGAAACGATATCAGTTTATTTTTCATTCTGAAATTGGCAAAAAACGGTAAAGTGCAGTGGCGATTGAAATAAACTTTTTTTTTCAATCTTGGCGCTGCAATATAGCAAGTGATAGTAAGAGAATCATGGTTACTCAAGAACTCATCCAACAAGGTAATCCATAATTTTGCATTAGAACGATGTTTAGAATTAGGGTTTGTATTCTTGGAATTTCAGATTTATATTGAGATAAACCGATGGTGCCTTTGAACAACAACTCATCTTTTCTGCAACTAAAAATCAAGTTTGAATATGGTGCCTTTTTTAGATAGTTCTCTATTTTTTGATGCAATTTAATTCATAATATTTTTGGTACATGCATGTAATGATTTTTGATTTAGACAGTCATATTAAAACTTGCAGACAACAAATCGGAAGATGAAACACCGACTATTTTTCGTGTCTTTGCTTCCTGGCAGATGTAGAAGGAGTTTGGTATATAATCTTAGTATGACAATCTCATTGGTTTATTTTTTTAAGGTGATTTTATTTATGGGAATCATTGTTTAAAATTGTGTTGCAGATTATACCGGAAATGTTCTTTAAGAGCTTTATACTTGGAAAAACCAATGTTACAATCGGTGTACTCACATCGGATTTAAGGCGAGAAGAGTTCCCTATCAATCGAGGTTGTGATATGCTTACAGAAGGTTGGAGACGGTTCTTCCGGGCTCATGCATTAGATGGGTTAGATCTTCTAATTTTTTAGTATCGTGGAGGTGTTGATTTCCATATGGTGCACCAGTTTGGACCAAACTGTTGTGAGATCACATATGAAAATACAGCACCTCCAATGGAGACTGGAGAAGGTAGCACGAGTAAGTAGTTTTCGACTTATTTTCCAGACAATTTCTGATGGTTTGACATCTTTGACTAATAATCGAGATGATTTTTGAAGGAACTAAAGAGAAGTTTGTTACCTTAAACGTTACGAGTGACGACATAAAGCGAAGCAGAATCGTAAGTTATTCCTTTGTATTTTTGTTTTAAGTATTGTTATATGATCCATATGTGTTCATTTTGCAGTATCTTCCTAAGTCCTTTGTGGATGCAAACGACTTGTGGACGGTTGCTGGTAAAACAATATTGATGGCCAGTGATGCTGGACATAAATGGTCTGTTGAGCTTGCATTCCATTCAGATACTGATAGGAGACGTATTCGTTTGGCTGGCGGCTTAAGAGAATTTCTAACAGCAAATAATGTCAAGGCAAACCAAAGAATCACACTTCAGATTTTCTGGCAAAATGTCACTGCTCCAGTCTTGATGCTCTCCTCTAATAATGTCTGACTTCGTCTAACTCTTAAAGATCCTATGTTTCGTTTCGTTTATTTTTGTCAAAATCTTATGTTTAATTCTTTGCTTGGTTATGTATGTTTGACCTCACGTGGTACTATTTTTTTTTTTTTTTTGCTTAGGACTTCTTTTAACTTATGGCAAGTACTTTGTATTTTGGATTAAATTATTTTCCAAGTTTATTATGGATTGTTTTTAATTTAAAAATATTTTCGAGGACAAAGATGTATAGATTAAGAATATTCCATATCAAATCTAAATTAATTATATGGAATATAAAATAAATATGAATCTTTTTTAAAAAATATTATGTTTCGTGATTTGCTTTTCTTCATCTAGGATTCGAGTATTCATTTAACCAAAAATGTTATATATTAACTTTGGTTCACTTTTCAATATCTGTAATCATGATGTTTATTGATTTTTCTTGACAATTACCATATTATATTAATCTAATAAATGTTTCCCATTCAATTTTACAACAAACTAACAATATTATAGATTCAGTTGAATGCTCTATATTCGGACTTGAATATCTTTTATATATCTAAACTAACCATATCTTATCAAAATATTTTAAGAATTAAAATATGTATATTATAGTTAGGAATAATTTGGAGAATTAGCATGTTAATAAGAAGAGATGTTAGTATGAGTCGATAATTTGAAATAACTGTTTGGAAACGAATATCCACGAATTTTGTACTAACATTCGAATCATTATTTATAATTTTATATTCGAAATATTTTTGGAAAATTTAAGTTATGTTATTAATTTAATTTACTAGTGGACGACAATGTCAATATTTATTTAACTTAATAAATGTTACATATTGAATTATTCCATCAATCAAAATATTCATAGTTAATTTGCTTTACTTATTTTTAAAGAAAAATTCCATGTTCAATTAACACAATAAATGTTTCACATTCAATTTACACCAAACCTTTAAACCTAATCGATATTTCTGAATTGTCTATATATATTGGCATAGACAAGGTTCTTTGGCTTCATCATAAATAAAAAAATTCTCACGAAATCATAACTTATACTGTTAAACTCTTCAAACACCAAAAGAAAATATGGGTGATTTTATAAATTTGTATGATCTTGATGGTATTGACCCTGTCTGAATATTCGAGGAAAGATCATACGGAAATGGTTCACAAGTCATTGCATGAATGGTTTTCAGATTCATGTAATCATAGCTGATGAATATGTAAATTTTCTTCACCCAAAATTTAAATAATACTTTGCTGTTTTTGATCTATATTTTAAACATTTTGTTAAGGACTTCTATTTGTTTGATAAATTATTTTGTTACAGGGTTACAAAATCGAAGCTATCATACCTCAGATGTTTAATGACAAATTCAAGGACAAATTTAAAGAGGGGTCTTGGATGGGTATCAAGAATTTCGAAGTGATCCTTATCAACCGAAAGTTTATAAACACTTATGCTGAAAAGAAGATTTTGCTTGAGGAATCAACCCAAGTTGACAACCACTACAATATCTCTAATGATATGTACTATGAGTTTGTGATTTTCAAAAACATCTTGCAAGACAATGTTGAACATCTATACACTATTGCTATGTTTGTTTTAATTTTCAAAATATTAGTTTGTTGCATGTTTATAAAATCTATTATAAAAATCGTGATATTTATTCAAAATTTTATGTTATTTAGATGTAATAGGGGCAATCATGTGGGTTGGACCTCTCACTACAACTCAAGATTACAAAATTCATTTTAAGATCAAGGAAAGAGAGTAAGCATTCAATTAACAAAAGTTATGTTATATTTTTATTGATGCATGAATTATATCTAATTTCTTTAAATTTTATAAAGCAACACATACATCAATTGTGTTGCAAAGGATATAGTTGCTATGAAGTTCAATGATCTTTGGAACTCAAGTGAAAATTACAAAATGTTGTGTGTTTGAGATTTTGGCGCGTTGATAATTCCCCAAGTAAGAAAAGTTCAAGTTAATATATTTTATTTTGATGATAAAACATAATTCTAAAAATATTAATATATAACTCAAACAAAATTTTTACTATATATTTAGGAGTACAAATACTTGAAGGTTCTGGTGATATCTCGGATGTTATCTTTGATCCAGAAATTGAAGAAACCACTTCCATCAAAAGAGTGGTAAATTATTTACATTTAACTATAAAATTTGAATCATTTTAACAAAGCAAATAATTATTTATATTTAATATTTTTTTAGGATTTAATATTGGCAAATGCAAAAACTCTTGAAGTGGTTACAATTCCAAGTATTGTGTTCATATTTTATTATGTCATAACTCTTTTGAACTTATTTTTTATCGTCCTGTAATGTTTTACAGAATTTTTTTGATACAATTCTCTGTTATTTATTAAGGTACTATTTATGAAATTGCTTTTATATTTATGATATATGTCGTTGTTATTTGAATTTATCTTAACAGACACTGCATGTTTATTTGAAATTTATTAATCTCCATGCAAAGTAATAATATTAGTAGGTATATGTCAACTCAATATTTAAATCATGATATTTATTGCGTGAACCAATTTAATATTTTTATTGTTAAAAATTATAAATAATCAAAATTATTTTAGTAATAAAACAATTGGTTAATTTGCATGCAACGAAATAATGCATAGGTATATGTCAACTCAAGATTTAATCAATGATTTTTATTTAATTAATAGAAATAATTATTTTACTATAAATATACCTACATGAGTAGTAATTTTGAAAATTCATTTTGACTATATATTGATATATTTTAAATATTGTTCTCTTAAATAAAAATAATTGTATCTATAACAAACACAAAATATCAGTTTAACATCTAAGATTTAAACACACCAAAATTAGTTAACTAGCATATATAAATACTAAAAACGGATATTAACATAAATCAAATGTTGTATAAAACTAATTCAAAAACAAATGCAAAAAAATAACTGTTTAATCAGACGGAATTTAAACAGACCAATAATTAGTTAACTATCATATATAAATACTATAACTTCAATATTAACATAAATTTGCTAAATCAAACAATTCTACAATGTGAATAAAAAGAAAAAAAAAACTGTATGTTCACTGCGGGTCAGACTCTAGTAATAGGCAATAGCACCTTGTTAACGTTGGACCTTTTATGAAATCATGTGTCCACGTGACCATGAGATCAATGTAGACTCGCTGGACCACGAACACAATTTATTCAAGTTCACATGGAATATTCATACATCATACTTATTATACAAGACATGAGATTATTAAAGAGAAATGAAATACACAAAAGCTTTAAATCAAAGAAGAGACACACAACAAGTGAAGGATGTAGAGATGTTTCAAAGGGAAGAAGTGAATCTATAAGAAGAATAAGACAAAGTACTTTGCCAGCTTGTGTGGATCTGCTCTGCCTTTGCATCATTACCTGCTGCACCCATTGCAACATGTAACGGGTACAAATGCTCAGGCCATGGATGCGCCATTCTCGCGTTGGGAGCTTTTTCTTCCCACTCATTCACATCTCCATATCTGGAACAAAAACATATAACAATCAATGATTCTTATTTCGACTAAAAAAAATCAATGATTCTTATAACATTATCCAGCCAAAAATAGTAGTAAATTTGTAGCAATTGTATTACCTTCCTTGAAGAAGAGAATCTCTGAGCCAAAGATCAAACTCTAAAGCCCAAGGAACCGATGAGCCATTAGAGACACGATCCCTCAAGTTATGAGTAGCACTTCCAGAGCCAATGATAAGAACACCTTCCTCTTTCAGTGGAGCCAATGATTTTCCCATGTTGTAATGGTAAGTCCCATTTTGAGATGATTGAACAGAGAGTTGGCAAACCGGAATATTCGCCTCTGGATACATCAACATAAGAGGAACCCAAGCTCCATGATCGAGTCCTCTCTTTGTATCTTCATCAACACGCTTCATTCCACCTCCTCCCATTAGCAATTCTTTAACCCTCTTCCCCAACTCAATCGCTCCTGGTGCTTCATATTTCAGCTGCAAATTTCAAAAGTGACTCATATTGTAAAAATTGAAACTTAATGCATTTCTTAAACGGTCTGCTGTCTGGTTACGGTTTAGGACAAGCCCTAAGATAGTGATTTAAGTGAGACAAAAGTTAAGGCTTTTGTAAGAAAGAGGAAGAGAGAGAGAGAGAGAGAGACCTTGTACATGGGATCAGGGAAACCATTGAAATCGTGGATGGTGGAGTTGCGGAGAACAGTATTGACGGATGGAAACTCGGTGTCCCAGTGTGCGGAGATGACTAATATAGATTTGGGTTTGTGTTGAAAAACTTTGGGGGACCATGACTTGAAGAACTGTCTCGCTTCCAAGCTATCGTCAATGCTCAACGTGGGAGATCCATGAGATAAGAAGAATGTTTGATTCACTCTCTCCATTGAAACTCTCTCTTACTCTGTGCGTGTGTTCTTGCTGATTCTTCCCTCTTCTTCAAACGTTTCACCAAAACCCACCTGACCCAACTAAGTATTATGTGGGGAAGAAAGAAACGAGGGGCCACACCCACCTGACCCAACCGAGTATAGAGTCAAGACAATCCCTACAAAACGCGAAAGCTTCTTTGATTGGCAATCCGTGTGGTAAGACGATTTTCTTTACTATTAAATAGGCCTGTGCATTCGTATATTCGGTTCGGTTTCGGGTAGGAACCGTTCGGTTCTGGATATTTCGGTTCTAGAGATTTAGGACCCATCGGGTATTTTACAATTTTCGGTTCGGTTCCGGTTCGATTCCTATCGATTTCGGTTCGGTTCCGGATACCCATAACAAAAAAAATCTAACAAAAAAAGGAAAAAAAATGGTTTAGTTAGATATAATTGATTTATAACACCATATGTAATGTCTATTAATAAAATTTTTAATACACTTTTTAATGAAATGAATTTTTTGAAAAAAAAAGAAATAAAAATTCCACATCGAAAATAAAAAGGAAAAATTTGGTAGAGTTTTAGCTATAAATAATTTTTTTTAATCTTCTAAAACTTACCATTTCAAACAATTGGGCTTAGTAAAATCGATGATCCATATGTTTATATATATTATACGTTATGTTTAATATATATGTATATATATTTTTCGGGTATTTGGATACCCGATCGGGTATCGGTTCGGTTCCGGGTATTACCCAATACTCACGGTTCCAAAATAAATTACCCATCGGATAAATACTATATAACCATATCGGTTTCGGGTCGGTTCATTTCGGGTCGGTTCCGGTTCGGGTAATCGGTTCTGGTTAAAATGCTCAGGCCTACTATTAAATTATAACTTCCAAATGTAGGGATCTTAATTTTAGTTTCTTAATAGTAAAATATTAATATTATGAATTTATTTTAGTTAAATATTAAATTTTAAGATAAAAATAAAATAAACCAATTATTTATAGACACATGGGTATCTTAGAATTTTTTTTGTTGAGTTTCTCTAACGAGATACTCTCTCTTTTTTTTTAAAAAAAATCTTTTTTTTTTAAATAGTTAGAACCCATCTTAGAATATCTATATTGGAGGTTACTAATGAGGTTACCATTAAATCATCTTTAACGGTGGAGAATTCTATTGAGATTTTTTTTTTCATCTGAAAGATCATATATATTAGAATCGAATCTAACGGTTTCTTTGAACAACATTACAAAAGCATACTTATCAAACACCAAAGGCAACTAGCCTACCCCAACATCACTACCACTAACCGTTCCATTCTTACCAAAAAACAAAGAATGGAACCCAAAAAATGAATGTAACCAAAGAATGAATGTAAACAAACTCAAAGAAAGGGTAGAACTCTTTCATCTCCAAAGAATGAATGTAACCACCTTGGAGCCCCGTAGCAACGTAGGACTGATTAAAATCACAGGTGATTACGCTTTGGACAATGAAAAAAGCCCCTCTATTTAAGGCTTCAGATTCGCAAATGCACTGCCAAGCTTCAAAACTTTTTAGCCACGACCCGATCAAGGGGGATTAAAAGAGGAAATTCGGCTAAACTTTAGGACGCATGACTGCCTTGAAGAGGTCACCAAAAGAACCCGAAAACACAACCTTAATAAAATGATGGCTAGACATACTAGGCATGGTCCATTCGAGAATCTTCAGGTCACCATCAGCCTTTGAAGTAACACCAGCAAAGGAATGTCTACTATTGAGTAAGACTTGTCCCCTTTCATCACGAACCACCCAACTTGCTCCAAGAATTTTGGATTTCTTGCACCAAAATTTACCGATGTTGCATTTTATCCAACCTTTCGGGGGTTCCTTCCATTTCTTAACTGCTGAATGAACTAACTCACGTTCAGTAATCTCTGCTTCTTGTTCCACTGTTTGCGCTATAAACCAAAGCTCTGCTTCGTCTCTCGCTTTCGCCACTATCTCAGGAGACGAGAAAAATACTCCCTCAAATGCAAACCAGTTTCTATCCTTCCATAGAAACCAAACGATCCACGACCAAGTTTGAATCAGAGATTCTGGTCTCCAGTTTTGCTCTTTCCAATTTCAAACAACGTTTGCATATTAACCAAAATAGATTCCGGGTGAAAATCATCAACTGGTGAAGGGATGGCAGACACTGCCCACACTTGTCTAGTGAATGGACAACTAAACAGTACATGGTTGATTGACTCGTCCTCGTAACCACATATTTAACACGTCGGATCAGTTTTCATACCTCTTTTGATGAGCAGATTGTTTACAGGTAGTGCCTTACTAAGCACCTTCTAAAGGAAATTTTGGATCTTCAGGACCGTTTTTATCTTCAAGGATTTTGCTTTAAGGTAGTTGAATGACGGGAGCATTTCGGCCTCAACTTGAAAACTCGGTTTGTTGAGCTACGAGTAGAGCCAGTACCCGGATTTTACAGTATACTGCCCGCTTTTATTAAATCTCCATACCCAGAAATCACTACTTCCACCACTGGTTGCTTCTTTAGAATGATCTCGACATCGCCGGGAACACAAATTTCTTCAAGTTTGGCCTTGTCCCATCGCTAAGATGCAGAGTCTATCAAGTCACAAGCCAAAATATTAACGTTAAAGAAATATTTTTTTTCGCCCGGGAGCTCGAATTCCTTCGTCATCCTTGATCCATTGATCAATCCAGACCTGAGTTGTAATTCCATTGCCTACACCTTTTTTGAGACCACGAACAAGTAAGTCTCGCCCAAATAAAATACTTCTCCAGGCAAAGGATGGTCGATCTCCTAAATTGGCGTCCAGAAAGGTGAGGATGGGTGATAGCGACTTTTGATGAAAGTAGCCATTAAGCAGTTGGGGTCTTGAATCAATTTCCACGCCTGTTTCGCAAGCATTGCTTCATTAAATCCTTATATTCTTCTAAAACCCATACTGCCAAGCTCTTTTGGGATGCACATCTTGTCCCAAGACAGCCAATGAGTCTTTTTGATGACTCGAGGAGTTCCACCACAAGTTAGATATAGAGCTCGTCATGATGGCGCATATCGTCTTTGGCAATTTGAAACAAGACATTGAGAAGACAGATAAGGCAGAGGCAACTGTTTTGAGGAGGATCTCTTTCCCGCCTTGAGAAAGGAACCTAAACTACAAACCATTGAGATGGGCATACATTTTGTCTTTGAGGAAACCCAGAAAATTGATCTTGGATCCGCTAAAGCACTCGGGTAAACCCAAGTACTTACCCACGCCACCCTCTGCTTCGATACCCAGCTTTGCTTTCATATCCAGTATCGTCTGATCGTCAACCATTGATCCAAACGTTATGGCCGATTTATTAAGATTAATGGTCTGACCAGTTGCCTCTTCATACACCTTGAGTAATCTTTGTAACACCTCAAACTGAGATAGAGATACCTCACACATGAAAAGACTATCATCGGCAAATAAAAGGTGATGAATGGCAGGCCCTTGATGAGAGAATTGGATTCCTGAAATTTCACCTTGAAGATGAGCGCGGTTCATGAGGTGAGTAAGACCTTCTATGCAGAGAGCGAAGAGGAAAGGAGATAGGGGATCCCCTTATCTCAAACCCCTTTGCGGAATCACCATACCATGGGGTTGACCGTTTATGAGAACTGAAAACCGGACTGTTGTTACAAAAAACATGATCCAAGACACCCAAATATCATGAAATCCAACCACTTCAAGAAGACCTCTCAGATATGACCATTCCACCTTGTCGTAGGCTTTATACTTGTCGGTTTTAACAGCCATACTTTTTTTAGAAATAGCCGGATTGATCCTCAAGGCATGAAGCGTCTCATGGGCAATGGTGATACTGTCCGTAATTAGCCTGTCAGCTACAAATGCTGATTGATTCACCCAGACAATGGAGGGGAGAAAGGGATGTAGCCTTCTAACCAGCACCCTGTACACTATTTTGTATAAAACCGAACACAAGCTAATTGATCTCAAATTCACCATATCTTCCGGATCCGATACTTTGGGTAGGAGGCATAGATGGGTGTAATTCCATTCCTCAGGGAATTGACCAGAAATGAAGAAGTTCTGCACCTCACTTGTTACATGTGTTCCAATAGAGTCCCAATAATGTTTGAAAAAGAGGCCAGACATAGCATCCGGTCCAGGGGCACTGCTGTATTTGATTGAAGAAACAACCTTGAAGATTTCTTATTTCAAGTAGGTCTGATGAGAGCGGGTTGGTAGCATCCGAGGCTCTTGAAGTAAAACCAACAAACCAGTCTCTGAAATTGGTCGGATTAGAGGATTTGAAAAGCGAGGAGAAATAGTCAACCGCGACATCTCCCTTGGCAGCCTCAGACCATTTGAATACACCGTTCACGTCCCTTAGCTTCTCAAGTCTAACCCTTGATCGATTTGCTTTTACCGAGTCATGAAAGACTTTCGTGCATCAGTCTCCATGTTTGAGCCATTTTAATCTGCTTTTCTGTCTCCAAAATAAGTCCTCTCTATAAGCTTTTACCAACTCCTTTTTCAAATACTGGATTCTGGCCGAAGATGGTTTGTCACTGGACAGGACCCATTCTAATCTTCGTTCCAATATGGAGATTCTATCCCTTGCACTGAAAAGCATGTTTTTCTTCCAAGAACTTAAAGATTTCCTACATGCTTTCAGACTATCAGCTACTTTTGGCCTTGCCGAATTTGAGTTCCATGCTCTCTCTATCTCCTGCCTGATAGGTTTCTAAGTTTTACCCTATTCTAACTGCAAGTGAACAGCAATGTCAAAGTAGTATATAGGGCTATCGAATCCACAGGGACACTTGGTCTCAATAGAAACAGAAACGTAGAGATTAAACTAGAAATAAGCAGATGGTGAAGTAAATAAATTGCGAAGCAAGAAAGTAAACAGTAGCAGAGATTAACGGTTGTGAAGCAATAAACTAAAAGCGTCAAGCCTAGGGTATTCTCAGGAAATCAGACAAGCAGACAGTTCATTCAGCAAGGATCTAATTAAGCACAGTTCAAGAACTCAAAACACAGATATAGAATTAACCAAATTCCTTTGCGATAATTCTCTAAGCCTAAGTGCAGCAAACCAAACTTTCGTTTGCGAGAACTAACAGATTAAACTAGCATTAATCTCAAGTTTGATATGTTCACAATTATCCTAAACCAAACTTCCGTTTGCGCAAAGTTTAATTGCCCAATTTAATTAGTTCAGATTCCTAAACCCCACTTCCGTGACGTATTTAGCAACCTAAGATCTAGATTCTAATTGATCAGGTTAGAACTAGCTTTAAGCACAATTAAATTGAAGAACAGATATAGTTATGAATCCTTAACTAAATTTGAACAAGTCTAGCAAGTCATGAAATCCTATGTGAGAAACCCTAAACTCAACTATGGATCTACTCAGACATGATTAATGAAAACATAATCAAAGAAATAATAGATTGCATATAAGAAATTAAATAGATAAAGGGGTTCGAAATCTTCTCCAAAATAAGTGAATACAGGAAATAGATCAGCCCCAAAAGCTCTAGAAATCTCTTAGCTATTAGTATCAAAGCCTAATGTAAAGCGTATGTAAAATAAACACCAAAAACTAGTATATATAGGCATAATCTCGGATGGGGCTTCTGTGTAAATACTGGAACTATTCTGGGCCTCTTTGCAAATCTTCATAACTTGTTAAACCGACGCGTATGGCCCATCTCGCTAGTGTGTCGACCGATGCACAATGTGTGTCGGTCGATGCATGATCAATAAATCGGACAGTGAGTAAATCTCTCGGCCAAAACGTCCCAAAAGTCACAAAATGCTCCATATATCTCCAATTAGCTCCAAACCTGATTAAACCTGTAAAAGACTCTAAACAAAGACAAAAGACACTAAAAACACAACTATATCATGGTTTAGAATGGGTAAAAACCATGATATATCAACTCCCCCACACTTAGCCTTTGCTTGCCCTCAAGCAAAACATAGAACTAAAACATGGTGAAGAGGTTTGAAAACTCTTCAGAAACTCATTTCATCCTAGAAGCTACAATACTCAGATTCCCCTTAGTAAACCACTGCAAAAATCAATCACAGGATATCAAGACCACAATGTACTTCCCCCACACTTAGCAACTGTCCTAGGTAAACTCCACAATCACATTCAAGCATTCAAATTCTCCCTACTGACTTCTGCAAGTATTTAAGTGCGGTCTCACCTAAGGAGTATCGATCAAAGGGCACATGGATTCTTACCTTATCAGCTCTAGACCACCATACTATCTTTCTCTAGTCCCTTTCTTCTCTTTCCCTTCTTTAACAACTGATTTTTCCCCACTGGGTATCATTTTATTTTTTTTATCAGTGTTCTTCCCGTTATGGGGTGTACTTTGGACACATTCCATGGATCACATGAGAGATAATAGTGTTTGCTACTATTCTCATGACCACTTCGGAGTTACTAACTCATCCTCAGTTTATTATATTTTTTTTTTTTTACTTTACAGAAGGGGAGAAGGGAACTAAATAGGACAGGTTTACAGGCTGTGTCAGAACTAACAAGGGAATCCGACACAAAGTATACCAAGCCCTTAGGTGAGAAATCTAAGTCAGTATTAAGGTTGAAGTCAGTAAAGGATCCTCTGATACCTGAAGTGATGTGGGTGTTCCCAGTAGGTTGATCCGTGATGGGGTTTTCTAATAGTCATAGATAGATCCTGCAACTTCATCCCAATGGTTACTTAAGTTCCTGCAAGTCTTGTAAATCTTCTCAGAAAATCATAGTTTCTTACTTAAACTATTTTGACTCAATAAAACAATTTTTTTTTTTGAAAAACGGACTGACTCTTAAGAAAACAGAAAACAAAAGTCAGTAGCACCTCCCCCACACTTAAGACACACTGTCCCCAGTAGTGTCCAGCGAAGGATCGGTAAAAAGAAAATAAAAATTGAAAAGGTGAAATTATGTCTGCCGGGTTACCTCTGTCGCTAAGCATCGATCGTTGCACTAAGTGCATCGACCGTTACTTGGCAATTTTCGTGTATAGTCGATCGTTGCTCAGGACCGCAACGATCGCTGCAATGAGATTCCTTTCGTGTTGTGACGATCGACACAGAAGTGCGTCGATCGTTGCACTGCGATTTAACCGAGACCTGCAAACATAAACTCACCAGAAAAAAAACAGACGTAAAATCCTAGCAAAAACACCAAAAATTAAGTAGAAAAACACCAGTACCTAATGGTGGGTTGCCTCCCACCCAGCGCTTGTTTAAGGTCAATAGCTTGACCGGACGGATGGGAATTTTCAAGTGGAGGGTGCAGCATCCAGAGGCAAAATCTGACCTCTTGGAATCTCGGCCTTAGCCCAATAGTGTTTTACCCTCTGCCCATTAACAGCAAACTCATTACCTTCCTTGCCAATTAAAATGACAGCTCCATATGGACGCACTTCTTTGATCGTGTAGGGTCCAGACCATCTTGATTTCAGCTTGCCTGGAAACAAATACAAGCGAGAATTGTATAACAGTACCTGATCGTTAGGCTTAAATCGTCTGGAGACAATCTTTTTGTCATGATAAGCCTTAGTCCTTTCCTTGTACAACTTTGAGTTCTCATAGGCAAAATGTCTAATCTCATCCAACTCATTGAGCTGTATCAATCTCCTCTCTGCAGCTGGTTTGAGGTCAAAGTTCATCTGTTTTACAGCCCATGCTGCCTTGTGCTCAAGTTCTACTGGCAGATGACATGCTTTCCCATACAGCAAATGGAATGGAGTAGTCCCTAATGGCGTTTTAAATGCAGTCCTGTAGGCCCATAAAGCATCATCAAGCTTAGCTGCCCAATCTTTCCTTGTCTTCCCAACTGTCTTCTCCAGGATCTCCTTGATTTGTCTGTTAGAAACCTCTACCTGTCCACTAGTCTGTGGGTGATAAGGAGTAGCAACTCGGTGGTGCACTCCATGCTTCCTCAGGAGCTTCTCAAAAACCTTATTAATAAAGTGAGATCCTCCATCACTAATAACTATCCGAGGCACTCCAAATCTAGGGAATATGATGGATTTAAATAGCTTAATGACTACTGAAGAGTCATTGGTTGGACTAGCTATTGCTTCTACCCACTTAGAAACATAATCCACAGCAACTAATATGAATTTATTCCCATAAGATGAGGGAAAGGGACCCATAAAGTCTATGCCCCAACAATCAAAAACCTCAACCTCAAGAATGAAATTCTGAGGCATCTCATGCTTCCTGCTTATTTTCTCTCTCCTCTGGCAGGCATCACAATGAGAAATAAAGGAGTGAGTATCAGCGAACATTGTAGGCCACCAGAAACCTGCTTGCAAAACCTTAGACACAGTCTTAAATGTAGCAAAATGTCCTGCATAATCTGATCCGTGACAGTGGAAAAGGATATCTGGAACCTCTGACTCAGCAACACATCTTCTATAAAGGCCATCCGAACAATGATTATAGAGGTAAGGTTCATCCCAATAGTACCTCCTAAGTTCTCTGAAAAACCTCTTCTTTTCATATCCTTTCAGATTATTTGGTTCAGTCTCTGCAGCTAGATAATTGACTATGTCTGCATACCATGGTCGATCATTTGTTGCGACAACATTAATCTCGAACTCATGCCTTCCAATACGTATCGTGAAAGTTTCTGCGTCTGTATCCACGCTGCAACGATCGTCACAGTCGAATGTATCGATCGTTGCTGTCCCGATAGATGCATCGATCGACGCTGATGTAGCATCGATCGACGCAACGCGATTAATCCGACAGTTCTGCAGATTTCTGTCCAAATCTGTCTCACAGATTGTCCCAACCATATTGACGTTTTCTTCAGGCAAATAGTCATTAATTGGCACGTCCTACTCAACCAGCATCCTCGAAAGATGGTCAGCAACTCCATTTTCAACCCCCTTCTTATCTCTCACTTCAATATCGAATTCCTGAAGCAACAGGATCCATCTCAACAATCTTGGCTTAGCATCCTTCTTCTGCATCAGATACTTCAGTGCTGAATGATCAGTGTGGACAATTACCTTAGAGCCAACAAGATAAGAGCGAAATTTCTCAAATGCAAAGACAACTGCCAGCAACTCCTTCTCTGTAGTGGCATAGTTTCTTTGTGCATCATCCAGTGTCCTACTGGCATAATAGATAGCATGAAGCTTTCTATCTTTCTTTTGTCCAAGAACAGCTCCTACAGCATAATCACTTGCATCACACATTACTTCGAAAGGCAAATCCCAATCCGGTGGCTGAACTATGGGAGCACTCACTAATGCCTGCTTGATCTGTTCAAATGCAGTTTGACAATCTGCAGTGAACTCAAATTTGGTGTCTTTGCACAGCAAAGCAGTTAGTGGCCTAGCAATCTTACTAAAATCCTTAATGAACCGTCTATAGAAGCCAGCATGTCCAAGAAAGCTTCTAATAGACTTAACAGAATCAGGTGCCCGCAGGTTGGTCATGACCTCGATTTTAGCGCGGTCCACTTCTATTCCCGCTTCGGACACTTTATGTCCAAGCACAATGACATCTCTGACCATGAAATGACACTTCTCCCAGTTAAGAACTAAGTGCTTCTCTTCACATCTTTTCAGAACCTTACACAGATTATCTAAGCATTCATTATAGGATGATCCATATACTGAGAAATCATCCATGAATACTTCCATAAAATCCTCAATCATATCTGTGAATATGGACATCATGCATCTCTGGAAAGTGGCTGGCGCATTGCAGAGTCCAAAAGGCATCCTACGGTAAGCAAAAGTCCCATATGGACAAGTAAAAGTGGTCTTTCCCTGATCCTCTGGATGGATGGGAATCTGAAAGAAACCTGAGTAGCCATCTAAGAAGCAGTAGTAAGGATGATTTGCTAACCTTTCGAGCATCTGATCAATAAAAGGTAAAGGAAAATGATCCTTCCTAGTAGCAGCATTAAGTTTCCTGTAGTCTATGCACATCCTGTGTCCTGTCACAGTCCTAGTAGGTATCAGCTCGTTCTTCTCATTCTTCACGACTGTAACACCTCCCTTCTTTGGTACTACATGGACTGGACTCACCCAATCACTATCAGAGATAGGATATATAATTCCAGCGTCAAGGAGTTTCATAATCTCCTTTTTGACTAATTCCTGCAGATTATGATTAAGTCTCCTCTGATGTTCGATTGATGTCTTGGACTCATCCTCAAGATGTATCCGGTGCATGCACAGCTCTGGTGAGATTCCTGAAATATCATTAAGGGAATAGCCAAGAGCTTTGCGATGCTTGCGCAGCTTGCTTAGCAGTAAAGTGAGCTCTGCGTTGTTCAGGCTAGCATTAACAATCACTGGGTATGTTGAATTAGGTCCAAGAAAAGCGTACCTTAGCCCGGATGGAAGTTGTTTCAGATCTATTTTCGGAGCCTTTTCTTCTGCCCAGTCTCTGTCGTCTTGCAACGATCGATGCTTAGATGGTGTCGATCGTTGCAGTCCCGCGTCAGACACTTCTACCTGCATTGCAACCTCGACAGAATCCATCAATCTTGTATAGCACATTGCAGGCTCGTCCTGTAGGTATTCCAACTCCAAAATAGAACTCAGTAAAGCCCTCTCTAGTGGGTCCTCAGCATGTGATTGATGGAAGTACTCTGCAGCTAAATCACCCAATGTATCCACATAAAAGGTTTGCCCATCGATGGTTGGTCTCTTTACCAGTTTGTTCATGTCAAAACTCATCTTTAGATCTCCCACATTTAGAACTATTTTGCCTCCTTGACAGTCAATCATCGCACCAGCTGTTGCCAAGAAAGATCTGCCCAGAATCAATGGGTCTTTTGGCTCCTGTCCATATTGTAGAACCACAAAATCAGTTGGGATTACGCACTTGCCAACTGTTATAGGCACATCCTCTATTACTCCTTCGGGAATCCTGACTGATCTGTCTGCCAAAACCAGTGATATCCTAGTTGGTATAAAATCTGTCATCCCTAGTCTTTTAGCAACTGAAAGGGGCATCAGATTTACACTAGAGCCAAGATCACATAGGGACCTTTCGAACCTCTCCTTGTAGATAGCACAATCTAATACGAAGCTGCCTGGATCTTTTAATTTCTCTGGAATTCTGCCTTGAACCACTGCACTACATACTTCATTGAGCATCATTATACTTTCCTCGTCAGACCATTTACCCGAAATTGCATCCTTAAGGCATCTCTTCATCATGGGGGAAGTTTCAATTTGAATCCAACAAAGGTACTTCAACCTTCACCTTCTTTATGAACTCCTTCCACTTTGCATACTGCCTATCATTCTTAGCTTTTCTGGGGTTCTTGGGATAAGGTATCTTAGGCTTGTATACCCTTTCAGCCGACTGTTTTGGGTTTTCAGCACTCGAACTTCCTGCAGTCTCCTTGTGTCGATCGTTGCTCTTATCGCACCGATCGATGCTAGGCGACTTTGTTACGACCTCCGGTTCCTTGATTTCGCTTGGCAACGATCGTTGCTTAGATGCATCGATCGATGCGCGGCGAATATTGCGTATCTCATCTTCCAGCTCGTCAATTTCCACGAGTTCCTCAACGCTCAACTGCTTTTTCTGGCCAGATGACAGCTCCTTACCACTTCTCAATGTCACGGCATTGCATTGGTACTTAGGATTGGCATCAGTCCTTCCCGGGAGATATCCCTCTTCCCTTTGAGCATGCCCAGCAGTTCTTGCAACCTTAGCATCAAGCTCTTTCATGTGTGTGTTCAAACTCTCAAACTTCCCATTCAGATCCCTGTAGATTGTATCCATTTTCGCGTCAGCATCTGCTGCGTACTTAGTCTGATTCTCCATTAGCTGTCTTATCATCATCTCTACTTTACTATCAGACTCGTTGGCTTTCTTAAAACCACCTTGCTGAACTCCATTTGAGGACCTGTTTCCCTGTTGACTTCTGAATCTACTACCTTGGAAACCAGAACCTCCCATGTAATTCACTTCTTCTTCCTGAGTGTCCTCCTCAGTCTGAATTACCTCTATATCTTGGGTAGAGTGGACCGCTTTCTTACTTGTTAGGAGATCGTACACTGTGTCTAGCCTAGACCTAATCTCAGTCATGTTAGAATCCTCTGTACTTCCGCCGGATTTCTTTCTTTTTTCATCTATAGATTTGCAACTGTAGCTGTTAATAAGGTTCCCAATCAACTGCTTAGCTTGTGTAGGAGTCCTGGTGTTGAAATTAGCATTACTGGAATTATCCAGCGCAGTCTGATAAGGGAGATCTATGCCTCTGAAGAAAATACCAATCAGCTGTACTTCTGTGAATCCATGGTGTGGACAGTCACGCTGATACTGCTTAAATCTCATCCAGGCAGTCTTCAAGGGCTCCACATCTCCTTGGGAAAAGGTGAGTATGTCCTGTCTGGACTGATCCGAGCGCACATCATCATAAAAATGACGCAAGAACTCACTCTTTAAGGCTGCCCAAGTAGTATACTGACCAGGTGCCAGTTGTCTCAGCCATGCACTAGCGTCTCCAGCAAGACTGTGCGGAAATAGCTTAAGGAACAGATAGTCCGGGCATACTCCTTCATACTTCATGCCAGTGACTATGTCCTCAAACTTGTCAATATGATCCATAGGCTGCTCTGCTTGAAGACCATGAAAAGCAATCTGTCTCATCAGCTGGTAGTAGATGGTCTTTACCTCAAAATCATTCCTCTCAAAAGCAGGAAGCACTAGAGCTGCTCGGTTTGCATGAAACTCATCAGGTCTGTTGTAATCAGCTAGTGTCCTCTCATGAACCACCATCTCTCTACCTTGGGCCTGTCCTTGACCCTGGTTTCGGTTCAGCTCCTGTTGCTGTTGCTCAGGAGGATCAGGGATGACATTCCCTTCAGCATCAACCCGATGCCCATCAGCATTGTACGGGTTGTCATCTTGGTCCCTTAGGGTACCTTCAGCATCTGGTATCAAGATCAAACGTTCTCGTACCATTCTCTCTCTCTTTTCTCTTCTGTTAGTCCTTTCTAGACGTCCAAGTTCCTCTAGTCCGAGATTAAGCAAGCTCGAGTTCGGATTACTTCGAGTTTTCTGCGTTGGCATAAACTGTCTGTAATCGTCCAACAACGATCGATGCTATCAGTGCAACGATCGATTCAATCTCAGAATCGCCTAGTGACGATCGACGCAAGGGATGCAACGATCGACGCAAGGCGAAATTCGTACCTGCGACAGAGAGAAATCAGAGAAAAAGTTAGCAAAATCAAAAAAACAAAAAACGAAAAAGAACAAAAACAAAAAGAAAAATTTCTAGCAAAAACCCTAAGTTCGGTCCTATCGAAGACTCTAAGAGTCCCCGGCAACGGCGCCAAAAACTTGATAGGTTTCTAAGTTTTACCCTATTCTAACTGCAAGTGAACAGCAATGTCAAAGTAGTATATAGGGCTATCGAATCCACAGGGACACTTGGTCTCAATAGAAACAGAAACGTAGAGATTAAACTAGAAATAAGCAGACGGTGAAGTAAATAAATTGCGAAGCAAGAAAGTAAACAGTAGCAGAGATTAACGGTTGTGAAGCAATAAACTAAAAGCGTCAAGCCTAGGGTATTCTCAGGAAATCAGACAAGCAGACAGTTCATTCAGCAAGGATCTAATTAAGCACAGTTCTAGAACTCAAAACACAGATATAGAATTAACCAAATTCCTTTGCGATAATTCTCTAAGCCTAAGTGCAGCAAACCAAACTTTCGTTTGCGAGAACTAACAGATTAAACTAGCATTAATCCCAAGTTTGATATGTTCACAATTATCCTAAACCAAACTTCCGTTTGCGCAAAGTTTAATTGCCCAATTTAATTAGTTCAGATTCCTAAACCCCACTTCCGTGACGTATTTAGCAACCTAAGATCTAGATTCTAATTGATCAGGTTAGAACTAGCTTTAAGCACAATTAAATTGAAGAACAGATATAGTTATGAATCCTTAACTGAATTTGAACAAGTCTAGCAAGTCATGAAATCCTATGTGAGAAACCCTAAACTCAACTATGGATCTACTCAGACATGATTAATGAAAACATAATCAAAGAAATAATAGATTGCATATAAGAAATTAAATAGATAAAGGGGTTCGAAATCTTCTCCAAAATAAGTGAATACAGGAAATAGATCAGCCCCAAAAGCTCTAGAAATCTCTTAGCTATTAGTATCAAAGCCTAATGTAAAGCGTATGTAAAATAAACACCAAAAACTAGTATATATAGGCATAATCTCGGATGGGGCTTCTGTGTAAATACTGGAACTATTCTGGGCCTCTTTGCAAATCTTCATAACTTGTTAAACCGACGCGTACGGCCCATCTCGCTAGTGTGTCGACCGATGCACAATGTGTGTCGGTCGATGCATGATCAATAATCGGACAGTGAGTAAATCTCTCGGCCAAAACGTCCCAAAAGTCCCAAAATGCTCCATATATCTCCAATTAGCTCCAAACCTGATTAAACCTGTAAAAGACTCTAAACAAAGACAAAAGACACTAAAAACACAACTATATCATGGTCTAGAATGGGTAAAAACCATGATATATCACTGCCGTACCAAGGGCTGGTACAAAAACCTTTTGTCAAATCTGAAATGACCGCGGTATGGTTTTTGAGAAGCTAACAACTTGATTTAAATAGGCCGATTATCAGATCCCCGCTTATCTAGCATTGATTGATTTGAAGCTGGAAATCTGTTATACCAATCTTTGTTCCTAAAACATCAATTCAAACAGCTTTGTATCCACAAAGTACCTCGCCAACCACCCCATGTAAACTTATTGCCTCTGCTCTCAAGTTCCTCCATTTCGCATACAGCCAGCATGTTATTGAAATCAGTGAAGGAAGCCACCGATCTACACGGACCTCCAATCTTCTCCTCATTGTTCTTTATCTCATTAAAGTCACCAATAAGGCAACAACAATCCTTTCGAGTCGCTCTAGTTCTGCATAATCTTTCCCAAACTACACTACGCCCTGTATGAGAATGCTCTCCATATATACAAGAAAGGAAAAAGGAGACTTCTTCAACCTGAATTAGACAATCCAAGAGATTTTTATCCGCAAACTTCCTACTTAGTTTTACACTTTTCTTCCAAAATAAAGCCAAGCCCCCACTGAGCCCTCTAGGATCGATAGTATATACATGATCATAGCCCAACCAAACTTTTAAGTCAACAACTACATTCCTACAGCTTTTTGTTTCCATCAAGAATGGTACCTCCGGGAAATGTGTTTTACGCATCTCTTTTAGGCGTTGAATCGTTAGACCTTGAGGCCACCCCAAAACCTTGCAAATTTCAGCTCATGAAGCTCATTATTGTTTAGACGATCCCTCATTTGGGATCACCTTGAGGATTTTCTTTTTTGAAGTGGTGGTAAGTTCCTCATCTTAGATCACTATCTTTCTTTTCTTTCCTCCAACAATCGCTTTGACCATTAGCTTGGCAATTTCATCTCGTAGTGTTAGCTCAGGTTCCTTCACTTTCACCAAATCTCTTTCTGCTTTTGATGGTCTTCTGCGAGGTTTAGGTCTTTTCTTTGTGGTCCCGGATGAACAACGTGCATAGCTACCTGTTCTAAAAACCGTTGGACCATCAGAAGAAGGACATAGCCTATCCAGAACCGATATCCTAGCATTGCATTCCTTAAAGAGTCCCGGATCAGAGTCTCCTCTCGAGACATTACCAGAACGAATCTCAGCACTCATTAGCTTCTCCTGAAGTACTGAAACTTCTTTGTTAGTGGAAGATGTCATAGATTACTCATAGTCAAATACGATTCCTTTTCCTTTGTCCAAGTCTTTGGTGAGAGTAGGAATAGATTCCAAACGCAAAACCGTTCTTTGAAGAACCGGGTCCTGTTCTGCCTCCCGAACGGTTGATTTAACTCTCTCCTCTCTGATGAGTTTATCATCACCATTTGAAACCAATAGGTATCTCCGCATCTCCTCTAGAACTTCCTTGGAAATCTTAGGTATGCCCGTTAATGGATTGAATCCGACCTGATCTTCATTTAGAACACCAAATAATGGATCTTCTTCATTAATGATAGACGGTCTTTGCACTTGTTCGGCCTGCATTCTCTGCTTTCTTTCAGCCGCTTCATCTCTTCGTTTCTTCACCAGAATGGGACAAAGGCTCTTTTCGTGGTTAAGACGATGACATGAGAAGCAGCGTTTTTGGATTTTTTTCATAATGAAAGTGTATGTTTGCAGTCTTTCCTCCTCTGAGACCAATAAATCTTGACATTCTCAACGGATTAGCGACATTGAAGATTACCTTGACGTGAACAAAATCCTGCATAATAGGCTGAGAAGGGTCAAAGGCGACCTCTTTTACCGCCCCTATCAAGTCTCCCAACGCCGTAATAGCTCCAATAGTGTAGTTATCCACTGGGATTTTACTGATCTGGAACCAGAGCGGGATGTACTGAAGGTAGTCCTCTGGTGGATTCTCAACCAGACGATCAAGCACCATGGTCCATTCGTTGAAGGTTTGGAATCCTTTTTCGAGAACCTCGATCAAATCGTGCTCCTTCTGGAGGATAAATTGAAATTTCTCTTTCGATAAAGCTACTCCCCTGACCTTACCTTCTTTTCCCCACTTCCTGGGCATGTTCATAATCATTGACGACATCTTCTAGCATTCGGGGTTTAAAAGTCTCCCATGATACTCAACTGATTCTCCTCTCTCGAGCTGTACTCGGGTATATAAGGTAGCGTCGTCTTCATCAAGTGGTAAGGCCATTAGGGCCGTATCCATGGCGATCGACATTTCTAACAAAATCGGAATCTCAGAAAATTCTCAGCGGTCAAGACCTTCGTAGGATTCCTGAACCTTTAGAAATTTTTTTTTTTTAAGTTTCCCAAACCCTAGATCCCCAATTCGATTTGGAATGAAAGAGGCACAAAGGAATGAAAAGAGGATGGAATTTCTGAAAGGAAACGTGTTTTTCCAACCTAAACTTTATTCCAAAGAAAATCAAAGACTCTTCTTGAGAAAGAGAGACTTGAGCCCATAAGGAGGGTTTCTTGATATGCGTTGTATGAATTCTATTGAGATTCTTAAAAGTCTTAATATTATTATTTTAATTTTAATTTAATTATATCATTGTATTTTTTTTAAATTATTTTTTTTTATAAAAATTATATCAATTAAGAGGTGATATTTGTCACCGCTTCTCTCTCTTCGAAGAGAGAGATTATCTCTCCCTTGTTCTCTGATTTCATCGTCCACAAGGTGAGAGTTTGTATCGGTGGTTCTTCTTTGATGTTATGATATTCATACATTTTCATGCATTTAGGCTTGTATATAGTTCTTTTTTTTACTTCTTTTCTCCATCATTCATACCATTTTGTCGAGTCATTGTCGCATCTAGAGTTTAGAGTTGTTTAGGACTAGGAGTAGGCACTTTAGGCTTGCATTTGAAGTGTTTCCTTGTGATTTTGCAGATGATTTGGAGTTGGATGAGGAGTTTGGAGCTCAAAGGACCAAGAAAGAGGCAGCAGGAGTGCATATCGGCCAGGATATCGGCTTGCAGGCCGATACACACTCTCGGTTTAAATCAGAAGAAGCCATATCGGCTAGGATATCAGCTAGATGAACCGATACGCTTGTTGCCCAGAAAAATCCGAAGACCAATATCGGCCAGCGTATCGGTTTGGCTGGCCGATACAGTTCCCAGATTTCACTTGGATCCGGGTCAACACCCGGTTTTTTCCGGGTTGACCCGGCTCGTACCCTATTGACTATTTAAGCCAAAAACCTATTTCTTATTGTTTCTTAAGCTGTTTTTGATGTTCTAAACTCTTTTGTAAGAACAAATTGAATTCCTTTGATTAATCTAGTTCTTCTTTTGTGATTCCTTCAACAAATTTCTCAATCCATCACTAATCTCCCATGATCAACTCTATTTCTATGAGTTTTGTTGATCTAATGATGATTAGTGAGTAGTTCTCCATAGGCTTATGGGTTAGGTAGGATTAGGGGTGATCAATAGATTTCTAGTGATTGATTGTTTAAAATCTCATCTAGCAAAGTGTGCTTAATGCCTAATTAATCTTGATCACATTGATTAGGATGTTTAGAATTTCTTGTTCACAACATGTTCGATGAAATTCCAGTTTCTAGCTTTGTTAGGACTTTCACATTCTAGCGCATGAAAATGTATGTCTAGAGTGATCGTTTTCTGTTTGGAACCTGTTTGAATGCTCGTTTGATTCGAATTCACAAATGATGATTTGTTCTTGAGTTAGGATTAAGTGAAGAATTGGTATTAAGAGATTAAACTGATTTACTTGGTGTGTTCCATGCTAGGAGATTAGCTTTTAAAAGTTTGAATTAGGATTCCTTGATCATCCCGAGTCACCTGTCCGTTGACCTTAACCTTTAGGCCTTATCCTTGTCATTGATTGAATCACTTGTTTATTTGCTTTTTGTTTACTTCGGTTTGAATTGTTTTCGTTAGGATTGTTAGAAACTAAAACCAAATTGTTTGATTTGACTCTGAAGGTCTAGAGCTTGCTTATTGGTTTTATCCATCCCAAAAAGGTCCGATACCTCAAAGCTACATCGATAAGCTTGAGGAATTGGTACCTCAAAGGATTGCAAAAATCCTAGTTATCAATTTGGCGCCGTTGCCATTTTGGGATTCTGGATATATCAATTCGTTTTCTATTCCTTTTTAGTTCAAGTTATTGTTACTAATTTGCTACTTTCTCTCTTTTTGATGTTAGGTGTATGAACTTGCGCAGCAAATGGACTACAAACTTAGTTGAAAGAGTTGACGACATCAAAGCACACGAGAGGAGATTAGCAAGGGAACGACGCGCACAAGAACGAGCTGTTCACGTTGAGAGACTTGGGTTGGAACCAACTGTTGAAGATCTACAAAACTTTGAGAGTGTTGAGCAACCAGTTATGGATAACCATGAGGATCAACAGCAGCAGCAACAGCAGCAACAAGAGCAGCAAATGCCAGCTAGGGCCATTGGCGATGGAGATGCACCGGATACAAATGCAAACCGGCAAGGAATCATTCCACCACCGGTCAACAATAACAACTTTGAGATCCGGGCTATGGTGATGAACATGGTGCAAAACAACCAATTCCATGGGCTTGCATTTGAGGATCCATTGCAGCACTTGGACACATTTGACAAGATTTGTGCCACTACAAGGCTCAATGGTGTGACAGACGATGGTTTGAAGATGCGTCTATTTTTCTTCTCACTGGCAGACAGAGCTAAGGATTGGGAAAGCACCATCCCTCCGGGAACCATCACCACTTGGGGAGACCTCAAGAAGGCTTTCTTGAAGAAGTTCTTCTCAGCTACTAGGACTGCCCGTTTTCGCAGTGAGCTTTCCGGGTTTGTACAACGCAACAATGAGAGCTTTGCTGAAGCTTGGGAGCGGTTTAATAAGCTCACTACTCAGTGCCCCCATCATGGTTTCACTAAGGAGACATTACTCAGCAACCTCTATCGCGGTGTGCTTCCAAGAATGCGGGCTATGCTAGACTCTTCTAGCAATGGACATTTCCTAGGCAAGGGAGTAGATGCAGCTATGGAGTTGATTGAAAACCTTGCAACAAGCGATGGTAATTACAATGAGGATTATGAGAGGACTAATAGAGGATCATCTTCTTCAGATGAGAAGTATGAGAAAGAGATAAAAGCTTCGAATGAGAAGATGGACAAGATGATCTCCTCTAGCCAAAAGAACATCAACTTTGTAGGCAACTATGAGGATTCTCAGCCACTCCCCTACAGTTTGGATGAGGATATGACACAAGAGGAGATTAACTTCATTGCGGGACAAGGTGGTTTCAACAAAGGTTTCAACCAAAACTATAGGAACCACCCAAACTTCTCATACTGCAACCCCAATGTCGCCAATCCTCAAGACCAAGTCTATCCTCAAGCTCCATCTCAAGGACAAGCTCAACAACAAGGGCAACAAAGCTTTCAACAACCTCAACAGCAAAAGCCATTTGTCCCTTACACCAACCAACAAGGGTTTGGAAATAAGCCTCAGTTTCAAGGTCAACAAGGCTATGCTCCCAAGAAACAATACCCACCCGGTTTTGGTCAACAACAAAAACAAACTTCTTCTTCCTCGGGAGTTGAGAATGAGCTGAAAAGTATGATGCAGCAACTCCTTCAAGGGCAAGCCTCAGGAGCTATGGAAGTACGGGATCTTAAGAGTGAGCTTCAGAATTTGACTTCAAGGGTCACAAACATGGAAAACAAGAATGCATCTACATCCCGCACTCAAGGTACTTTACCCGGAAAATCTGAGCAAAACCCAAAGGAATACATCAGCGCTATCACCTTGAGAAGTGGTAAGGAGCTGCAACAACGTCAAGTGCCCACGCCTAAGCTGATACCTTCACTCAATGAGGACATTGAAGTTCAAGAAGGGGAGGAGAATTCTGAAAATTCTGCTCTCAACAAAGAGAGTGATAGTGACATGGCTAAGAGGAAAGGAAAGGCTGTAGTTGAAGAAGTAGTGAATGATACACTCAAGAAGAAGGATGGTGTGTTTGTGCCACCACCTTATGAGCCCAAGCTACCCTTTCCGGGCAGATTCAAGAAGCAACTCCTAGAGAAGTATAAAGCTCTTTTTGAAAAACAGATGAAGAATGTTGAGTTGACCATGCCTTTGATTGATGCCTTCTTGCTAGTTCCTCAGTATAACAAGTTTCTCAAGGACGCAATCAAGGAAAGAACCAAGGAAGTGAAAGGAATGGTTGTGTTGTCTCATGAGTGTAGTGCGATCATCCAAAGGAATATTGTTCCAAGGAAACTTGAAGATCCGGGCAGTTTTACTCTTCCATGTGCTATCGGTCCATATCGGTTTGAGGGTTGTTTGTGTGATCTTGGAGCAAGCGCAAGTTTGATGCCCTTCTCAGTAGCCAAGAGGCTAGGTTTCTCTACCTACAAGGCATGTAGGGTCTCCTTGGTTCTAGCAGATAGATCGGTGAGATACCCAATTGGTCTCCTAGAAGATCTTCCGGTGAAAGTAGGAGGATTTGAAGTACCAACAGATTTTATTGTATTGGAGATGGATGAAGAGCCAAAGGATCCTCTAATCCTTGGGAGACCTTTCCTTGCCACAGCTGGTGCGATCATAGATGTCAGGAAAGGGAAGATAGACCTCAACCTTGGTAAAGACATAGTGCTCAAATTTGACATCAACAAGGTGATGAAGAAGCCAACCATACAAGGTCAAATGTTCTATATTGAGACTATGGATGAGCTAGCTGATGAACTCCTTGAGGAGTTGAACATGGATGATCCGTTAGAGGTTACCTTGACCAAGGAATGTGGGGAGTATGGGTATCTTCAAGAGGAAAGCTGGGCTTATATGAGAGCGCTTGATTCGCACAAGCCTTTGTTAGGAGAGGTTGAATTCATTGAGCTGGGATCAGATTCAGTGGGTAAGGAGCTGGAGGTGTTTGCTGTGGACATAAGTGCTGATGGCGCCAAAGGAGCAGAGCCGTGCAAGGAGCAGCTTGTAGCTGATGATTGGAGCGAGCTTAAAGCGCCAAAGGTTGAGTTAAAGCCCCTTCCGCGGGGGCTTCGGTATGCATTTCTTGGCCCTAACTCTACTTATCCTGTCATTGTGAATGAGTTGCTGAATGATGATGAATTGATTGCTTTGACCACTGAATTGAAAAAGTTTAGAAAAGCAATAGGATACTCACTTGATGACATAAAAGGATTGTCACCTAGCTTGTGTACTCATAGGATCCACCTTGAAAATGAATCCATGTCTTCTATTGAGCATCAAAGAAGATTGAATCCTAATCTTAAGGAGGTAGTCAAGAAAGAGATTCTTAAATTGCTTGATGCAGGGATAATCTACCCTATCTCGGACAGCACTTGGGTTTCTCCCGTGCACTGTGTTCCGAAGAAAGGGGGGATTACTGTGGTTAAAAATGACAATAATGAATTGATTCCTACTAGAACTATCACTGGCATAGGATGTGTATTGATTATAGAAAGCTAAACGCCGCATCTAGGAAGGATCATTTTCCATTACCGTTAATTGATCAAATGCTAGAACGCCTTGCTAACCATCCTTTTTATTGCTTTCTTGATGGATACAGTGGATTCTTTCAGATCCCGATACATCCTAATGATCAGGAGAAAACGACATTCACTTGTACTTATGGTACCTTTGCTTATCGAAGGATGATTTGGCTTGTGCAATGCACCGACTACCTTTCAGCGGTGCATGATGTCTATTTTCTCAGATCTTATCGAGGATATTGTGGAAGTTTTCATGGATGATTTCCCTGTGAATGACTCTTCTTTCTCTTCCTGTTTGCTGAACTTGTGCAGGGTCTTAAGGAGATGTGAAGAGACGAACCTCGTGCTCAATTGGGAAAAATGCCACTTCATGGTAACGGAGGGGATTGTGTTGGGACACAAGATTTCGGAGAATGGTATTTAAGTGGATAAGTCTAAGATAGAGGTGATGACAAGTCTTCAGCCACCTAACTCAGTGAAAGGAATCTGAAGCTTTTTGGGTCATGCAGGGTTCTACAGACGGTTCATTAAGGACTTCTCCAAGATCGCTAGACCACTTACACGTCTGCTGTGTAAGGAGACAGATTTTGTGTTTGATGATGAGTGTTTGGCAGCATTCCACAGGATTAAGGAAGCTTTGATTAGTGCCCCGATTGTCCAAGCTCCCGACTGGGAGTTGCCTTTTGAGATCATGTGTGATGCAAGTGACTACGAAGTGGGAGCAGTCCTTGGACAGAGGAAAGACAAGAAACTCCATGTCATATACTATGCTAGTAGAACATTGGATGATTCTCAAGTGAGGTATGCAACAACTGAGAAAGAACTTCTAGCTGTGGTGTTTGCCTTTGAGAAGTTCAGATCATACTTGGTTGGGTCTAAGGTTGTGGTGTACACGGATCATGCTGCGTTGAGGTATCTACTTGCCAAGAAAGATGCCAAGCCAAGGCTTCTGAGGTGGATACTGCTGCTACAAGAGTTTGATTTAGAGATCAAGGATAAGAAAGGCATTGAGAATGGAGTAGCAGATCACTTGTCAAGACTGAGAATTGAGGATGGTGTTCCTCTAGATGACTCTCTCCCTGAGGAGCAGCTAATGGCTTGCAAGGTTGTCAAGGATGCTCATGATACAATAATGAGGATCGAGGAGGTCAGTTCTATGGAAGACAGGGAACCGTGGTATGCTGATATAGTCAATTTCCTAGCTGTTGGGAAGGAACCACCAAGCCTCGATAGCTACCAAAGAAAGAAGTTCTTTAGAGATGTCAACATGTACTATTGGGACGAGCCTTACCTCTACACTTTGTGCAAGGATCAACTCTATAGAAGGTGCATAGCTGATGAAGAAGTGGGAGGCATTCTCCTACATTGTCATGGGTCAGATTATGGTGGTCACTTTGCTACCTTCAAAACGGTTCAAAAGGCTCTACAAGCTGGGTTTTGGTGGCCTACAATATTCAAAGATGCCCAAGAGTTCATTACTAAGTGTGATCCTTGTCAAAGAAAGGGGAACATCAGTAGAAGGAATGAAATGCCTCAAAACCCCATCCTTGAAGTTGAAGTGTTTGATGTGTGGGGCATTGATTTCATGGGACCCTTTCCATCCTCTTACGGGAATAGCTACGTCTTAGTAGCTGTGGATTATGTTTCCAAATGGGTAGAAGCAGTGGCAAGTCCAACGAATGACGCCAAGGTTGTGATAAAGCTATTCAAGAGCATCATCTTCCCAAGATTTGGAATCCCGAGGATTGTGATTAGTGATGGAGGCTCACATTTCATCAACAAACTATTTGAGAGTCTTCTGAAGAAGTATGGAGTGAAGCATAAGGTTGCAACACCATATCATCCTCAAACAAGCGTGCAAGTTGAAGTGTCCAATAGGCAAATCAAGGCTATCCTAGAGAAGACTGTTGGAGCCTCAAGGAAAGATTGGTCTAGGAAACTTGATGACGCACTGTGGGCGTATAGGACTGCTTTCAAGACTCCATTGGGTACTACACCATTCACCATGCTGTACGGTAAGTTATGTCACTTACCGGTGGAGGTGGAATACAAGGCCATGTGGGCTGTCAAGTTGCTGAACTTTGACATCAAGACCGCGACTGAGAGGAGATTGATTCAACTGAACGAACTTGACGAGATACGGCTTGAGGCTTTTGAGAGCTCAAAGATCTATAAGGAGAGGACCAAGCTTTTTCATGATAAGCTGATCCAGAAGAAGGAGTTCAAAGAAGGAGATCTTGTGTTGCTCTTTAACTTCCGGTTGAAACTCTTTCCCGGGAAGCTCAAGTCTAGATGGTCGGGACCGTTTAGAGTGAAGGAGGTGAGACCATATGGAGCAGTGGTACTTTTGGGAAAATCTGATGAAGAGTTCACGGTCAATGGCCAAAGACTCAAGCATTACTCCGTCTCAGAAGCTATAGAGGAAGGGACTTCGATTCCACTCTCTAGCCCTCCCTCCGCTTAAGATCACGGTTTGCAAAAGTCGAGCTTAACGACTCTAAACAAAAGCGCACTTGGGAGACATTCCCACGTTTATCCTTGTACATATGATCTATTTCTTGTTATTTTTGATCTTTTGCTTGAGTTTTATCAGGTTTTGGTCTTTAGGAGAAGTTGTGGACTCATAGGGGTTACGCAAAGGACATGGAATGGAGAAAAAAGGATATCTGGGTCGATATCGGTCTGAATATCGGTGGCCAGGCCGATACGGAATGTCAAAAATTAATCCGAGAAGCAATATCGGCCTCCGTATCGGTTGGCCAAGCCGATACGGAGTTTTGGGAGAAAAACTGAGAGTCGATATCGGTCACCGTATCGGTTGGCCAAACCGATACGGACTCTCGGGATGAATCAATATCGGTCACCGTATCGGTTGGCCAAACCGATACGGATTGCAATAAAGAAAAACCGAGAGTTGATATTGGTTGGCGTATTGGTTGGCCAAGCCGATACGCCCCTTCGCCCATGTAAGTATTTTCGACTCTAAACCGATTTCAAACCGGGTTTCGACCAAAAATTGATTTAATGAACCAGATTAAACCGGTTTGGACAGATTTTTCCCTTGTTTTCTCCTCCCCCATCGATTTCTTCATGTTTTCAAGCTCTCCTTATCCATTTTTTCTCATCAAGAACACAAAAAGCTTTGAAACTCCTTTTCTCTCTCAATCCAACTCGGTTTTAAGTGATTCCAAGCTCTAAACTCACGATTTCACTAGCTTTTTCACTTGCTCTCGCTCTCTACCACCATTCTTCATCACAAACCAAGGTAAAGCTCTCAAACTTTCTCAAGATTTTCGGATTGAAAAACCCGGAAATTTTGAACTTGAATTTTTTGGTTGTTGATGGTTGATATTGCTTGAATTCCTCCCCAATATGTGTTTGAGTGAATGCCCATAGCCAATTTCGCCCTAGGAGTGAATGAATTTGGTCTTTGGTGAATTAGGGTTCTTGAGAATTTTGAATTCCGGAAATTTTGGGGGTTTTCTAATTGGATGGTTTCTAATGATGCATTGAGTTGTTAAAGGCTTAAGTTTGTGATACTACTCGATTTAATTGAGTTTCGGTTCACAAAAATTCTCAAAATGCATGTTGAGAGCTTTTGTTTGATAAGAATGTGAGTTGCTTGTGAATGTGATTGACTTGTTGGTACATTATGCCTTTAATGAGCTTGAATTGCAAATGGTTAAGATGATTTCGCTTGTTTGCTCCATTGAAAATGAAATTTATGCAATTGTTAAGCTCCCACAATTGTTGATCATGGATGTCTCAAGCTATTACTCATTGTGCCGTTAGATTGCGCTGTGTGCTAATTCATTCTTTGAGTTGTCTTTTGTAGGACAATGACTAGACCTTGCGCCAACCCAAAACCAAAGGCAAAGGCATCAGAGCAAGATGTGGGGACTTCCTCAAAAGATAAAGAAAAGGGGATAGCAACTGAGGAAGTAGCTCCAAAGATCACAGGGAAAGTGATCGAAGCGTGTCCAATGAAATACACCCCTACTGAAATCTTTGACAAGCTGGAGGGCATACAGTTTTGGCCAACACGCTACCCTCATGTCCCAACTCTCACGGCTTTTGGACTGTTAGAGGACTACGACCAGATTGTGGAGAACATGGGACTCAAGACCTTCTTCACCATATCCAGCGATGGCTATCAGAGCTCAGCCTGTCAGTTCCTTTCAACCTTGAAGATGACAATCAACATGAGGAAGGCAGCCTTAAGAGGAGAAGTGAGCCGAGGGAATATAGAGTGGACGATGGGCAGGAAGAAGTACATTATGACCTTTGAAGAGATCAGTTCCATCTTCGGTTTTTAGGAAAATGGTGCTTCGTTAGGCTCTTCCATTCCCATCGACAAGGACGACCTTCAGGATTTGTGGTTCATGATAGCCACTGGGCCGTACAAGGCAGGAGGTATGAAGCCTGCGAGGCTCCGGCACCCGGCTATTCGGTACGTGCATAAGGCACTAGCTCAGACATTGTTTGCTAGGAAGGAGGCGAACCAAGTCACAGAGATGGAGATGAAACTTCTATACATTGGGTTGCAACCACTCCTGCTCACATTTCCCAACGGCAAGCCTATACCACCCGTTGAGCGCTTACCGAGCTACACAACCATTTTGGTAGAGCAGTTTGCAGTTCACAAAGATTGGGGAACTTCTGTTAAGGATGTTGACCCCAAGTTCACCATGGGCGGGTTGATCACACCCATCCTCAGGGCAAAGAAGATCAAACTTGAAGGCAGTTTGAGGGACAAGACATTTGGCCAGCCTGCACCGGTGGCATGGTTGGACGAGCCCCATTTGATCAGGACCCATTTTCTAGGCTCCAAATCGCCTCCGGGTCGTCACCTCTTCAGGATGTGTTCAGACACAGAATATGAGGAGAATTTCTTGCTTCCGAACTCCACGATCACAAGCTTCGCCAACAGGGCCAACATCAGGTTTATGCCAGGAATGGCACATCAGTTCGAGCCTCACATACCGAGGAGAGCACCTGCAGCCACTTCAGATTCTCCCGACGCACCTGCTGGGGTGTATGGGCTGCATAGGTACTACATAGAGCCATTGGATGACCCGATCGCGAACAAGATAATCAATGCACTGAGGGAACAGAACCGGGACCTCCAACGGCAGAGCAAATGGCACGGAAGGAACATCAAGAAGATGGCTACCTGCTTGAAGAAAGTGACCAAAGTTCTGAAGATGTTCGTGGGGAAGAAGGATAAGAGTGGTGCTACGGGACATACTTCCACATCCCGAGAGGCTCAGACTGGTTTGGACGAGGAGCTTCGGGCAGCAACTGAAGAGGTGATATCTGAAGCCGATGATCTGGTTGAGCAGACGGTTTTAGAGCAGGGAAGGTACTCCGTGGCTGGTCACGAGACAGGAGGATCTGCGCGCATGGATCACGATTCCTACTATGAGGACCCTCACCGCCACTCCACTCGCGAGGACAGAAGGCGAAAGAGGAGAGCCATGAGGACACCGTCCTGCTCTTCCTCAAACCCGACATACTCCATGGGGGATTCATCACCTCCACACCTCCACTTCTAGCCAGGTTACACTCCATCCTTGTATATAGTTTTTCTTCTTTTCTTTGTTTGTATTTTGCTTGTTTTCGGTCTTTCTTCCTCGCTTAGATCACACAAGGGACCGTGTGATTTAAGTTTGTGGGAGAGACCAGTTGCTAATCTTGAGTCTCATGCATTCATCTAAGGCATAGAAAAATCAAAAAAAAAATCGAAAAATTTCAAAAAAATTTAAAAAAGAAAGCATGTAGTTGCAGCAGCATATTAGGATCGAGTCTAGTTGCATCATATAGGACGCATGCATTGGGAACAATGATTTGACTTCCTCGCAAGGTTTGATTGGGTAAAACTTGTTTCATACGCTAGCTATGCTAGATAGATCACACTAAGGTTGCAACCCGAGAATCGCTTGAAAGCTAGAACGAACCCTACTTGGATAACTTGCTTTGAACCTTGATTTGATGCTGAACTTGTTGTGATTTGAAGCTAGCTCCATCTAAGTGAGAACTTTAATTGAATCATCTAATTATCCTTGTTCATGCTTTGTGTGATAAACTCATGGGTACCCCAAAATATTTGAGCAAGCTTATCCTTTCTACCCCTCTCTACTTGCTCAAATAGACTTCCACGCCTTTCACCACCCTTATTTCAAACCCCAAACACTATCTTGAGTGGTAGGCTTACTTGTAACAAACTCGGTAAAAAGTGTTGAGTATGAGGCGACTAGGAAAGATTTCCATATTAGATGCAAGCTCAGCATTTTTGGCTATGCAATAGGTTAGGACCTAATTTTGGGGGAGGATTTAGGAAAGGAAAAGAGGGTAAAGAAAAGAAAGAAGTTTGAATGGGATCAAAAGTTGATTGGTAAAAGTGTTAAAGAAAATAAAAGCTCTTAAGTGTTTTGAAAAAGAAAAAGTGTCTCAATGTTTTGAAGTGAAAAGAAGCCAAATGGCTCACCAAAAAGAAAGAAAGTTTGTGAAAAAGAGACCAAAGATAAGAAAGGTTTTGAGCTAAGTTGAAAAGAGTAAGGTTACCAATGTTTTCAAAATGTTTTGAATGATCCTTGGGGTTCCTTTGGGAGGTTTGGATTGTGAAAGATGAATAAGGCGAGAATAGCCTTGGTAAAAAGGGTAGTAATCATTTAGGTGGGCTAGACTAGGAGATGAAGCTCTTGGGGTTTGGGTAGATGGAAATCTATCCTAGTATGCACCAATTGCCTCTAACTCTTAGCATTTTACTATAGTTTGTTCATACTTCTTCCGAGAGAACCTAAATGATTGTGGAGAAGCCTTTCCTTCATTTGAGACCATTTTTGTCTCAAGACCTTGTCCCTTAAGCCAAATGAGTTTGATCACATCGCTTTGAATAGGATTCACTTGAAAATCTAATGAATGTCAAGGAGCTAGTGGATTTGAATGCTTGTGTAGGTTGAAGGTTAAGCTAGAAGGTTTGTCTTGATGAGTATGGCTATATCCTTGGAGTAGGCTTTTCTCGGCTGCACTTTGGTTGTATAGACTTGAAACTTGTTGAAACTTTATTGAACCTTTGGATATGAGTTCCCACCTTCAAACCTTTTCCCCAACCTTTTTTGATTGACTTATGCTTGCTTGTGGACAAGCAAGATTCAAGTTTGGGGGAATTGATATTCATACATTTTCATGCATTTAGGCTTGTATATAGTTCTTGTTTTGACTTCTTTTCTCCATCATTCATACCATTTTGTCGAGTCATTGTCGCATCTAGAGTTTAGAGTTGTTTAGGACTAGGAGTAGGCACTTTAGGCTTGCATTTGGAGTGTTTCCTTGTGATTTTGCAGATGATTTGGAGTTGGGTGAGGAGTTTGGAGCTCAAAGGACCAAGAAAGAGGCAGCAGGAGTGCATATCGGCCAGGATATCGGCTTGCAGGCCGATACACACTCTCGGTTTAAATCAGAAGAAGCCATATCGGCTAGGATATCGGTTAGATGAACCGATACGCTTGTTGCCCAGAAAAATCCGAAGACCAATATCGGCCAGCGTATCTGTTTGGCTGGCCGATACAGTTCCCAGATTTTACTTGGATCCGGGTCAACACCCGGTTTGTTTCGGGTTAACCCGGCTCGCACTCTATTGACTATTTAAGCCAAAAACCTATTTCTTATTGTTTCTTAAGCTGTTTTTGATGTTCTAAACTCTTTTGTAAGAACAAATTGAATTCCTTTGATTAATCTAGTTCTTCTTTTGTGATTCCTTCAACAAATTTCTCAATCCATCACTAATCTCCCATGATCAACTCTATTTATATGAGTTTTGTTGATCTAATGATGATTAGTGAGTACTTCTCCATAGGCTTATGGGTTAGGTAGGATTAGGTTGATTAGGGGTGATCAATAGATTTCTAGTGATTGATTGTTTAAAATCTCATCTAGCAAAGTGTGTTTAATGCCTAATTAATCTTGATCACATTGATTAGGATGTTTAGAATTTCTTGTTCACAACATGTTCGATGAAATTCCAGTTTCTAGATTTGTTAGGACTTTCACATTCTAGCGCATGAAAATGTATGTCTAGAGTGATCGTTTGCTGTTTGGAACCTGTTTGAATGCTCGTTTGATTTGAATTCACAAATGATGATTTGTTCTTGAGTTAGGATTAAGTGAAGAATTGGTATTAAGAGATTAAACTGATTTACTTGGTGTGTTCCATGCTAGGAGATTAGCTTTTAGAAGTTTGAATTAGGATTCCTTGATCATCCCGAGTCACCTGTCCGTTGACCTTAACCTTTAGGCCTTATCCTTGTCATTGATTGAATCGCTTGTTTATTTTCTTTTTGTTTACTTCGGTTTGAATTGTTAGGATTGTTAGAAACTAAAACCAAATTGTTTGATTTGACTTTGAAGGTCTAGAGCTTGCTTATTGGTTTTATCCATCCCAAAAAGGTTCGATACCTCAAAGCTACATCGATAAGCTTGAGGAATTTGTACCTCAAAGGATTGCAAAAATCCTAGTTATCATGTTAACAACTGGGGTTTTTTCTGATGTCTACTCCGATTTTCCTTCTCTATCCTTCTTGAGTGAAATCTTTTTCCCCACCGGTTTTGTTTTCGCGCCGATGGTCTCGATCGGACCCTTTTCCGATCGTGCTCGACTTTGGTTTTGGTTCTGGGTGATCCTTGTCTGGATCTCTCTTCCAATAAAATCCGGCGTCGTTTCTACGGCTGGCTGATCTTTTATGACTTATCGGAACTCACCGGTTGTCCGGTTCTTCTCGTCTTTCTGACGACGACGATCCGCTTCCTCTTACCTTTATCGCCGTGTTTTCTCTGTTATGGTTCCGCTTCGCCTCCGCTTGTCCTTTCCGCCGGGATTAATATCGTCTACGTGCCACCGCTTTTGAGGAAAAGCATTAGGTGGATCCTGACGGGTTTCTTATCTCGTCGGCGTCGGCGTCTCCTTGGGTTTTGGCTGTTGCCGGTGGCATTGTTGTTACCGTTTTTCTTCGTGTGCAGGTGCTTACCACGGCGGCTTTGGGAAGCTTTTGATCGGCAAATGGACCATTGTCTGCAGAAATCTGGACCGGTGTGGCTCGGCGGCGTTCTTCTCCCTGCTTTCCGGCTGTTTTCCGGCGGTGCCTTCCTCCCCGACGCGTGTTCTGCATGTTCGTCCATGCGCTGCCACGTGGCGTCCTTATCTCTTGCTACGGGCTTCGGATGGGCTCTGTTAGACTGCGTAGAATTTTCTGTATAAGGCTTCGGCCCATTTGTAACAATTATGGCCTTGGCCCATGAATCGATTCCGTTGTAAAAAAAAGTGGTGATATTTGTCAAATGGGTTTTTAATAAGAGATCAAAGTTTTCAAACGAGAACCCAAAGGGTTCGAATGGTGACCGCGGTTTTAGCCGTGCGGGAAAAGCGGTTTCAAAGTGCGGTGCGGTTCAACTGCGGTACGTGCGGTTTGCGGAACAAGTGCAGTTTGTATATAATAAGCGGTGCGGAATACTCGTTGATTGGTGAAAAATGATTTGCGGGACAAATGCGGTTTTTAGAAAAAAATAATAATTAAATTTAGTTTATTTTGGATAAATTTGGTTAATTTGATTAATATTGGTCAAATTCGGTTATTTCAAATTTATTCGGTTCGGTTCGGTAAGTTTCTATTTTTTGTGACATCATGTTGTTTTAGATAGTTTTGTTCAAAATTTTAATATAAATTCGGGTTTGGGTTAGTATAAATCGAAATGTTTTGATTTTTTTTGTGGAAAAATCAAACTAATCGATTACCGAACCAATAATGTTTTTTTTAATTTACTAAATAGAACTGAACTTATAAACAAACCTAAACCGAAAACCAATTATGTAGTTTTTAAAAATAATTATAAATATTTTAAATAAATAATAATAATAGTAATTTTATACTAATCCGCGCCGATTGTTCAGGAGGAAGCTTCACCGGATCTCGTCCTCTAAAAGCCAAATCTGCACTAAACCGCCGACACCGACTACATGCGGGCCTATGCGACACCACCAAGCTTCACGACCACCACTGAAATCGGATAAAATCATCAAAACACCACGGACGAAGCCCGGGGCAAGAGAAAATGAAAATGAAAAAGGCTTCTCTCACTTCCGACAAGATCTTCGAAAAATGAACTGGCCGTGGAAGAGATGGGGTAAATTCAGATATATTTTGTTAGTTCAGTTTTAATTCGATTTGATTCAGAAATTTTAATAAAATTTAGTAAAATACAATATAATTAGGTTTTTAAAAATCAGTTAATCAGTCGGTTTGGCCGAACTGAATCAAACCAAACCGATATCTGAAATTAAGTTTTTATCTTTACTGAAATAACTCGGTAATCAAACCAGAACCAAAAATTGAAAATTCGGTTCAGTTCGGTTTGATTTTAAAATTTCAACTTTAGTTGTTGCACCCTCAAATTTTTGTTAGTTTCTTATCAATCATTTTTGAAAACTATAGTTAATATTTTTTTTTGATGAAAACTACAGTTAATATTAGAACACATAAATAATATTTTAAATAAAAATATTACATGAATATTGAACAGAAGAAGAAAACGCACCTAAAAGGTAAAAACCACACCAAAGTTGGTGAGGACTGAAAATAGTGCGTTATTTAAGAAACGATGAACAAACAAAAATTTTTTTTTGAAGAGTGCGTTATTAAACAAAACCGCCCCACTCATTACAAAATTTTCTGATTGGTGACATATTACTAATTCCCCCTTTATCAATGCAATTCCGTCCCGCATCAGTTACACCATTCACTACCAAAGTCTTTTTTCTCTCTCCTAGTTTTCATTATTATTATTATTATTATTATTATTATTATTATTATTATTTAAGAACCTCTATTAGATCATATTGTTAAAAGTGTTATTATATTGATAATTGAGTAAATCTTCTATAAATTAATTATGGTGAAAATATAATATTTTATTAATTTATCCAGATATTAACTTATTAAAAAATTAATAAAATAAAAATGTTAATTTCACTACAAAAAACCATCCGATTTACAACGAAATTTAGCGACGTTTTCTAAATTGCGAGGTAATAACGTCATATGATCGTTAGTTCGTCGTTTTTAACGATGAATTGATTTGATCGTAAAAGCATAAGAGAACGAAAAATTAACGACGAAATGTAATAGACACTAGGTTTCATCGTTAATTCATCGCTATATAAACAACGAACTAACGACAAAATAATTTCGATGTATATTACTAAGAATTAATGATGATAATAAGCGTTGTTATGTGGTAGATAACCACGTTTTGAATAAGGTATACTGGTTTTTCACGACGGAATTAGACGTTGTAATTTCGAGGGAAAATCGTTGTTAAACAGTTATAAAAAACATTTGTCGTTAAATTTATGTTAATATTCTTTTCAAATTCGTTGGTACCTCTAGAAAAATTTCTATAAATACCTAATAGTTCTCCTTGAGAAAAGAATTACAAATCAAAAACGAAAAAAAAACTCTAAACAAAATTCTTCACAAAATGTATATATACGAATTACGGAGCTGGATGTATCAACATAGAGATGCGGAAAGGGTGTTGCACAACAGTTTCGAGACAAGATTCAAATATTCATGTATCAAGCAGGCCAAACATCAATAACTATAGCGATAAGATGTTATGTTCTTGTAGGAAATGCATGAATATGAAATTTATTCCAGGTGAGATTGTTTGGCGTCACTTGTTGAATAGAGAATTTGCACCGCATTATTTTATATGGTATCAACACGGAGAAGGTTATAGTAGTAGACATTATGCATGAAGTAGTAGCAATGTTCAGTATGAAAATGAATTACTTGTTAATCATGATCAAGATTATCACGGGGAGCATAATTATCAGGAGCATGATATGTTGCATGGAATGGTGACATATGCATTTCATGAGACAATAAATACAGATCATAATGATTTTGAGGAACCCAACTCTGATACCAAACGATTTTATGATATGTTATACGCAGCAAATCAGCTCTTCTACGATGGATATAGAGAAGAGTTGTAAAAAATACCGTTTGCAGCTAGGATGATGACCATTAAAACTGATCATAACTTACTTGAGGTTTGTATGGATGATTGGCCAGATATTTTTAAAGAATATTTACCGGAAGATAATTTGGCTGCTGAAACTTATTATGAGATAGAAGTTGCTTCATAGCATTGGGTTGCCTTCTGAAATAATTGATGTTTGTGTTGACAACTGCATGCTTTTTTGGAAAGACGATGATAAGTTGCAGGAGTGTCGTTATTGTGAAAAACCAAGATATAATTTGCAAGGAAGTGGACGAAAAAAATACCATACATAAGGATGTGGTACCTTCCTATAACATATAAGTTAAAATGGATGTATCAATATGAAAAAAACAACTTCTTCTATCAGATGGCATGCTTAGCATTCATAGCGGATGAGGCAGTCATCCATCCTTCAGATGCAAAGACATGGAAACACTTTAACAAGGTACATCCACACTTTTCTAAATAGTCTGGAAATGTATATCCGGGTCTTTGCACAAATGGATTTAGTCCATTTGGCATTAGTCAATATTCGTTGTGGCTAGTTATATTGACTCGTTACAACCTCCCTCCAAATATGTGCATGCAAAGAGAATTTCTATTTCTGAGTATTCTTGTCTCAGGTCCTAAGCATCCAAAGTGGTCGCTCGATGTATTTCTACAGCCTTTAATACTTGAGCTGAAGGAGTTGTGGTCAACTGGCGTTCGGACATACGATTCTTCGAGGATTTTTTTTTTACAATGCTTACAGTTCTTACGTGGATGATAAACGACTTTCCCACATATAAAATGTTGTTAGGCTGGACTACACATGGGAGATTAGCGTATCCGTATTGCATGAATAGAAAAAAAAGAATTTCAACTAAAACATTGTTGAAAAACATGTTGGTTCGACCGTCACCACCAGTTTCTACCTAGAAGCCATCCATATAGGAGGAAGAACAAAGTTGCTCATCTACTACCACCAGTTTATCTAATTGGAGAAAATCTTGATGACCAAATTGATCATTATGGTGCACAAGGGACAGTAAGACGCGGAGGAAATTGGCACACTCTAGCTAATATGCCTGATGGATATGGTGATGTGCATTATTGGCATAAGAAAATCATTTTTGTGGGAACTACCCTACTGAAAAGATCATCTGTTGAAACACAATCTTGATGTGATACATATCGAGAAAAACTTATTTGATAACATTATGAATACAATGTTGAATATGTCAGGCATAACTAAAGATAGTGGGAAGTCAAGGTTAGACTTTCTTCATATTTGGTCACGAAACGATTCACATATATCATCAAGCGGTGTTGCACCTGTTCCTATCTTTCGATTGAGTTCAGAAGCTAAATCGGCCTTGTTTGATTGGGTAAAATCATATGTGTCTTATCCAAATGGGTATATTTATAATCTCTTTAATTGTGCTTTACGACCAACAACTGTGTCGGTAGATCCGTCTCCGAAACAATTAAGGGCTACTTTAGAGTGCTTCAAATTAATTGGAAAATGACATCAGAGTCAACCAGAGACACATGGCTGAAATGTTTTGTGGTAAATATTTTTTCTTGCTTTTTACATTTTATAACAATAATTTAATTTTAATTTTAATAATTAATTATTTTAAAATTTTCAGCAAACATGGCATGATGATCAAGTCCATCATGGGCGGGTGAAAGTGGCTTTCAAAGAAAAACTGAAGCTCCGACTCAATGGAATTGTCTCCGACTAAAAGACTAAGGGATGAATGATCGAGGGAGATGCTTCACGACCATTGTACATATCCCGTGTTGTTTGGAACACACTAGTGTCCTATTGTAGAGACCACATTCTGTCGTCATTGCCAAAACGTTTTCCACATCTCGGAACACTATTTGACCGGATGGTCACCGGCCGATGCCTCATACCTCCGGCCAAATACCTTAAACTAATTAGGCCAAGACGGAGAGCTTCCGTCGCTTTCGGACCTCTTAATGGCATGTCACCAAAACAAAATGGTGTATTTGTAAGTCTTGATGCCGGGCAACTCTACAACGAGTGACGTCGAGTTACGGAGCGTGATGATAGGTGTAGTTTTAACCCTATTCTAACTGCAAGTGCACAGTGATGTAGTTGTAGTACTTAGGTTATCGAATCCACAGGGACTCTGGTCAACGATAGATTTAGAACTATTAAGATTAAACTAAGAGAAAGCAAAGGTGATTAAACTAAAAGCAAAGCAGAAAAGTAAATAGCAGCGAGTTTGTGAGCAAGGAAGCGAAGCGTTAGGTTTCAGGAGTTCTCAGGAAATCAGGAACGCAAGCAATCAATCTATCTAGATCCAATCAATAACTATTCTAGAACTCAAAACACAGATATAGAATTAACCAAATTCCTTTGCGATAATTCTCTAAGTCTAAGTGCAGCAAACCAAACTTTCGTTTGCGAGAACTAACAGATTAAACTAGCATTAATTCCAAGTTTGATATGTTCACAATTATCCTAAACCAAACTTCCGTTTGCGAATAGTTTAATTGCTTATCTAAGTTCTTTCTAGTTAAATTAACCAACTTCCGCTGAATTAATCAACCTAACATCATAACTCTGATTAGCTACTTCAGATTTAGCATTAAGAACAACTTAGATAAAGAACTAGCAGATATAAATCTCTACAGATTGATTTAAACTATAATTCTCTGAAATCCCTAATGAGAATCCTTCAACCTAACAGGTAAACTACTCAGACATGTTCATCGAAACAGAAAACATCTTAAGTAGAAAACCAAATATCATAAAACAGAATAATCAACAGGGGTTCGAAATCCTCTCTCTTTCGAGAGCAAGATCAGCCCCTAAGGCTCTCTGAAAATAAAATAAAGCGTAGTAAAAGCGTAGCCTAAACAATGGCTTAAAAACCCTAATATATTGGTCTAAAGTCGGCTGGGGGCCTTTTTGCAAGTCTGGGAAGTTTCTGGGCAAAAACTGTAATTTCTGGAAAATGCAGATTTTTGGGCTCAGAACTGCAACGACAGTTGCACAGACTGCAACGATCGTTGCACTGCGAAAACGCAGCCAGTGAACTCTGTGAAATCTCTAAGTAGTGCAGAATTGCTCCAAATGCTCCCAAAACGTCCAATTAGGCTCCAAACGTGTCTAGACCTGTAAACATACTAAAAAGAACATAAAAGACACTAAAAACACATCTATATCATGGCATAAAATGGGTAAAAACCATGATATATCAACTCCCCCACACTTAGCTCTTGCTTGCCCTCAAGCAAGTAAAGAACCAAAGCATAAGAAAAGAAGTTTGAAAACACAGAAACTCATTTCGTCCTAGGAACTTTCACAATCACATTCACTTAGTAATCCACTGAAAACTTTCCTACAGAACTCAAGACCATAATGTACTTCCCCCACACTTAGCAACTGTCCTAAGTAAACTCCACAATCACATTCAAGCATTCAAATTCTCCCTACTGACTTCTGCAAGTATTTAAGTGCGGTCTCACCTAAGGAGTATCGATCTAAAGGCACATGGATTCTTACCTTATCAGCTCTAGACCACCATACTATCTTTCTCTAGTCCCTTTCTTCTCTTTTCCTTCTTTAACAACTGATTTTTCCCCACTGGGTATCATTTTATTTTTTTTATCAGTGTTCTTCCCGTTATGGGGTATACTTTGGACACATTCCATGGATCACATGAGAGATAATAGTGTTTGCTACTATTCTCATGACCACTTCGGAGTTACTAACTCATCCTCAGTTTATTATTATTTTTTTTTTTTTACTTTATAGAAGGGGAGAAGGGGACTAAATAGGACAGGTTTACAGGCTGTGTCAGAACTAACAGGGAATCCGACATAAAGCATACCAAGCCCTTAGGTGAGAAATCTAAGTCAGTATTAAAGTGAAGTCAGTAAAAGGATCCTCTGATACCTGAAGTGATGTGGGTGTTCTCAGTAGGTTGATCCGTGTCTGGGTTTTCTAACAGTCATAGAGGCTCTGCAAGTCTGTCCAATGGTCACTTAGTTCCTGTTCAAGCGAAAATTTTCCTCGAAAAATCATAGTTTCATACAAGTTTTGACTCAATAAAACAAAGTTTTTGAAAAACTAAGAAAACAAAAGCGTGCGTCAGTAGCTTCCTCCCCCACACTTAAACTACACTGTCCCCAGTGTAATCGAAGCATGAGCTCGGCGAAAGAATAATTAAATTGAAGAACAAACCGAAAAGTTGCAGAATACTTACCTGTCGTCGCCCTGCGTCGATCGATGCCACAAGGGTGTCGATCGATGCAAGGCGATTATCGCTCGCGGTTATTTAGATAACCGATGTCTGAACCGCAATCAATTCGTTAAACCGTAAATCGCGACTGCATCGACCGATGCACAATGTGTGTCGATCGATGCAATGCGATTATTCCTGTTTCCCTCAGCTCTGAACACACTTAAACAGAAAAATTAAAAATACCAAATCAAAACGAAAGAAAACAAAAACAAAAATGAACCTAACAGTGGGTTGCCTCCCACTCAGCGCTTGTTTTTAGTCATTAGCTTGACTATTGGAAGAGATTTGATTCAAGGTGGTTTCAACAGAGACTTTGAGTGTCTCTGTGAATATCTCTTCATCCATGGCGGTGTATAGGCATTATGATCATGAGGCTTTCCAAGGAAAGAGAAATCAGAATCAGGGCGGGAGCGAAGCTTGAGCGGTCTACTGCGTTTTCCTGCATTCAAAACAACATGGTCAGGAGGTTTAAGCTTAGATGATTTGTTCCTTACCTTTGATGTAGATCTGATGTTTGGGGCCTTCTGCTTATGAGCAGTTGCAGGTACTGAAGATGTTAGAGCAGGTTCAAGAGAAACTGCCATCTTCTTCTTTCCACTATCAGATACTGTAGTTCCACCAATCTGAACTTCTTCTTTCAGATGACCATTAGTGGAGATCATCTTCTTTGCGTGAACTCGCGAAGTTTCAACTGGTGGTGTTTTATTCACCTTCTTATCCATCACTTTTATGCAGTTAACCACTTCTAGCTCTTGTCTGGAAGGTTTAAGAACCTTAGGATATGGCACTGGGGGCTTGTAGGCTTGTTCTGGCACTGTTGCAGGTTTCTGGACATGTGTGCGTTCTGCATCGATCGTTGCATAATGTGTATCGATCGATGCAAGGCGATTCTGTTTCTCGAAAGAACTCGAAATTGCCGTCAGAACGGCGGGTCGATCGTCACTAAGGGGGTGTCGATCGGTGCATGTATCAGGCAGACAATATTCATCCAGAAAATCCGAGATTATGCTCTCTTCTTCATCCAGCAACTTAATCTCATCCCTTAAGGTCACAACTTTGATGGATCTGTGCTGTTCAGCTTCCCTAGCTTCATTTCGCCTTTCTATTGCTGCATCCAGCTCCTCTATATGTGTGCTCAAAGATTTGAACTTCTCATTCAAGTCTTCATACAACGCATCCATCTTTGAGTTGAAGGACATAAAAATCTGTTGTTGTCTCTCAAGACATTGCTCCACCATGATTTCCAATCTGCTCTTATGTGTAGGTGCAGGCTGATATGATGGAGATTCATAATCTCTGGTGAATGAATAGGAACCATAGCCTCTGCAGAACGAGTTATTCTGCTGATTTTCCAACATCTGTTGCATCATTCCCATCATTCTTTCGTAATGTGTCGATCGATGCATAGTAGCGTCGACCGATGCAAGCTCGAGAATGCAACGATCGACACTAAGGGGGTGTCGATCGATGCAAGGCGATTACAGGCGTACCTGAAACGCAAGAACAGAAAAAGAAGAAAAAAAATTAGTAACAAAAAATAAAAACGAAAATTCTAGTCTAAACCCTAAGTTCAAATCTATCGAGGACTCAAAAGAGTCCCCGGCAACGGCGCCAAAAACTTGATAGGTGTAGTTTTAACCCTATTCTAACTGCAAGTGCACAGTGATGTAGTTGTAGTACTTAGGGTATCGAATCCACATGGACTCTGGTCAACGATAGATTTAGAACTATTAAGATTAAACTAAGAGAAAGCAAAGGTGATTAAACTAAAAGCAAAGCAGAAAAGTAAATAGCAGCGAGTTTGTGAGCAAGGAAGCGAAGCGTTAGGTTTCAGGAGTTCTCAGGAAATCAGGAACGCAAGCAATCAATCTATCTAGATCCAATCAATAACTATTCTAGAACTCAAAACACAGATATAGAATTAACCAAATTCCTTTGCGATAATTCTCTAAGTCTAAGTGCAGCAAACCAAACTTTCGTTTGCGAGAACTAACAGATTAAACTAGCATTAATTCCAAGTTTGATATGTTCACAATTATCCTAAACCAAACTTCCGTTTGCGAATAGTTTAATTGCTTATCTAAGTTCTTTCTAGTTAAATTAACCAACTTCCGCTGAATTAATCAACCTAACATCATAACTCTGATTAGCTACTTCAGATTTAGCATTAAGAACAACTTAGATAAAGAACTAGCAGATATAAATCTCTACAGATTGATTTAAACTATAATTCTCTGAAATCCCTAATGAGAATCCTTCAACCTAACAGGTAAACTACTCAGACATGTTCATCGAAACAGAAAACATCTTAAGTAGAAAACCAAATATCATAAAACAGAATAATCAACAGGGGTTCGAAATCCTCTCTCTTTCGAGAGCAAGATCAGCCCCTAAGGCTCTCTGAAAATAAAATAAAGCGTAGTAAAAGCGTAGCCTAAACAATGGCTTAAAAACCCTAATATATTGGTCTAAAGTCGGCTGGGGGCCTTTTTGCAAGTCTAGGAAGTTTCTGGGCAAAAACTGTAATTTCTGGAAAATGCAGATTTTTGGGCTCAGAACTGCAACGACAGTTGCACAGACTGCAACGATCGTTGCACTGCGAAAACGCAGCCAGTGAACTCTGTGAAATCTCTAAGTAGTGCAGAATTGCTCCAAATGCTCCCAAAACGTCCAATTAGGCTCCAAACGTGTCTAGACCTGTAAACATACTAAAAAGAACATAAAAGACACTAAAAACACATCTATATCATGGCATAAAATGGGTAAAAACCATGATATATCACGTGAAACGCAACTCTCATAGCAGATGTCACTTGGGAGATACTCCAGGCCGCAACAACCTGACCACTCAGGAGATTGATGAGATTTATACGAGGTAATTAAAAAATATTTTGATATTATAGCATATTATGGATAATTGATAGATATGTTCTTTTACACATCTTGTTGTAAAAAAGACATATTATAGTTCAATAAATCGGTTTGGTTTTGTATGTCACTCCAAGAAAAAAGGACGGATAATTGGTATGGGATCGGTTCCTATAGACTCCAGTCGCCGATACACTATTCCCAAGACAGTCATACGACGATCCCGCTATTTTACGGACGGAGCTCCACTCTGCACACATAGTCATTGTCGACTTGAAGGCCAGGACGATACAACTCGAAGAGAAGCAAGCGCAACAAAACAGCTTGTTTGACTTATTGGCAAATGGTAATCCCATCTCTGCACTGGTTTTGTAAAATATTTTAATATTATAATATATTTTGTGTGTTTATATTATTGTTATTATTTAATTATACATTCGTCGTTAATCAGTAGGCGACAATTTTACTATACGACATGTTCTGTAACGACGATATAACGACGACTACAGATTGCGATAATTTCACGACGGTTTTTTAACTACCAAGTTACAATGATCCCATTATTTATTATATGTAACTACTTGGACGTTTCGGTTGCTAATTGACCAAAAAAAAGGCGTCAAAATTTAGACGAAATAGTTTCATCGTTAATTCATTTTTAAATTTGCAACTATTTAACGACGATTTATTTGGGACGAATTAACAATGATTTATTATACTCGTCAAATTGTGATGATTTAAAGACGATTTATCTTTCTTTACTAAGACATTAAGAAGAAACTTTTACGGCGATATGGCGACGAAATGACAGTCTTTAAATGAGTGTTTTCTTGTATTGTTTATTATCGTAAAATTCTACTAATTTATCGAAATTAATTTATAGAGGCTCATACAAATAATTTTATTTTGCAAATTTTCAATTTGCAGTTTTCATCTCATTTGGCAAATTAAATTTTATGTTCCACTATGATTACAAAAATAAAACCAATCAGAGCTAAATTTTAAAATCTTTTAATACAAACGTTTCAACAACTCTCTATTTTTATTTCTTCAACCTAACCCAACTCAGCGCAATTATGAGTGCGTTTGGTTGGATTTAGCCTAATTTATATTTATTCTTTTGTGTTTGTGTAGTGAGATTAGTTTTGCGATATTATAAACAAGAGATGAAGAGAATTCCAAATTACATTTTAATTAACACACAGAGGAGACTTGTGTGTCCTTAGATTAGATAAACTCATAAAAGTGTTAAACATGTGCTTCTGTGTAATGACACAGAACCCAATTTGTTCAGTCAGATAAACAAACATTTCAGTCATTTTCATACATCAAAGGAATCCAATAATATATATATATATATATATATATATATATATATATATATATATTTTTTTTTTTGCAATTAACAAAGAGTATTTTGTATTTGAATACAAGGAAGGATTTGGATTATTGAAGATTGATGAAATACACAATGCTTACATTAAAGTAGAGACACAACAAGTTAGGGAGGAGATAGAGATGAAATGTTTTCAAAGGGAAGAAGTGAAGCCATAAGAAGAATAAGACAGAGTGCCATGTTGCCAGCTTGTGTGAAGTTGCTCTGCCTTTGCATCATCACCTGCTGCACCAATTGCAACATGTAACGGATACAGATGCTCAGGCCATGGATGCGCCATTCTCGCGTTGGGAGCTTTGGCTTCCCACTCATTTACATCTCCATATCTGGAACAAAACATAATACAATCAATAATTCTTTCAACAAGAAAAAAATATTTGTAAATTGTAATTTATACCTTCCTTGAAGAAGAGAATCTCTGAGCCACTGATCAAACGCCAAAGCCCAAGGAACCGCTGAGCCATTAGTGATATTAAACTCAAGCTTCCTCAAGTTATGAGTAGCACTTCCAGAGCCAATGATAAGAACACCTTCCTCTTTCAGTGGAGCCAGTGATTTGCCCATGTTGTAATGGTAAGTCCCATTTTGAGATGATTGAACAGAGAGCTGGCAAACCGGTATATCCGCCTCTGGGTACATCAACATAAGAGGAACCCAAGCTCCATGATCAAGTCCTCTCTTTTTGTCTTCATCAACACGCTTCAGTCCTCCTTCTCCTCCCATTAACAGCTCTCTAACCCTTTTCCCCAATTCAATTGCTCCTGGTGCTTCATATTTCAGCTGCAAATTTCAACAAAAACTGAAACTTATGATGCAATGGACCCCCAAAATTTTGAAACTTTTGATATAATCGACCACAAAGATTGAAAACTGCTATGGTTTTTGTAAGAAATCTAGGTGAGACAAAAGTTATGGTTTTTGTAAGAAAAAGGAGAGAGAGAGACCTTGTACATGGAAATTATTGAAATCGTAGATGGTGGAATTGCGGAGAACAGTGTTGACGGATGGAAACTCGGTGTCCCAGTGTGCAGAGATGACTAATATAGATTTGGGTTTGTGTTGGAAAACTTTGTCGGACCATGACTTGAAGAACTGTCTCGCTTCCAAGCTATCGTCAATGCTCAATGTGGGAGATCCATGAGATAAGAAGAATGTTTGACTCACTCTCTCCATTGTATCTCTCTGCTTTTTGCTCAAACTTCTTGCCTCTCTTTCAAACGTTTCACCACCAACTCTAGTTTCATTTCTTTCTTTGGGGCTGTTCGTTGGATCATTTGACATATCCATCCAGATGATTCATGTAAATGATCCATCCAAATGATCCATCTGAATGTTGTTCGTTGTTTTGTCTATGTTTTTCGATGTTCATTTGAATGGATCATTTAGATGAACATGTGTTTTTTTTTTTTTTTTTTTTTTGTAAACCTCAATTCCATCTAGATGAGTTTAATAAGAAAATGACTAAACTACTCTACTTTAAACTAATTATATTTTTAGTTTTAATTATTACTATATTATTTTAAATAATAATCTAAAATATATTTACATCTAATTAATTTTTAAATTATTATTATTATATTGATAGGATTTGGCGAGAAAATGTGATTTTGCGGTTTTAAGGAAAAATATGATTTTTACGGTTTTAGCAAAAAAAACATATTTTTATGATTTTGGCAGAAAATGCGATTTTACGGTTTTGGCGAGAAAACGCGATTTTTCGTTTTGACGGAAAACACGATTTTCGGTTTTGGCGGGAAAACATGATTTTGCGGTTTTGGCGGGAAAACGAGATTTTGCGATTTTTGCGGAAAAACGCGATTTTGCGGTATTGGCGGGAAAACGCGATTTTACGGTTTTTGCGGGAAACGCGATCTTGCGGTTTTGGCGGAAAAACGCGATTTTGCGGTTTTTGCAAAAAAACTTGATTTTGCGGTTTTGCGAGAAAACACGATTTTGCGGTTTTTGCGGTTTTGGCGTAAAAACGTGATTTTGCGGTTTTGGCGGGAAAATGTGATTTTGCAGTTTTGGCGGAAAAACGCGATTTTGCGGGTTTGGCGGAAAAACGCGATTTTGCGGTTTTGGCGTAAAAACGCGATTTTACGGTTTTAGCGAGAAAATACGATTTTGCGATTTTGGCGAAAATCACGATTTTGCGATTTTAGCGGGAAAACACGATCAAATGATCCATTTAAATAATTAAGATTTATTAGTAATTTGTTATTTTTGGATGAATCATCTCCATCCAAATGATCCAAATTGGTTCATCTAGATGAGTTTGAAAATTTTGCCTAAATTTTAAAAACTCATTCAGATGATCCATCTGGATGGATATGAGATTCATCTGGATGGATGTTGTTTTTGTTACTAAACGAACATCAATTTTCATCTCCATCCAGATGGATCATCTGAATGGACAAACGAACAGCACCTTTGTCGTCCCTCCAATTTTTTTTAACGTACTGCCCCCCCCCCCCCCCCCCCCCCCCATCCACCTAACCCAAAATAATGTTTTTAGGGTTTCTTTTATATAAAAAACTTGACAAAAACTCTGACGACGTTGTCCTATCAAACTCATCAATTTCTGACCAGATTCATCATCATCTAGTTTTTGTTTTGTTTATAGAACCGACCATTTTTTAACCATGCATTAATTCTCTTCTTTTCCTACAACGTTTCACCAACTAACCAAGTCGATTTTTGTTGTTTTTAACCAAACTACCAGAAATGTGAATGTGTTTTGATGTAGCCTAATCCAATTATTCTTTTGTGTGTTTTTGTGTAATGAGATTAGTTGTGCGAAACTAACAAACTTTTTAAACTAAAAACGGACAGAGGAGGCTTGGTTTGTGTGTGTTTGATAACTTGTTAAAAGATGTTTCTAGTTAATGATATAAAACTCAAATTGTTCAGTCAGATACACAACATTTCAGCCATAATAATACATCCAAAGGAATCCCATAATATGATAATATACATAAACCAATCTCAAAGAATTTTTTCTTCTTGTCAATTGCAACTCAGCTCCAATGAAAGATCTGAGTTTGTAAAGGCTATATGTCACGCCCCAACTTTCCCTTCAGGGAGTTTTGTGGAATAAGGAGGATTTAGAAGGTTCAGGCTCCGAGACTTAGCCATTTTTGGACTTGTCTCTTTGTATTAGTTTTCTAAAGTTTTTCGGAAGTTTCTAAAAGTCTTTAGAACGTGGTAGAAAGTCTTAGAATGTTCAAGAGAGTCTTAGGAAAGTAGAGAATAATATGGGAGGATCTAGATGACCAATCTCCACCCTTAGATAAGATTATTCCTAGCCATCCATTGTGGAGGTAATTTTGTATAAATATGGGTGGGATCCCTCATCCAAGTATTTTCCTAATAAAGAGTTCTCTCTAGTTTCTCTCTCTAAAATTTTCATTTCTCTCTTTATAGACCAAGGTCCGAATTTGGGTGAGGCTGACTTAGCATTTCCAAGAGGGAAACCCTCTAAGGCCGCACGGATTGGGTTCACGAGGAATTAGTCCGTGACAAGTGGTATCAGAGCCGAGTTTCGACCATGGGTAAGAAGAAGAAGTTTGTGAAGTAAGAAAAATGACTAAGGTATCTAGGAAGGCTGCCAACAACTCCAATGTGATCGATGACCGTTCGAACGATGCATCATCACTCCATGAGGATTTGAACGAGAAATTGACCCTAGAGTCATTAGGAGAGGCCGTTGGAATGTTGGGAGGAGGCATGGAAGGCGTGAGTTAAAGGCTGGAACGACTTGAGCGGGTCGTTTCCGAGTTGGAGAAAACCGCGTTCGAAGAGTTTGGACGGGCTAAGGATTATACGATCGAGACTAACATTCGGATCGCTAGATTTGGAAAAAAAGACGACGGTGGCCATTGAGACATTGCATAAGGCCGTGGAAGCAATGTTGGGAAGGCTTGACGGGGTCGAGTCGATGAAGGCCAAATTCGACTAAGTGAAGGGAGACTTGGCGTTGTGCAAGAGGGTCGCCGTCCAAGGGCTTACCACACCCCCCGAAGTGAACTCAGATAGGATAAAGTATCCTAGGCCGTCCAAATTCAATGGCGTGAGAGACGCCCAAGGAGTTGAGAACTACTTGTGGGAAATGGAGACGTATTTCGAGAATCTTGGAATGACGGACGAGCCGACCAAGATCAAGACGGCGACTTCCTATCTGACCGAGACTTCCATGTAATGGTGGAGGAGAAGGCACTCGAAGATCGAGCGGGGCACTGTCCGGATCGAGACGTAGGACTAGTTCAACCGGGATCTTAAGAAGCAGTTCTACCCGAAGAAGTCGTTTATCAAGCCCGGAGGAAGCTAAGAGAGCTTTGACAAAGAGGTAAGATTCGAGACTATGTGAATGAGTTCACTGGATTGATGTTGCAGATTCCAAGCATGTCGGATGAGGATTTCATGTTCTACTTCGTGGACGGACTCTAGAATTGGGCCAAGGAAGAGTTGCATAGGCCGGTCCAAGACCCATGAGAGGCGAGATGGGCATTCGGCCAAAGATGGGGGAGAAGATCGAAGTTCTAGATCCGCTAGTATAGTGAGATTAGTTTTGCGATATTATAAACTTAAGATGAAGAGAATTCCAAATTACATTTTAACTAACATACATAGGAGACTTGTGTGTCACTAGATTAGATACACAGTTGATCTTTTGTACTGATACATAACCCATTTTGTTCAATTAGATACATAACATTTCAGCCATTTTTTTTTTTGCAATTCACAAAGAGTATTTTGTATTTGAATACAAGGAATGATTTGGATTATTGAATATAGATGAAAAACACAAAGCGTACATTAAAGTATAGACCTAACAAGTGAATGAGGAGATAGAGATGAAATGTTTTCAAAGGGAAGAAGTGAAGCTATAAGAAGAATAAGACAGAGTGCCATGTTGCCAGCTTGTGTGAAGTTGCTCTGGAACAAAACATAAAACAATCAATAATTCTTTCAACAAGGAATTTTTTTTGTAAATTGTAATTTATACCTTCCTTGAAGGAGAGAATCTCTGAGCCAATGATCAAACGCCAAAGCCCAAGGAACTGCTGAGCCATTAGTGATATTAAACTCAAGCTTCCTCAAGTTATGAGTAGCACTTCCTGATCCAATGATAAGAACACCTTCGTCTTTCAATGGAGCCAATGATTTGCCTGTTGTTACAGAAATCCGACCTAGTCAATATTACGAACTGCGATCTGGAATGCCTGAACTACGGGGTGAAATGTAAATACTAAATGAGGACGAAGTGATTCTTTATTGATCTTAAGGCCGGAGCCGAGCAATGAACAGGATGGTACGAGGTGTGAGTCCGTCGAATGACGTGCTCACTAAACAGTATTCGAGGTCGGAGCTTTATAGAAGTAGCTCGGCCTCTTGTAAGTTACAATCTTCCCTAAAATGAGGAGCGAAGGGTCCTATTTATAGTGTTTTAGTGCTGACTCTTCCTTGGGCCGTTGACTCCTTAGCGGGCTTGTCTTCTTGGGCCGAGATGTCATAGTTGATTTAATTAGATTTCCAATGGGCTTATGGATGGGTGCTAAACCCATATCCAACAATTAGTCCCCCCCCCCCAATCCGTCGAGTCACGGTGCTGAGTTCGGCGGATTTTCTTGAGCATTTAAGTCAAGAGGAAATCCAATTAAACCAACCGGTCTTGATTCACAAGTGCTCTTCTTCCGGCTCAACCCACGATTCCTTTTTAGAAGAGACGCGAACCGTTTGGCGTTACGACTTCTTATTATCTCGCGAAAGATTGCTTCTCTCCTTTTACGAAGTTCCGTCCTTTCAGGTCCCATTTCTCAGGTAACTTGTCTTCCCATTCTCAGTATTTGCTTTCGCGTTCGTTGATCATGTGGGTAGATTCTAGTGAGCATTCTTCTACTGGTAGTTATGATTCTAATTTTTCCGAGTCATCCGGTGCCAGTCCTTCTGTATCTAGGTCAATTGAGGTTGATGAGGATTTTTTGATATCCCGGTCGGGAAGAAAACCTCGCCGATTTCATGGTAGTCGAGCCGCAATGGAGTTGTCTGGGGGTCGCGAATCTACTGTTATGATGGAGCGAAATCTTGGTGATGGTGACGAGACGGATCGTCGCGAAAGCAATATTAGGGTTGGTGACTCGGAGGATTGCTCGGAAAATAGCTCGGTCGTTCCTGACTGTCGCTCCCAAGCGGTGCCTCCGAAGGAAGTGAGGGAGATGAAAGCTGTGACCCCTAGGGCAATCCGCTCGTCTGTTTGTGAGCAGATGGACGTAGATGGTATTTGCGAGCGATATTCTCGTGTTTCCGGTCTTGAACTTCGACTTCCAACCTTGCACGAGCGGCCCTGGGATGCTCCTTATGGCTGGGTCTGCTTGTACGAGTGTTGGGTTACTGAGTGCTTTTTACTTTTCCCCCTTCCTAGGATTTTAGTTGAGTATTGCGAGCCAGGGAGATTGCCCTATCCCAGCTCTGTCAGTCCGCTATTCGCAATATATTAGGTATTTTAGTTGTGGCAGCTGATAGCGGGATATATATGTCCACTCGGTTCTTTGAGGAGCTGACGTCGATCTCGGTCAACCCGGGGACTTCCGGTACGTTCTATGTGAGATTTAGGCCTGGTCGTCGTTTGAGGGTGGTGTCCGATCCTCCAGACAGGACTTCGGATTGGCAAGATGGTTATTTTTTCGCGCGTGTGAACTGCGCACTATTTCTTGATACGAGCAAAGTTTTTCGATCAACTTGGAACTATAATCCTGGTAGTCTTTCTTGTTCTGTATTTGCGTGTTGTTTGTCATTGGTTCTTGATAGGTGCATTTTTGCTTTCGTAGTTCGTTCTTCTTCGAGCTGCTGGAACACGGTGTTTACGAAGGATTTGGATAGACTGAGAGCCCACGGTGGTGTGAACTGGCCTTCATCGAAGGACGAAGTGGCCAAGCGTCGGTTTGATCAGTGGGTCCGTGATTGTCTAAGGAAGGTTGATTTAGGTACGTGTACTCTTCTCCCCCCCCCTTTTTGTTTAAAAGGGGATCGTTTCGTGACACCGAGATTTTGTTTTTGCTGATTTTAGCGTTTTTGGGGATGGATTCTTCTGCTGGTAGCGAGCCGCCATCACCTCGACTATCTAGGAAGAGACAGAGGACTTCTGAAGTAGCGGCGGTGACGACAGGTTCGCCGGTAATTATTTCTGATTATATCCCTGATACTTGTGAAGTTGGGACTGGCCGTTCTCAGGAAGTGTCGAGACATGCCTCGGATCGGGTCGTTTCATCTGCTGGGGCTTTTCGCCAGGAGGAACATCAGTCAAGCCTTGGGAATGACGTCGAGCGTCCCAAGGAGGTTCAGCTCCTATCATCCTCTGTTCGGGTTGCCGGCCTGATGACTGGATCGGTGGATGCCGTACCTTGTTCAAGCGAGCCGCCTTGGTCGTACATCCATAAGGGGAAAGCGCCTTTGATAAACGATATGTCATCGTGTACCAGTCTTGTTCAGAGGCTCAGGGCCGGCCCGGTCAAGGATCTCATGCCTGTTTCAGACATGCACAAGCCACGTCTTCAGGAGGAACTGAGTCATCACCTCGTTATGGTGTGTGCGATTCTGAACCAGCTTCGAGATTCGTATGAGTCTGAGAGGCGCGAGGCGAAGTCGACAGAGAGCGTTCTTAGGGAACATGTTGATTCGCTGCAGCGTTCGGCTCGCGATTGAAGCAGGTTCGCAAAGATCTTGAAGAGGCAAAAGGGGCTTCTGCTGCTTAGTCCTTGGAAAGAGAGAAAGTAGCGGTCTTGGAGGGGCGGTTTGCGGAGCTCGAAGAAGAGAAACGCAGTCTTTCATCTGAGGCCAGTTCTCTTAGGTCGAAGGTTGACGCTCTTGCCGCTGAATGCGACGGGCTTCGAGAATCCTTTGACACGCGCCTTTGCTCTGAGCGGGATGCCGCGTATAGGAAAGCGTCCAATTGGTTAGAAAAGTTGAGGTCGGAGAGGGAACAAGTGGATCGTTATATTCTCAAGCTTCTAGAACTCAATCAAGTGTCCGGTGTTCTTAGCGCATCGGCTGCTCGTGGATAGTGGCGTCCCGGTTCCCTCTGCATTGATTGCTAAGCTTGAAGCGGACATGCCTCTTCTGGAGCGGGAAGTTAATGGGTTGCGACCTGATCCCTTAGACGCCGATGTTTTTTGTATGTCGCTGTGGCGAGGTGATGTTGTAGATTGACGCATCCGATATGCTCGTCGGATTACGTGCCTGTCGCTTTTCCTTTCCTCCTTTTGTATTGTATCGTTTTTCGGAACTTGTACGAGTGGTGCTCGTATTTTCATCTTAGTTTTTTTGTTGCATGTACGCTTTTCTTGTTTCCTTTTCTGCTCGTCTTCATCTATTAACCGAGATCCATCTTATGCTTTTGTTTTGTTGGTGCGGGCTGATGGTTTTCCCTTCTTTTTTTTTTATTCTCGGTTGACGTGTTGTTTTGACTTCCCGAGGTTTGGTATACGCGTCATTACTGCTTTCCTCGGGAGTTACTTTGCCGTGTTTATGGAAAGAGGTGGACCGCCGTTTTTGCATTGAATGTGTGCGTTGGTAACTGACGCGTTGTATTGAATGCGTTGTCTTCGCGGTTCTTGCCCTTGTTGGCTATAAATATTCCTTTCATTTTTCTGGTTTTTCGCATCACACTATTTCTCTCTTTTCTTTTTGTTTGTTGAGTGTGGATCAACTTTTTCATTCTGGTTTGGCCATAGAGTCGTGCTTCGTTGTGTCGTGGCAGCAAGGCCGCTCCGTCAATGGGTTTCCTTCCAGTGTTGATCGTTGGCCGACTCCGGCCGCCGGGGGTTTTATTTTCCTCTCTGTCGAGTGGGCTTGTGTTTTTGTTGCGAAATGGGGGCTTGTCGATGTATGGATTTAGACTGATGGCCGCCCTTGCTTATCGCTTTTGCGAACTTAAGGGCGAAGCGCAGTTCCTTCGGTTGGGTGGAGCTGATGCGTCATCATTTTTAGCAACGTGCCGGGGGCTGTCCTGTCTTGAGCTTGTCTCTCTTTACGTGAGTGTGTTGTCCGCTCCTTGCGATGGTTTTTTTATTTGTTTGCCCTTTGCTAAGTCTCTTTCTTCCCCCTTTTTTTTGCAGGACAGCGGGCTCAACATCAAGCTGGCTCATTTTCCTCTGAATAAGGGGAAGATTCCTTTGGGAGAGCAGTTGATGTCAGAATGGCCGGGGGAATCGTGGGGTCAGTTTTTCGAGACCAGGCTAAGCTTTTTGGTGTACCGTGGTTGGTTTGCCTGGGTCTTCTTGCCCCATGATGATCCTCCTCGGTTTGGTTTCGTCGTTGTACGCTGTTGGACCTCTGCCGTTTGAGGTCGTGCCGGGGACAGACGACGAAATCGTGTTTCAAGAAAGGAGCTCTGCTCCTTATTGGATGAGATCGGGCTTATCGTACGAGCTCTGGTCCCGAAGAAATCGTGTTTCAAGAAATTGGATTAGTGTTGTAGTAGTTTTCCTTTTTCTTTTTCTTTTTTTTTGTTTTGTTGTCGTTCTTTTTTTTTGTAAAGATTGGGAGAGCTTTTAATAAAAAAAATTATGTCCTTTCTTCCCTTGTTTTGTATATTTTATATACACATTTTTGTTTTCGTGTGCGAGTCGTTTCTCTGCTTTGGGCGAGGTCAAATATAGGTGCGAGTACGTGCTCGGCTTATCCTGTTTTTGATTTTCAAAGCTCGCCCTTTTTTATACAGAAGTCAATGAGTGCGAGCATTGGCTCGGCTTGCCTCGTCATCTGCTTAGTTATCTAGGTGCGAGTACGTGCTCGGCTTATCCTGTGTAGTCCTTGAATAGTTATGCGGAGGAGGTCCGGCTCACAAAACTTTTCCTAAGGACTCTTGCGGGTCTGGCCCCGGCTTATGTCGTTAAAACGACGATGTGACGCTATGCCACTGTGCATGGGGCACGTGTTTATTGGATCGAACATTTGGCCAGAATGTCGATTGTTAGTCATTTATAAGCTAGATTGTATGAAAAATGCATAAAAGTTTTGATATTGAAGACTATAAAAGTGGATGCACCTTACATAGGTTGCCTACGTACTCCCCGTAGAGAGATCAAGCCGAGCGTAGTTCTAGTTACACATTCTAAGTCGTAGCTTGATTACTAACATATATATTTCTAGATGCGGGTTGTATAGAATTAGGGCGTTTTATTTGCGGGTGCGACGCTCGTCATACCTTTCTTGGGGTGCGGGTTTTGTCTTTCTTTGTCTGGGGCGAAGTGGTGACCGCTTGTTCGGATATCAAGCATGACGCTTGCCGCACTCTGCGTTCCACCGTGAAGCAATATCTTGAGATTTTCTGGCTGCCGCGAAGTGTGAAAATTCCTCCTGGTGTTGGAAATTTTATGCATTGGTGGTACGTTGAAGGTACCGCTTTCATAGCGTGGATCCACGGGGTCCCCAAGATTACGTTGTAAATTGCCGGTCGGTCTATAACGACGAATTTGACGAGCTTTGTCAGACGCCCGACGTGCACTGGCAGTTTGATGGTTCCGATCGTCGTGGTGGTGTCTACGGGGAATCCGGTAAGGGGCTTCTCTGAACACTTCATCCTATAGTCACGGAGTTCCATTCTTTGCAGAGTTTCTTCAAATATGAGGTCGACAGAGCTTCCGGTGTCGATTAGAACCTTGGTGACTTCGCAGTCGCCAATTTGGAGTTCGACGACCAGTGGGTCATTGTGTGGCTTGTCGAGGCCCTCTTCGTCTTCCGCGCTGAAGGTGATCTTCGTTCCTAGTTTCAGCTCCTCGGGGACGTTCCTATTCCAAAGTTGGCGTGCGTCGGCCTGCCGGCTATAGGCCGTTATCGATCTTACTGAGTCGTTGCAGGTGGGGAACCCCCCCCCCCCCCCCCATGATCATGTTGATTCGTTTCCTGGGTGTGGGTGTATCTTCTTCCTCGTCGTCGTGGGCTCGCTTTGATGGTTCCGTGTCTATGTCGCTTTGTTCTGTTTTTTGTTGGCTTGCTTGCCTTGCCTTTTCCTCTTGGATTAACTTAAATCGTTCTCCCTCGTTCTTAGGCTGCCGCGGTGTTTCTCGATTTTCGGGGGACGCCGATGGGGGGTTGCGGTTTGTTATGTTTGTTACCCCTTTTTGATATTCACCGAACAGGAGATTCTGGAGGTGTCGACATTCAGCGGTGCTATGCCCGGATCGCTGGTGAAAATTACAGAAAGCCTTCTCCTGGTCGTCGGACCATACGTACTTGTAACATGGTCGACCTTGCTGGTGGCTTGTCTGGCTGCGTCCTGGTTGTTGGAATGTTTGTTGGCTTGCCTGCTGCTGTTGCTCGCCAACGTAGCATGTTGTGGCTTTCTTTCCCTTGTCGTCAGGGCTGTCTGGGACTGTATCCTTGCCTTTCTTGCCTGAGGCGAACTTCTTGGCGAGTAGATCCTTCTCTTCCTCTATCTCAACGAAGACGGCCGCTCGGTGGAGGGCGTCTTCAAGGGTCTGCGGCTTGTTTATGGCCAGCTCGTCGCGAAAAGGCGATTCATACTAAAGTCCGTTTCTTAGTGCTGAGAGTCCTTCGTTATCCGTTACCATAATCTTTGAAACGATAACTTTGAATCTGTCGATGTAGGATCTGAGGGGTTCTTTCGGCCCTTGGCTTACAGCCCAGAGGTCAGCGTTGGAGGCTCCTTCCTGGATGAACATGGAGTAATGCTTCAGGAAGGTGGTCATTAGCTGATGGTAGCTGTCGATGGAGTGGGCTTCCAATCGCGAGAACCAGTTGAGAGCGGCTCCACTCAGATTTTCGACGAACAGTTGGCAGAAGCCAGCGTCGCGCTCTTCTAGTGAAAATTGGGTTCGTCCCATCGCGATAGTGAAGGCCGTCATGTACTGTCGCGGATCCGAGCTGCCGTCGTAAGTAGGCAGCTTGATCTTCCTGGGGTGTTTGACTGGCGTCCCTGTTATCTTGCTCGTGAATGGTGTGTTTTGAGTTTCTTTCAGGACCCTGTCTATTTCGGGGGCTGAGCTGGTCGCTTTGTGAACCTTTGACGTCATGTTATCCAATTGGATCTTGAGCGATTCGAGCTCACTATTTCTGCTACCTTCGCTCTGGTTCTGGGTGTGTCCGGCTGGTGGCAGTTCCAGGTAGATAGTTGGTCGTCTGCTCGACTCGGTGTTCAGAGGCGGTGTCTCTCCGAACAGGACCCTTGGAAGTCGCGGGGTAGGGTTTTCGGTTGCTTGAGACGCTTGGAAACCGGCGGTCTGCAGGTAATTGATCTTTTCTCTGCATGAGTCTTGATTGCTTGTTAGCACATCGAGGCGAGCATTATTGTCTTTGGTCAGCTCGTCGACCTGGACCATTAACATTCTTATAAGAGAGGAGACGTCCTGGCTCTGATCGTTTGAATGTCGTCTTGACGCGTGCTGGCAGTCCTAGTTTGGCCGGTTCCGGTGTTAACTGGTGACATTGGTGACTCCAAGCTCGGAGCGAGTGGACTTTGGGTTTGTTCAGGCGATTTTGAATCGTTATCCGTTGACGATGGTCCTGTCATCTCGGCTTCGTCTTAGACCGTAAAGAAGTTTATCGCCTCTCCACAGACGGCGCCAATTGTTGTTACAGAAATCCGACCTAGTCAATATTAAGAACTGCGATCTGGAATGCCTGAACTACGGGGTGAAATGTAAATACTAAATGAGGACGAAGTGATTCTTTATTGATCTTAAGGCTGGAGCCGAGCAATGAACAAGATGGTACGAGGTGTGAGTCCGTCGAATGACGTGCTCACTAAACAGTATTCGAGGTCGGAGCTTTATAGAAGTAGCTCGGCCTCTTGTAAGTTACAATCTGCCCTAAAATGAAGAGCGAAGGGTCCTATTTGTAGTGTTTTAGTGCTGACTCTTCCTTGGGCCGTTGACTCCTTAGCGGGCTTGTCTTCTTGGGCCGAGATGACATAGTTGATTTAATTAGATTTTCAATGGACTTATGGATGGGTGCTAAACCCATATCCAACATTGCCCATGTTGTAATGGTAAGTCCCATTTTGAGATGATTGAACACAGAGCTGGCAAACCGGTATATCCGCCTCTGGGTACATCAACATAAGAGGAACCCAAGCTCCATGATCAAGACCTCTCTTTTTGTCTTCATCAACACGTTTCAATCCTCCTCCTCCCATTAACAGCTCTCTAACCCTTTTTCCCAATTCAATTGCTCCTGGTGCTTCATATTTCAGCTGCAATTTTCAACAAAAAAATTGAAACTTCTAATGCAATTGACCCCAAAATTTTAATTTTTTTTTGATATAATCGACCACAAAGATTGAAAACTGCTATCATGGTAGAATCTGGGTGAGACAAAAGTTATGGTTTTTGTAAGAAAAAGGAGGAGAGAGAGAGAGACCTTATACATGGGATCAGGGAAATTATTGAAATCGTGGATGGTGGAATTGCAGAGAACAGTGTTGACGGATGGAAACTCGGTGTCCCAGTGTGCGGAGATGACTAATATAGATTTGGGTTTATGTTGGAAAACTTTGTCGGACCATGATTTGAAGAAATGTCTCGCTTCCAAGCTATCGTCAATGCTCAGTGTGGGAGATCCATGAGATAAGAAGAATGTTTGACTCACTCTCTCCATTGTATCTCTCTGTTTTTTGCACAAACTTCTTGCCTCTGTTTCAAACGTTTCACCACCAACTCTAGTTTCATTTCTTTCTCTTTGAATGGCGCGCGGAACATTAGCAGATCGCCTGCCCAAGTGTGTGACACGCACCTGTTTCTCCATTCAGCTTTTATATAGTTTACTTTGTGGTTCTAAACTAAAATAATAGTTAAAAATTGAAAACAGTGTTTTGAACCGTCTGCGGTTCAGTAAAAGAGGAAATGTGTTTTATAAAAGCAGATCATTTGGTACACCAGCAATAGAGAGTGGATCGAATGGTTCGTATATGATTTTTTTTTTTAAAATCTGGTTAATTAAATACTATGGTGATAACTTAATAGTTAAAAACTACTATGTATACTAGTTTTATATACTAATGTTATCAAACTGTAAAAACATATGTATTATCATAACAGTTTTTTATGATAAATTCTTTATTTTTAAGAAAATACTGAAATTTTTGTGTTAATTAATTTAATATAAATGCAGCTTAAAATCAAAGTTAACTAAAAATACTTGTTTAATACTTTAAAAGAGAATATGTTAAAAGTTTATAAAATACATATTTAAAATTTATTGTAAATTATTATAATATATATTATTATATATGATCCGTATTTGATTCGCTTAATCCGTCAAATCCGCATGTAATCCACTTGATTCCCTTAAACCACTTGATCCGCAACGCTTAATCCGATTTTTCCATTCGAAACCTATATTTTGAACCAATCCGCTAGATCCGCACTTGTACCGCCTAATCCGCTAGATCCGCACTTGATCCGCCTGATCCGCTTGAACCGCTTGATCCGCAACGCTTGATCCGCTTTCTCCATTCGAAGGTTTTGTCGTCCCTCCATTTTTTTTAACGTGCTGGCCCCACCCACCTAACCCAAAATAATGTTTTTAGGGTTTCTTTTATATAAAAAGCTGGACAAACACTCTGACGACATTGTCCCATCAAATTTAAACTCATCAATTTCTGACCAGATTCATCATCATCTAGTTTTTGTTTTGTTTATAGAACCGACCATTTTTTAACCATGCATTAATTCTCCTGTTTCTACAACGTTTCACTTTCACCAACTAACCAAGTCTATTTTTGTAGTTTTTTAAACCAAATTACCCGAAATGTGAATGTGTTTTAATGTAGCCTAATCCAATTATTCTTTTGTGTGTTCTTGTGTAGTGAGATTAGTTGTGCGAAACTAACAAACTTTTTAAACTAAAAACAGACAGAGGCTTGGTTTGTGTGTGTTTGAGAACTTGTTAAAAGATGTTTCTAGTTAATGATATAAAACTCAAATTGTTCGGTAAGATACACAACATTTCAGCCATAATCATACATCAAAGGGAATCCTATAATATACATAAACCAATCTCAAAGAATTTTTTCTTCTTGTCAATTGCAACTCAGCTCCAATGAAAGATCTGAGTTTCTAAAGGCTATAGCTGTCTTGATGAACTACCAGGCAACTGGGCAGATCTCAAATGCTCATCCTCAATGAAAGGAAAACCAAGTGGTTAACACACAAAAAAAGATAATTCTCATTCCAAGTAAAGCAACAACTTGATGATTTGTTCATCGAGCTAAAACCTGTAAATTGTAAGTGAATGTTGGTGGTGAATTGAGTGCCCCGTTAGCTCGGCCCACCGAGAAAACATCCCAAGTAATCGTTAGAGCCCATCGAGGCCCATTAGTTATTTCCAACCCGGCATGATCGACTGTACCATCTCCGAACACACAGGGAAAATGAAGTGTGTCCTCCCGAACAGTGCATGAATAGTAGAAAGGCGCTGAAGTAATCTACGACCGACCTGCTGCCCCATAAGTCAAGGGAGGTGAAAATGACATTTTTCTCCATGAGCTACATGATTGATTGATTTGAACAGTGGAAAGACATTCTACAGTTTCCGAGAAAAAGGTAAAATCATGACTATTAATGAAAGGGTTTACACATTAATGAAAGGCATTGACTTAGAGAGAGAACAAGAAGAGAAAGAAGAGTGAAAGGTTCTATTTTTTTCGGGGCTATTGACTCCTTAGTGGGCTTGTCTTTTTGGGCCGAAATGATCTTATTGGTTTAACAAGATCTCTAATAGGCTTATAGATGAGTGCTAAACCCATATCCAACAATTAGTCTCCCCCCCCAAATTCGTCGAGCCGAGGTGTTTAGTCGAGGTCATCGAACTTCTTCGGGTGTTTTAAGTCAGGCGGAAATCTTGTTAAATCGCTTCGCATCAATTACTAATATTTTTAATTGTTGACTTCTTATGCGGTTTTGAGAAAGCGAAGGGACGCGAATTGCTCGTGGTGCGATTTTGCGTGTTTTGTAAAACCGTTCCATTCCTTCTACGAGGCTTCGTCTTTTCAAATCTCGTCGTCTTTCACCAGGTAATTATTTTCTTCTTTTCGGCCTTTGCTACGCATTCGCTTCTTCTAGTTGTTGCTCTTTTGTTGTTTCATCTCTGGATTCGTTATTATGCGGGTAGATTCTAGTGAGCATTATTCCACTAGTTGTGACGACTCTGGTTTTTCTGAGTCGTTCGAAGATAGTCTTGTTGAATCTAGATCGATCGAGGGAGACGAAGAGTTTTTGATGTCTTGGGCTGGGCGAAAACCTCATCGATTTCGTGGTGGTCCTGTCGCAGCGGATTCTACCAAAGACAAAACTTTTGCCGATGTAGGGGAGCGGAACCCTAGTGATAGCGGTTGGCTCGTTTATCGCAGGGATGGTGTTAGGGTTATTGAATCGGAATGTCTTCCGAAAGTTAGTACGGTTGTTCCTGACCATTGTTCTCGAGCAACTTCCTCGAAGGGAGGAAGAGGAAAACCGAAGGAAGCAGCGGAAGCGACGACTGTCGTTCCTAGGACGATTCGCTCATCGGTCTGTGAGCAGTCTGTGCTGAATGATATTTGTCGGAGGTGCTCTCGTGTTTCCGGTTTTTATCTTCGCTTGCCGACTTTGTGCGAGCGACCCTGAGATGCTCCTCCTGGTTGGGTTTGTTTGAACGAATGTTTGTTCACTGAATGCCACTTGCTTTTTCCTCTTCTCGGAGTCTTGATTGAGCATTGCGAGGCTAAGGAGATGACTCTTTCTCAAATCTGCCCGTTTGCTGTTCGTAATGTGCTAGGTATTTTGTTCATGGCGGTTGACAGTGAGGTCGAGATGTCCACTCATCTTTTTGAGGAGTTGACGTCGATTTCGGTCAATCAAGGGACGTCTGGGACTTTTTATGTGCGATTCAGGCCTGGTCGTCATTTGAAGGTTGTGTCTGACCCCCTGGATAAGACTTATGATTGGTAGGACCGTTATTTCTTCGCGCGTGTTAACAGTGCATTGACTTTTGACACAAGCATGGTTTGCAGATAGGCCTGGAATTATAGCCCTGGTAGTTCTCTCTGTTTTGTGCTTGCTTGTCGATACTGTCTTCTTCATGGCTTTTTCCTTTCCATTGTTTTGTAGTTCGTTCTACTTCAATTCATTGGACTGCGGGATTTTCTAGCGACTTGGACAAGTTAAGGTCTTACGGTGGGATAGATTGGCCTCCATCGAAGGACAAAGAGGCCAAGGCACTGTTTGATCAGAAAGTCCGAAGTTGTTTCAAAAATATTGAATAAGGTATGTGCCCTCTTTCCCCTCTTTTTTCTTGATATATGGGGAGGTCGTTGCTACTGATATTGTCAATCTATTGCTTCAGTGTTTCTGGAGCTGGATCCTTCTTTGGAGAGTGAACCGTCATCCCATCGATTGTTCAGGAACAGGCGTAAGATGTCTGAGGGGGCTTTAGAGCGGCAAATTCTCCGGTGATCGCTCTTAATGACGTACCCGCTGTCTTTGGAGACGAGGCTATCCGATGTCAGGAGACGTCAAGGAGTGCTGAGAATCAGGTTGTCGTGCCTTCTGAAACTTCTGGCGACGCGTCTCATCAGTCATGCGTTAAGAGGCATAGGTCGGGTTTCGAGTGTGAGCGCTCTGAAGGCCCAACTCATGCCTCTCCTTCTGTTTGTGCTGCTGGCCCGACAGATGGGTCGGGTGATGTTGATCCGAATTTGGGGGATTCGGTTTGGTCGGCCTTTGGTGAGTGACAAGTTGTTATACGCCAATCATGTTCAGAAGCTCGCGGCAGGTCCGACCAAGGATCTTATTCCTGTCTCGGCTATGCACAAGCCTCATCTTCAGGAGGAGCTAAGTCACCACCTTGTCATGGTGTGCGTTATTCTGAACCAGCTCAGGGATTCGTACGAGTCCGAGATAAGACATGCTAAGTCGACGGAGGGCATCCTTAGAGATCAGGTTGATGCGTTGCGACGCTCTGCTCGTGAGCTGAAACAGGTTCATAAGGAACTCGACGAGGTGAAGGGGGTTTTTTCTGCTCTTTCTTTAGAAAAAAAAAGGCTGTGGATCTTGAGAGGCGGTTGACCGAACTTGAAAATGAGAAGCACGATCTTCGTTGCGAGGCTGGCTCTCTTAGGTCGGAAATTGATCTCCTTGTTACTGAGCGCGACGGTCTCCGTGCATCCTTTGATGAGCGCCTTCGTTCTGAGCGAGAGGCTTTGTATAAGAAGGCTTCCGATCGTTTGGACAAGCTGAAGTCGGAGAGAGAGCAGGTAGATTGTTATACTCCTATGCTTTTGGAGTTGAACCACGTGGCCAGTATCCTTGGTGCGTATCGTCTGCTCGCGGATAGTGGCGTGCCAATTCCCCATGTGTCGATTGCTCAACTTGAGAAGGATAAGCCTCTCTTGGAGCAGGAGGTTAACGAATTGCGGCCCGCTTCTCTGGATCCTGACGTTTTTCGTATGTCGGCGTTGCGAGGTTTGCCGAGCGGTGCTGTTACCCCCAACATAGCTTTTGTTATATCCGAGGTTCGCCGAGGGGAAAATGTGGCGTCTTTGGTTGTGGGAGACGGGGTAGCTTTTGTTATGTCCGAGCTCCCAACATAGTTTCCTTGCTGTAATCAATTAATTTGTTGTGTTTTCTTTTTTTGGACTGTTGTATAAACGGCGTCTGCGTTCGCAGACATTATATGTATGTTTTGTTGGATGCTCGTTCTCTTCCTTTTCTCCCTCTTCTTCTTTCTTTTTTTTAGGTGTTTCAGTGGCTGGGTTATGATCGTTGGTGCGGCCTTGCTTTGTTTTCGTCTTTGATTGTCAGAGGATATCTCGACGTGTTTTGGTGGACGTGCCCTTTCGGTTTACGAGGCGTGGTCCACGCGTCATTATTGCTTTTTAAGGAGTTGCCATGCGTGTTTATGGGAAAGTGGACCGCCATTTTCGCATTGAATATTTGCATTGGTAACCGTCGCACTGCTTTGAATGCTTTGTCTTGGCAACCGTTGCCCTTCTTGGCTATAAATACCTTTCTTTCGTCTCGCATTCTTCATAACTCATTCTTCTTTGTTTTCTTCCTTCTCTTTACTGAGTAGGGCTGATTTTCTTCTTTTGTTTGTCGGAGTGTTGAATCCCAGTGGACCGTGGCAGCAAGGCCGCTCTTATATCCCCTTGATTCATTTCTTGTCCTCTGAACACTTTGACATGACATTGTTTGATACCAAGACACATTCAACAATTTAATTGGTTTTGTTCCATCTCCATGGACAATGGCCAAAATCTCCAAACATTGCTTTAACAAAGTTTTCCACGTGCTCATCTTCTACTTTGTCATCCCAAACTGGGAACATTTGCTCCCTTTCCTTCACAACGAAGCTGTAAAAATGGGTCTACAACACTAAAAACAGTAAATGGTAAATAACAGAAGACAATATAACAATATAAAACTTAAAATCTTATTCTTCTTATTTATACTGCTTGTTTCAACATGGTCGCTTTCACATTTTTCCGTCCTCTTGTCCCCTTGTAAGCAAGAAGAGGTGGAGTTTTGTTAGCCACCATGCTCTCTCCAGAGCTCGCTAAGTAGTACAACATTTCAAGGTACACCACACCCAGACTTGGAGAACCTCAACAAATCTGTCAATTGTGTAAGCCTTTGTCAAATACTTCTCTTTAACAGATGCAATCAGGTTATTAAATGTGACTCTTCCCCACGGGTAGCTCTCAAATGCTACCAAATCCATTAATAGCCTAGCCATGTTAGCACGTGTGGGTGTGGACAAAACCAGCGTAGACAGCCAAGTATCCTAATACATCCTCTCATCCCTTGACCAATGAACAACGTACGAACAAGCAAGAATAAGGTCTTCCATACTAGGTCCCTCTCTATAGGCAATCCCATCTTCTCCCAAAATTCTTGCATCTCTTATGTAACTTAACATCAGGCTCCTCAAGCCGCTCCACATAGGCACAATTAAGTCTCGTGATCTCTTCAAACTAATTCAAAGAAAACCTCAAAGGGTTTACACCAGCAAGGCTCCAAAGCTCATACTTCTTCTTACTGAATAATCCAAATCCGAAGATATAATGCACTAACCGGGATGCCCAATTAAAATCCATCTTATGGAACTTTAGAAAAACTCCAAGCTTGGAGTTCCAAATCTCTCCACATTCGTCCTCTTTAATTACTTCGAAAAAATTAGTTAACAACTTCGTATTGTTGTTGTAGTAATGGATGTTGTTTAGCGGTTCGGGCTCAACACCTTTTGTGAAAAGTCTCCTAGGAAATACAAGAATATCCATCCTGCACCATGGAAAAACACACATTAATAGTCTACGATATAAGTCTTCTTCAGAAGTCAACCATATAAGTCTACGATCTAAGTCTACGATATAAGTCTCCCATATAAGTCTATGATCTAAGTTACACAAATATGTTTATGATTTAAGTCTCCAATATAACTCTACGAGCTAAGTCTAACCAAGAAGTGTAACCAGTTAAAATTAGAAAACGAGGGTTTTTATCTTATACGGCGGCGAAGAATCTGATTTATCAACGGAAGACATGGAGTTTAAAATCTCTTATGCCGATGAAAGCACAGACCGCGACCAAAACGGCAAGGCACGGAAATCGATCGAGACAGCAAGGTACGGAAATCAAGCGAGATGGCGAGGCACGAAAATCGAGCGACCGAGACGGAGAGGCCGATAGAGATGGGGAAAACAACAAGAAGTGTAAGCTTATTTTCAAATCATTTCAATATTTTGAAGAAGAAGAGATAAAGGAAGCAAGAGAGGTTTCTAACTGTGAAGGAGGCGACATATAGAGCGAGTGATGGCGACGAAAATAGAAAGGAGAGGTGAGGGTGATAGAAAGTGCGACGACGAGATTGACGCCAAGAAGGATAAGTCGACGGCGGGACGTTGTTGACTAGAGAGGCGACAACGACGAGAGGAGGAGAATATATATATATAGAGAGAGAGAGAGAGAGAGAGAGAGAGAGAGAGAGAGAGAGAGAGAGAGAGAGAGAGAGAGAGAGAGAGAGAGAGAGAGAGAGAGAGAGAGAGAGAGAGAGAGAGAGAGGAGAGAGAGAGAGAGAGAGAGAGAGAGAGAGAGAGAGAGAGAGAGAGAGAGAGAGAGAGAGAGAGAGAGAGAGAGAGAGAGAGAGAGAGAGAGAGAAAGAGAGAGAGAGAAAGAGATGTGGCGCCAAGAGGAATTGGTTAGAGAGAGAGAGATGATGGTAAAGACTAATTAGTTTTAAGAGTAAAGGGTTAAAAACATTTATATAGGTGGGTTAAAAACATTTATATAGGTAGGTTAAAAAATCGATTAAGTGACGGTTATCAATAGTTTAGATTAAATTGATTGTACGGTTTAATTAGATTTGAAATTTTACTGTACGGTATTAGAATTAGGTAGACATCCTTTAGAAGTCTTCTCAAGATGTCTCCACTAGAAGTGTACCCAAAAACATTTCCCGCCCAAATCGGTCCGGTCAGAATACCGGTTCCCGCCCAATTCTTTTTTCCCGCTCATTTAGTTAGGTTAATTTGTCAAGTAAAATTCAATATGTAGTCTACTTTTTAAGATTCCAACCATTTGAATTTCCGGTTAACTCAATTTGGTAGGATCAAAATCCTGTTCTTATTTTTGTTTGATCAAAAAAAAAATTTCGTTTCTAGACTTCATTAGGAAGTCTACACTATAAGTCTTCTTAAATAATCTACAACAAACAAACAAGAAAATCACTTAAATTAATAATTAAGGTTCCAAAATGTCATACAAATCCGACCGGTACATATAATTAGACACTTTCAAGAAACAAAATGAAATTGTCAAAATCAAATCTAACCACTAATCTAGAATTTTAAATGGCAAATACAAGGGAGATTATCGCGTTTAAGAGGATTACAACGACTAAAACCACCGATTTTACCTCCACGCCTCTAGAACATTATTCTATAATTGTCTCCTTTAGTTGAACTATCTCAGCCTCAATCCGATTTTGAGCTGCATGATAATCACTATCTTCAAGAACACAGATGCAGTCTCCCTGGTTTTTTAAAGCACATATAAGCTCTATAAATTCCTCCATAATAGCTTCTTCCCACCATGTAAATAAATGGTAGTTACCATCCTATACAAAGATATTATACAATTTATTATATTCAAAAGACACAAACCACAATAGTAAACAAATAACACCACAAGAGTCTTATTACCTTATAGTTATTGTATCCAAAAATAGCATACCCGGACTATAGTCGATGGTGGATGCTTTCATCACAGTCACCAACCCGCAAAAACATCAGTCAAGAATCCCGAATTAAGTACGCTTAGCAGAGTTCACTTTGGGCAATCTTGAACTCTACAAACTCCTCATGGAGCTACTTGACGGCTGATTGTAGGTGTATCTCTCCATATATGTGTATTATTAAACAAGAATCATGAGAAGTCAAAAACAAGGATCATGCATTACGAAAATAAAGTGAAGAAGAAATAATACCACAAAAACACAAGCGACGGCGACAGATGAGGCT
>CM058233.1:86512399-86563017 GCA_030180135.1 Orychophragmus violaceus | reverse complement strand
ATGTTATCGTATATTCCATTTTCGTTGGGATTTACTTTTCTACTCAGATTTTCCTCTTCTGCTCGGAATTATCTTCTCCTTTTATTCTTCGAATTTATCTTTCCATTTTTATGATTATCCTTCCACAGTTTAGTTTATTCTGCCGAGTGGGCCAAAAAGGGACGATCCGAGTCCGTTTGAACGTAAATTTCTTGATTCGGCCCAAAGTCCATGAAATACGAGTCTTGTGGGTGAGGCCAAAGTTCGTATTTCATATAACTTATTTGGAAATCCCGTTAACGCCTAGGAACGTATAGGTTATTGTTTCGGATATGGGTTGCGGCTAGTCGCCCATCCGAGAGAGAGATATTGGCGAATGTTCCGAGCGTCTGGTCTAAGCAAAGTGTCCGTTTGGAAGATTCCGGGAATATGTTCTGCTCGGAAGTTCCTTAGGGAGTGTGTTATGCTCGGAACTTCCTAGGGAGTGTGTCATGCTGAGGAAAACAAGATGGGCATTCTGACTCGGAATTTCCTGAGCTTGGTCTGCTCGGAATTTCAAAAGCAGATTGGTCAGCTCGGAATTTCTGAAGCATGATTGGGTTGCTCGGAATTTCCGAGCAGCCTGGTCTGCTCAAAATTTCTGAGAAACATTGTCATTGAAATTTTGAGCGTCATTGCATACGAATTTCCGATTTGGTTAGCTGAATTGTTTCGCAGTAAAATGTCATTGAAATTACATGAGTAGCCGTTCGGCTACGAAGTGTTTCATACAAAACGTCATTCGTACATTTCGTATTAACAACATGTGGATCGGATGACTAATTTGGTTTGCTTGATCCATACTTTTGAAATGTTCATTCATACGAAAATGTTTTTCATACGAAGCAGTTATCCCCCCAGAAACGTTCAGATTCATACGAAATGTTGTTTATACGAAATGTTTCGTATACGAAACGTTTCATTTATTCTAAATGATTTGATTCATATGAAGTGATGTTTATACCATTCAAAGTGCTTTGTATAAAACATCATTCATTACAGAAATTGTCTGTATTTATACGAAGTATGGGGAACGACCATATTCGATTGCTCGATTTCAGCTATTGTTTTCGGACTTTAGAGATGATTTTGACCCCAACAGTTATCTCCCCCCAGCTCGTCTGACTCTAGTACGATGCATGGCGAGATTTTTTGAGTAGTCTAGGCCGAAAAAATTGTTCGTGCAAAGTTTGCCGTTTGATGCCGTTCTTCTTCTTGATGATTAGTTCTAGTCGCAACATAAGATTGTCTGAATATCTTATGTCGTAGATCATGGAGGGTCAATCATATCCGAGCAAGATCGATGCGCATTGGAATAGTGAGCAAGATGAACCGACAGGACATGAAAATGTTCCGAGCAGGATTCATCATGATTTTCGAACAGGATGAATCGAGCTTCGGTCATCAAGTGTTTAGAAGCTCCCCTGTCCTCGCTGAAAATGCTTGGGTCCTTCGAGTAAAACATACGCGCAAGGCGGATCCGTACTGCCACAAAGTATCAGTTTGAGGGATAATCGTGCACTCTGCTTAGATTCTATATTCGATTGATGGATTAAGTGTCTAACGGAGTTTAGAAGCGTTCTCGACAAGCTACTATGTCAACCGGCTTTCTAGAATGCATATTGTGAGATTGTCCGGGTAACTTTTCCGAAGTTCGATTTTTGATGATTTTGTACAAAAATCTTAATTGCCTAGCGGTGACATCAATGATCGTCTTAGCCTTAGGATTTTGTTTTTCCGAGAGGAAATCTCTCTTGGAAAATTTTCGAGCATTTCTTGCGATGTTAGCGAATCGTTTTAGCTGTGAAAGGCTGTTTTGAAGTTTTTTATGAAGTTTGAATTCCATCTAGTTGTAAGAAACTGTTTAGGTGAGGTTATAGTCGTTGACGAGCCGTTTAGCTTTGAGAAGTTGTTTATGCGTTTTTACCGACAAGTTGATGAGTGTGAGATGAACACTTTGATGCAGAGATGCATAGAGATTTATGACTGAGTTTCAGAAATCGTACGAGGTGTGGTGTCCCGCTTTTTCTAGGAAAAAGGAATGGTTGCAAGGCTTATACATGCTCGGCTTATTTGTTGCCAGTCATTGAATTGCTTTGGGTAAGTTTTCGTAGAAGAGATGTTAAGCTGGTTTCCTCTCGGAGAATAGTCAAGCTAGTTTCTCCTTGTCAGAGGCGTTCTTGTTTTCGAGTTGTTCCGACGAATTTTTGTCGAGAAGAATTCGTCGGAAGTTGTCATTCGATTTTTGTTGCTCTGTGGGACCGATTGGACGCCGAGCATGTTTAATCTTGGAATAGACCGGGTAAACCATCCGAGCAGTATGTCCGAGTAGTCTGTCTGGGCCGATCAGCAAGCGGACGCTCACTAGGATGATCGCGCGGTTCGCCGAACAGATGTCGCTAAGCCGAGCGGGATGTTTTTCCAATTAGGTCATCACTTCATTGTGCCGAGCAGGATGGACCGATCAGAAATGCTGAGCATCACGGACCGATCGGAAATGCCGAGCACGACATTGCTGAGTAGAATGTTTCTGAGCTTACTAGTTCATCGAGCCAGGTGTACGTGTAAGTGACGGGTGGGTTTGCTCGGACTGTCCAAGCATCCATGCAGTCGGGCAGCTTAGATCATCCGAGCAAAGCTCTCAGGCGGAGTTGCTGAAGGATGGTCTTCCAATTTTTTTTTGTATTTTGTTAACTTCTCTTCGGAACGGTTGGTTGTTCCGGTGTATGACATGGATGCTTCGTTACTTCAAATGAAAAGTTTTTGTCCTAAGTTTTAAGTCTCGTCTTTGGATGTTTGGAAATCCATTGTTGGCCTTTCGTTGCTGCTTCCGAATTCGAGAGAGCAAAACAGTCGAGAAGATATGTTGAATCGTGAACCGGTCATGTTTACGAATGTGATGAGTTTGAGAGAGAAATCGCGTTGGGCTGTCCAAGCATCTCTGCTGGGAATTTCCGAGCATGTCAGCTCGGAAATTTTTGGAATTTTCCGTTCATATCTGCTCCGAATTTCTAAGCAAGCCCGCTCGTATTTTTTAGCAGGATTTGGTTTCAGGTTAGTTTGTCTAGCATGCTAGGACGACATGTACTTCTGAGAAGCCGAAAAGTCGTGTTGATGTTACGTCGATTAATGCGGAAAATTCGAGCAGATTTTGTCGGGAGAAAATCTCTCTTATCGGCTCTGTATAGACTGTATGAGTTGGTTTCATGTAGCTTGAAGGCTTTCCGAATAGCTTCGTATAATTCCCGAAGGAAAGTGTGATTTAGCATTTGATCCTTGGTGCTTTAGGAGCATTGCAATCGGACGCGTATTGGGTTGCATTCCGAGTTTGGGGGTTAATGAGATAGCGCTTAAATTTGGTGTGCATAGAAGCGTTATGTCGTATTTTGAAACAAGATTTGGGTTCCAAGGTTGGCGAGATATACTCGACTTATTGACCAGCGTGCTCGGAAGCGTCTAATTGGGTTTCAAGTTAAGTTGGAAGGTAAGCGAGATATACTCTACTTGCAAACCTGTGATGACTAAGACCAGTGTGCTCGAAAGTGTCTAAGTAGGTTTCGAGCTAAGTTCGAAGGTAAGCGAGATATACTATACTTACGAACCTGTGATGACTAAGACTAGTGTGCTCGGAAGCGTCTAACTGGGTTTCGTATTAAGTTTGAAGGTTAGCGAGATATACTCTACTTACGAACCTGAGATGACTAAGACCAGTGTGCTCGGAAGCGTTTAACTGGGTTTCAAGTTAAGTTCAAAGGTTAGCGAGATATACTCTACTTACAAACCTGTGATGGCTAAGGCCAGTGTGCTCGGAAGCGTTTAACTGGGTTTCATAATTTACTTCGAGTTCAATACTAGTGCGAGATATCTCGACTTATATTCCCTTTGTCGACAACAAATTGATGTCAGTGGATACCAGCCAAGAGTACTCGATCGGGACATCGTTTAGACCAGTGTGCTAAGCAGCGTTTACTGGTTTTTGATGCTTACTTTGAGCTCGGTATTCCCATTGTCAATAGTAAGTTGATATCATGTAGGACTCACCTCGCGGATACCAGACCAAGGTAAACTTGGTCGTGATGTTGTGGACCAGTGTGCTAAGCAGCGTCTACTGGGTTTTGAGGTTTACTCAGAATTCAGTACTGGTGCGAGACATGCTCGACTAATGTTCCCTTCATCGATAACAAACATACCTAGGAGTTATTAAGAATTTATATAGCGCGCTTTTATCCGTTTGTTGGATGTATAGAAACTCGGTCCGTATAGGACATGTTGGTTAGGATCCGTAAAGGATGTGTTCGTTCGATGTATAGAACCTCAATCCGTATATGATATCTTGGTTTGGATCCGTAAAGGATGCATTTGTTCGATGTATAAGACCTCAATCCATATAGGATGTGTTGGTCGGGATCCATCAAGGATGTATTTGTTTGTCTGTTGTGGCGAGCAACAGACGAGATAGAGAATGCAAATGTACTAGACTTTACTTGGGATGATATGACAGTTAATGAATTGGACTGGTTTACTAAACTATGAAGTTCGAATCCTAAGTTTGATTCTAAGACAAGTAAATCAAATGAAAGTAACAAGAAAGTTGTTTATCGTTTACCGGGAAATTCCGAGCATATGATTGGGGAGCTGAACCTTTGTGGAGACGTCAAGCTTGTGCGATCGCGATTTGGTGTACTGAGTTTCTTGAAGTAGTATCGAGTGAAGCGCTTCGTGAGTTAGGTGTCTGAAGGAGATAGTCCGATCAGGTCTCAAAATTGGTTAGGTTCACGAGCGGACAAGTTTTGCTGCTAGTCGATGAAAATAGCATGCTCGGATTTTCCGAGCAACCATTTGTGCTCGGAAACCCGAGCTGGTCAGCTCGGAATTTCTATGCATCTGTGTTCCTGGATGTTCCTAGTAGCTTTGCGAGTTTGGATTTTCCGAGCAGCTTTGCGTGCTCGGATTGTCCGAGCAGCCTTGCGTGCTCAAAATTTCCGAGCTGTTTTGCGTGCTTAGATTTTCCGAGCAATCTTGCGTGCTCAGCATGCTGCGACTAGCTTTGAAAGTTCGGAGTTTCCGAGCATGTTGCAAGTTGCCGAGCATGGTGCGAGTTGCGGAGCATGCTGTGAGTTTCCGAGCATGTTCCGAGCTTCCTAGCGTGCCGCAAGTTGTCGAGCGTGCTGAGTGTTGCCGAGAATGTTGCAAGTTTCCGAGCATTCTGCGAGTTTCCGAGCGCTTCCGAAGATGTTGCTAGTTCCCAAGCATGATTTGAGTGCTTGCGTGCTCGGATTTTCCGAACAGCTTGAGTCTACAATAAAAAAATTTCAATATTTTTTGATTTTGGAAGTATAAATATATACGGAACCACTCCACATTTTTCATTGAAAAGAGGGACAGCTGAACCGATCAAGATATCGGCTGCCTAGGTACCCTTTTCGGGAATAAAGTCGTCCTGTAGTTCAAGTTGTTTCTCGATGAGCTTATTGTAGCCAACCAACTATGATTTTGGACTTGATGGAGCTTTATGGGCGAGCTCGTGCAGGTTTTGGAGCTTACGAGTCCGTTGAGCGTGAAGTTAGTCCATCTTCATTGGAGCTTTAATGTGTTTCTTCGTCCTAACAAAATGGTAGGATATATGATTGTAACATGAGTTCTAATACCTTCCTTGATTTGATAAGACGACGAGCTGAACCCTAGTCTTCTCAGGTGGAGGTGAGGGATCTTGCTCGGCAGGTTGAGATAGACTGATCTGCGACAAGTTGAGGCATCGCGAATGATGATCTGCTCGGAAGAATTGGTTCTTGGATGCGCTTTTCTCAGCGAAGATTCAGCTCAGATATGAGTGGGTGCTGAGCAGAACGTGCTCTGAAAGTTGCAGGTCGTCGGCTCAGGTTTCTTGTGGGACTGCTCGTCTAGTCAATTGAAGAAGTGAGGATGTACGCCTTTCATCTTTGCTTGGAAGGACCTTCTCAGCACAACAGCAATAAAATAATGAGCAGATCATGCTCGGAAGAATCAAAGAAGATTTCTTCCTTTTTCCTTTTTTATTTTTTTTTCTCCGAGCGAATGCACGCTTTCTTCCGAGCTGATTTTTTTTTTATGTTTGTGTTCATGCATGTTCTGTTCGAGCATTCCTACCGAACTTTCTGTGAATGCTTGTGTGCTCTGATTTTCCGAGCAGCCTTGCGTGCTCGGATTTCGGATTTTCCGAGCAGTCTTGCATGCTCGGATTTTCCGAGCAATGTTGCGTGCTCGGAATTTCCGAGCAGTGTTGCGTGCTCGTATTTTCCGAGCAGACTTACGTGCTCGGATTTTCCGAGCAGTCTTACGTGCTCGGACTTTCCGAGCAGTTTTGTGTGCTCAACTTGTGAGTTTGCCGAGTGAGGATGTGTGCGCGGAAGGATCGTATGATAATCCGTCTGAGCAGGTTCATTGTCTGGGCAGCCTTATCGTTGTACATCCGAACGGGTTTAGTCGTGAACTGTCTGGTTAGGTTGCCGGGCATGCTGATAGTTTTCGAGCATGCATGCGAGTTTTCGAGCATTCTTGCGAGTTTCCGTGCATGCTTGCGGGGTTTCGAGTACGCTTTCGAGTTTCCGCGCATACTTGCGGGTTACCGAGCATGCTTTGCGGGTTGCAGAGCATGCTTTGCGAATTGTCGAGCATGCTTGCGAGTTGCCGAGCATGATTGCGAGTTGCCGAGTATGCTTGCGAGTTGCCGTGCATGCTTGTGAGTTGCCGTGCATGCTTGCGAGTTGCCGAGCATGCCTACCATTTGCCGAGTAGGTTCTGGTCGCAGATAAACCAGATCTCCGAGCAGGAAAAACCGGCTGTACTCGAGTGGATCGTCTGGGCAGGCTCAGCACACGGAAAATGAGTAGGCTGGCGGGATTCGTTGCAAGCCGGTCATGATTATGTGGACAGTTGAGCAGCATGTTTCGATAGTCGATATGCCGAGCAAGATTTATGGAGATTCGCTTGATCTTTCGTGTCTTTCGCAGAATTGAGATTGCATGTTTTCTGCTTGGCACTTGAACTCGCGTATGCTCTGCTCGGAACTTCAAAATGTGTTGGATCTGCTCGACATCGATCTCTTGTCGGTCCGAGCGCGATGTTCCGATCGGCGTCATTTTTTGATCGGAGACTCCGAACAACTTGACTCTTGATATTCCGAGTAGAAGATGATTGGCAAGATGCATCGTGTCGTGTGCTGATTGTTTTCGCGGGTGAGAGTCATCTCGAGCACGTTGTTCGCCACACGGGACGTATTGTAACCCGAGCATGACATACGAGGGAGCCAGGTAGTCGGTGTTGAACGATCGAGATGTACAGTCGCCAGTTGATCGCCAACCCGAACTGACCTCGGAAATGTCAAGCCTAGCACGATATTGCATCGTCCGATCAGGACGTATACAAATGTGTGGTTGCTGCATGGACGTCTTGATTTGTATGTGGATGGTTGAGAAGCATGGTGTCAGGATGGATTGGAACACTGGCTGGCGTGACAGCGGGGCATCGACGATGATTGGTTAGGGACAGTTTGACTCGGCTGCGGGGTGAAGGTGTAGCAGCGTGCTGAAGCAGGTTGGCTGAGCCATTTTACCCAGGTACGATTGTTGGTTGTTTGGCTACTTAGCATCGCTGCTAGATCTGCAAACGAAGCAAAGTCGGAGACTCATTCGATGATGAAAACCGGTTAGACTCTGATTATGATGTATAACCGCAACGTCCCAAACCAAAATGCTTAACATGCAAAACGAAATCAATGAGCATTAGATTGTACATATGAATTCACGAAAATATTTGACGATCTATTTACAACGTCGATCAAAAGTTTGTAATGTTAATTTCCACGTAAGTTAGAGATATTAGTGATTCTTGTAAACATATTTGTGTCTTATAATCGTAAATCATTGAAAGCAGCAAACTTGTAACAAAGTTATAATCGAAAAGTCACAAAGAAGCTGAATAGATTGGGGTAATTTATAAAGCAATTGATGATGAGAAGGCAAATAAGAATTTAGGTACTTATCTCGGTAATCAGAGTGATCGTAAAGTGAGTTACGACGAAGACGATCTTTGAAAACTACAAAGTGTTCTTTCCGGTTTCGATGAATTCTGATCCGATCTTGGTATCCTCATGCCAATTTTTTTGTTTGAGGTTGCATTCACGTAATCTTCTCCGTCGACGTCGATAGTCGTCGCGAGCATTCTTGGTCGGATCAGTGGTGGTGGATCTGTTATGTTGAATCTATCCACAGAAGGGGTTCGCTTGTTTTCGAGTTGTGGTTCATGTAGCGTAGGGTTTCTCGTTGATCCGCCAGGCGTTGAGAAGTCGATTCACCTACGCTCAGTTGGTCCGAATTTAACTGCCCAAGTGCTCCTTGGTTTCTTTTCCGAGCCTCTCCATTTTTTCGGTGAGCGTGCTTTTTGCCTTCTTCAGATACTGAGTTTTTTGCATCAATACGGTTATCATCTCCTTTAACTCGGCCAGCGTCGAGTTGGTTGTTTTGTCTGCTGCAGTTGCGTTTGTAGCAACGTTGTCTGTCGCATTGTTGTATGTTATGACGTTGCTCGTCGTAGTGTTGTCTGTTGCGATGTTGGTGTATGTTCCGTCGATCGCCAGTTGGTGATATGTCATGTCTCCGTTTTCATTTCCGTCGGTGGCCATATCTTCGGATATTCTAGTCGGTGGCTTTTAAATGTAAAAAACTTATATTCCCCATAGAAGGCGCCAAACTGTGAGAATCGAAACTCGCATTGTCGATATTTGTATAGCAAAACTTTTAGGGAACAGAAATATCAAGAGTAAACAACACGACAAGAGACCCAGAGGATATTTTTATTGATAAGTTGATCGGAAACAAAGTACAAAGAGCAAAAAGCTTAAGAAAGTTCTAAGTCTAGATGCTAGGGTTTTTCGATATGAATTGATCGTAGCAAGTCCTTCGTCTTATATAGTCGCGGCGAGTCGGTTTCGAGGATATTCGCCTGCAAGATTTTCAGAAATCATCATGTTATCGTATATTCCATTTCCGTTGGGATTACTTTTCTGCTCGGATTTTCCTCTTCTGCTCGGAATTATCTTCTCCTTATATTCTTCGAGTTTATCTTTCCATTTTTATAATTATCCTTCGACGGTTTAACTTTTTCTGCCAAATAGGCCGAAAAGGGACGATCCGAGTCCGTTGAGCGTAATTTATTGACTCGGCCCAAAGTCGAGGAAATACGAGTCTTTTGGGTTAGGCACAAGTTCGTATTTCGTATAACCTATTAGGCAATTCCGTTACTGGCTAGAAGCATATAAATTATCGTTTCGAAGATGTTTTGCGACTAGTCGCGCATCCGGAGAGAGATATTGGCGAATGTCCGAGCATCTGGTTTTAGCAAAGTGTCCGTTTAGAAGATTCTGGGAATATGTTCTGCTCGGAAGTTCCTAAGGAGTGTGTTATGCTCATAACTTCGAAGGGAGTTTGTCATGCTCGGAAAACAAGATTGGATGTGTTCGGAATTCCCTAGCTGGTCTGCTCGGAATTTCCAAACAAATATGCCAGCTCGGAATTTCCGAGCTGATCTGCTCGGATTTGCCAGCAGCCTGGTCAGCTCGAAATTCCCGATCAGCTTGGTCTGCTCAGAATTTCCGAGCAGCTTGTTTGAATGTTTGAGATTGCCCGTAGATTCTGTCGAGTGATTTGTTCGTCTGATTGACCCATCTGCAAGTTCGGCTAAATGGTTTCGTACATTCGTATAAAACGTTATCCATACAAAACGTTGTTCATACGAAATGTTTATTCTTACGAAACGTTATTTATACGAAACGTTGTTTATACGAAGCGTTTCTTATAAAACGTCATTCATACGAAATGTTTATTCATACGAAATATTGTTTATATGAAACGTTGTTCATACGAAGTGTTTCGTATAAAACGTCATTTATACGAAATGCCGTTTATACGAAGTGTGGGAAACGACCATATTTGACTGCTCGATTATACTTTCGGCTATTGTTTTCGTTGAGGGGGATTTTGGCCCCAATAGGAATAAAACATTATCTCTACTAAAAATGTTTCCAAACAAGGCAATTATTAAACATGTATCCAAACAATTTTTATGTAATGGGTTTCACTGCCTTATTTAGTTATATATATATATATATATATATATATATATATATATATATATATATCTATGAAACTATAAAATCAATTGATAAATATAATTAAATAATTTACACATCAATTATTTTTGTAAATATAAATAAATACTTTATAATTTATGATTCTATTCAAAATATATTCATAATATATTTTAATATCTTTTTGTTTTGAATAAAATATATATTTTATACTCCCTCCGTTTCACAATAAGTGTCGTTTTAGACTTGTTTTTTCATTTCAAAATAAATGTCATTTTAGATTTTCAATGCAACTTTTAATATAGATTACTTACTTTAACCTTAATATTAACCAATGAAAAATAAAAATACCAAAAGTAAAATGATTTATTAGGGGTATATTAGAAAATTTAATGTGTTTCTTAATTTGTGTGAAAAATGTCAGAATGACGCTTATTGTGAAACGGAGGGAGTACTATAATAAAATCTTATAAAAAATATTTTATTTATTCGATTTCTTAAGAAAATAATTATTAAATATGTATATATTATTAATTTATTATACAATAATTTTAATTATATTTTGATCTGTAAAAATATAAAATATTCAAACAAACTTTTCTACTCAAACACAGGTTAAAATGATGGATTAACCAATTTCAATTGATATATTATTAGTTTGATAAAAATATTAAAATTATTCAATATTTTATATTAGTTGAATATATGATGGTTTAGATTACGGTTGATTTTTTTACGATCGTAGTTTTTGACGGATTTTTTAATCAAATTTTCAAAATATTTAGATTATTATATGATGGATTGAAAAAATATATTAATTTGTTTGGATTATAAAAAAAATTCATTGGAAGACAAGTTAAAAAGAAGAATTAACCAATTTTAATGATATAAACATTAAAATGAACTTAAACCAATGCAAAAATGTTAAATAGCGGATTATCATGTTTCGAATTTTATAAATCTTAAATTTTATTTATATAAAATTACAAAAATTTAATTATTAAAATATCTAAACACACAAATAAATAATATATGAGCATATGCTGTTCTATAAAAATACATATTTAAATCAACACAATACCTATTAAATTTTTATCATATAACTTTTATAATGATTGTTATTGACGGGTTGTTTTATCAAAATTTCTAAATATTTGGACTACTATATGATGGGTTGAAAAATAGATTAATTTGTTTTGATTATAAAAATATTTTAAATTTTTTTTGTTCATTCGAATACAAATTAAAAAGATAAATTAATCAATCTTAATTATATAAACATTAAAATTAATTAAAATATTGCGAAAATATTAAATGAACGGATTATCATGTTTTAACTTTTATAAATATGTAATTATATTTACATAAATTACTAAATTTAGTTATTAAAATATTAAAAACACAAATAAATTATTTATATGAGCATATGATGTTCTATAAAAATAAATATTTTAAATCAATACAATACATATTAAACTTATATCATAATAATTTTATAATGACTATTTTTAAACCAAAAAAACATATATGGTGCATTTCCACATTGAGTACATAATCATCATAATATTCAGTTACTAAAAATTATGTCGAATAATTAATAAACTTATTATAAAAACAAAATATTGGTTCAAAAATTATTTTTTGGAGAAAAAGTACCTGCACTTCTTTAGGGTCAAAATCTAGTTCATTATGAGTGTTACTAGAATTTGACCCGCACTTCTTTATTGCGGATTTATTTTTCTTTTAAAAAAATTGAGTTTAAGGGGTGCATATTGGATTAGGAGTTTGAGATAATTTCATTTTTTGGTTCAAATCTTCCGTTATTGGATTTAGTATTTGTAGAAATTCTTTAAAATCTCGGTTTATTGGATTAATCATTTGTATAAATTCTCGAAAATACCACCTAATTGGATTAATCATTGTACAAATTATCTAAAATACCAGTTTATTGAAAATTATGGATTTCAATAGTAAAATATATCAAATAGAATTGAAAATATTTGAGAGATATTTTATAGTTAAAATTTAATGAAAACAAATATTACCTCTTGTGATGGTATTTGGAGTTTTTTTTATATAAGTTTTTTTTAGATTCAATCTTTTTCTTAAATAACCTTTTGAAATGAATATATGTATATTAATTGGAAGTCAAATTTTTTTTAAATAAAATTTTGAAAATCTTCAATATTATTTTTCTTATTTTAATATAAAAATTGAAAAAAGAAATAAATATTTTATATCATTTTAAATATTTTTTAGAATAATTTTTTTAACAAAACTCAAATATCTTAATCCCTCTAAAATATTTAAAATCTTCAAAATCTTACCAAAATCACTAACAAAATCCTAAAAATCCATTTAAACACCGCAATAGATTTAGAATTAGGATATATTATGAATAGAGTTTCTATGAATCAATGATTTATTTAAGAAAGAATGTATATATTTTGTTTTGAATCTTCCAGCCAATTTTAAATGGTTTGATGTCATTGAGATTAGTAAGTTGCAAACTCGTTATAGTTTTTCAAAGAATAGGGTTTTGGGTTTCTCTGGTAGTTGTTTGATATTGTTTATAGGAGAGGGCACATCTATATACCACATGGGTAGGACAATATGGGAGGCCGAATAAATCGTAGGTATTTAGCGCTTTTTATTTCAAAATATATTAAAATCGAATCCAAACTCATGAGTTAGGATAGTTACGATTTTGAAAAGATTATGTGAATAACTGATTGAGATGGAATAGATATTTCTGTCCTTTTTTACTCATCGTATATATTCGTTTTTCAATTGGTTTATAGGTACCCCAAACAAACTTAAATAGATTTTAAGATTTCCTGAATCAATTAGGAAACCGAAATATTGTTACCTAAAAAAAATGTTAAACGTAATGAACTCGACGATCGTTCCAAAAGAAATATCCTCTCTCTTTCCCTAAAAAATATCGCCACCGTTTATATCTCTCTCCGGCATCTCTTTCTTCGCCGGAGAGGACCATTTTTTCTTATTCTTGTGCGTTAATCTCAACCATGGTGTAGCGAGTTGGCAGAAGATGTCTCGGTCGCCTCTCTCTGGCTTAGCGTGGTGGAGATTTCTTGTCGGCGAAGTTGAGACGGCGGGATCTAGGAGATTCAACAGACCTCTGTTAGTCAAACGTTCCGCTGCGGCTAACGGGATGCTCGCGGAGGTGGGAGAGGGCTTTCTACATCTTGGCCAGAGTTCGAGATGGCTGTTGGAGAGGAGTTTGTTGGGGTAGGGAGGCTAGCAGAGGAGGTTCGCGGAGGTGGAGCTGACCAAGTCGACTCCGGAGAGTAGAGGGCGATGTTTGTTGAGGAGACGTTGGACGCTTCTCGAAGTCTGCGGAGGAGCCTCTTCCCAACGGAGGGGCGGCGATTTGGAGACGACTGGCAGAGATAGGTCATAGAACCGAAGGTGAACCGCGTGGGAGAAATCATCATGTTATCGTATATTCCATTTCCGTTGGGATTACTTTTCTGCTCGGATTTTCCTCTTCTGCTCGGAATTATCTTCTCCTTATATTCTTCGAGTTTATCTTTCCATTTTTATAATTATCCTTCGACGGTTTAACTTTTTCTGCCAAATAGGCCGAAAAGGGACGATCCGAGTCCGTTGAGCGTAATTTATTGACTCGGCCCAAAGTCGAGGAAATACGAGTCTTTTGGGTTAGGCACAAGTTCGTATTTCGTATAACCTATTAGGCAATTCCATTACTGGCTAGAAGCATATAAATTATCGTTTCGAAGATGTTTTGCGACTAGTCGCGCATCCGGAGAGAGATATTGGCGAATGTCCGAGCATCTGGTTTTAGCAAAGTGTCCGTTTAGAAGATTCTGGGAATATGTTCTGCTCGGAAGTTCCTAAGGAGTGTGTTATGCTCATAACTTCGAAGGGAGTTTGTCATGCTCGGAAAACAAGATTGGATGTGTTCGGAATTCCCTAGCTGGTCTGCTCGGAATTTCCAAACAGATTGGCCAGCTCGGAATTTCCGAGCTGATCTGCTCGGATTTGCCAGCAGCCTGGTCAGCTCGAAATTCCTGATCAGCTTGGTCTGCTCAGAATTTCCGAGCAGCTTGTTTGAATGTTTGAGATTGCCCGTAGATTCTGTCGAGTGATTTGTTCGTCTGATTGACCCATCTGCAAGTTCGGCTAAATGGTTTCGTACATTCGTATAAAACGTTATCCATACAAAACGTTGTTCATACGAAATGTTTATTCTTACGAAACGTTATTTATACGAAACGTTGTTTATACGAAGCGTTTCTTATAAAACGTCATTCATACGAAATGTTTATTCATACGAAATATTGTTTATATGAAACGTTGTTCATACGAAGTGTTTCGTATAAAACGTCATTTATATGAAATGCCGTTTATACGAAGTGTGGGAAACGACCATATTTGACTGCTCGATTATACTTTCGGCTATAGTTTTCGTTGAGGGGGATTTTGGCCCCAATAGGAATAAAACATTATCTCTACTAAAAATGTTTCCAAACAAGGCAATTATTAAACATGTATCCAAACAATTTTTATGTAATGGGTTTCACTGCCTTATTTAGTTATATATATATATAGATATCTATGAAACTATAAAATCAATTGATAAATATAATTAAATAATTTACACATCAATTATTTTTGTAAATATAAATAAATACTTTATAATTTATGATTCTATTCAAAATATATTCATAATATATTTTAATATCTTTTTGTTTTGAATAAAATATATATTTTATACTCCCTCCGTTTCACAATAAGTGTCGTTTTAGACTTGTTTTTTCGTTTCAAAATAAATGTCATTTTAGATTTTCATTGCAACTTTTAATATAGATTACTTACTTTAACCTTAATATTAACCAATGAAAAATAAAAATACCAAAAGTAAAATGATTTATTAGGGGTATATTAGAAAATTTAATGTGTTTCTTAATTTGTGTGAAAAATGTCAGAATGACGCTTATTGTGAAACGGAGGGAGTACTATAATAAAATCTTATAAAAAATATTTTATTTATTCGATTTCTTAAGAAAATAATTATTAAATATGTATATATTATTAATTTATTATACAATAATTTTAATTATATTTTGATCTGTAAAAATATAAAATATTCAAACAAACTTTTCTACTCAAACACAGGTTAAAATGATGGATTAACCAATTTCAATTGATATATTATTAGTTTGATAAAAATATTAAAATTATTCAATATTTTATATTAGTTGAATATATGATGGTCTAGATTACGGTTGATTTTTTTACGATCGTAGTTTTTGACGGATTTTTTAATCAAATTTTCAAAATATTTAGATTATTATATGATGGAATGAAAAAATATATTAATTTGTTTGGATTATAAAAAAAATTCATTGGAAGACAAGTTAAAAAGAAGAATTAACCAATTTTAATGATATAAACATTAAAATGAACTTAAACCAATGCAAAAATGTTAAATAGCGGATTATCATGTTTCGAATTTTATAAATCTTAAATTTTAATTATATAAAATTACAAAAATTTAATTATTAAAATATCTAAACACACAAATAAATAATATATGAGCATATGCTGTTCTATAAAAATACATATTTAAATCAACACAATACCTATTAAATTTTTATCATATAACTTTTATAATGATTGTTATTGACGGGTTGTTTTATCAAAATTTCTAAATATTTGGACTACTATATGATGGGTTGAAAAATAGATTAATTTGTTTTGATTATAAAAATATTTTAAATTTTTTTTGTTCATTCGAATACAAATTAAAAAGATAAATTAATCAATCTTAATTATATAAACATTAAAATTAATTAAAATATTGCGAAAATATTAAATGAACGGATTATCATGTTTTAACTTTTATAAATATGTAATTATATTTACATAAATTACTAAATTTAGTTATTAAAATATTAAAAACACAAATAAATTATTTATATGAGCATATGATGTTCTATAAAAATAAATATTTTAAATCAATACAATACATATTAAACTTATATCATAATAATTTTATAATGACTATTTTTAAACCAAAAAAAACATATATGGTGCATTTCCACATTGAGTACATAATCATCATAATATTCAGTTACTAAAAATTATGTCGAATAATTAATAAACTTATTATAAAAACAAAATATTGGTTCAAAAATTATTTTTTGGAGAAAAAGTACCTGCACTTCTTTAGGGTCAAAATCTAGTTCATTATGAGTGTTACTAGAATTTGACCGCACTTCTTTATTGCGGATTTATTTTTCTTTTAAAAAAATTGAGTTTAAGGGGTGCATATTGGATTAGGAGTTTGAGATAATTTCATTTTTTGGTTCAAATCTTCCGTTATTGGATTTAGTATTTGTAGAAATTCTTTAAAATCTCGGTTTATTGGATTAATCATTTGTATATATTCTCGAAAATACCACCTAATTGGATTAATCATTGTACAAATTATCTAAAATACCAGTTTATTGAAAATTATGGATTTCAATAGTAAAATATATCAAATAGAATTGAAAATATTTGAGAGATATTTTATAGTTAAAATTTAATGAAAACAAATATTACCTCTTGTGATGGTATTTGGAGTTTTTTTTATATAAGTTTTTTTTAGATTCAATCTTTTTCTTAAATAACCTTTTGAAATGAATATATGTATATTAATTGGAAGTCAACTTTTTTTTAAATAAAATTTTGAAAATCTTCAATATTATTTTTCTTATTTTAATATAAAAATTGAAAAAAGAAATAAATATTATATATCATTTTAAATATTTTTTAGAATAATTTTTTTAACAAAACTCAAATATCTTAATCCCTCTAAAATATTTAAAATCTTCAAAATCTTACCAAAATCACTAACAAAATCCTAAAAATCCATTTAAACACCGCAATAGATTTAGAATTAGGATATATTATGAATAGAGTTTCTATGAATCAATGATTTATTTAAGAAAGAATGTATATATTTTGTTTTGAATCTTCCAGCCAATTTTAAATGGTTTGATGTCATTGAGATTAGTAAGTTGCAAACTCGTTATAGTTTTTCAAAGAATAGGGTTTTGGGTTTCTCTGATAGTTGTTTGATATTGTTTATAGGAGAGGGCACATCTATATACCACATGGGTAGGACAATATGGGAGGCCGAATAAATCGTAGGTATTTAGCGCTTTTTATTTCAAAATATATTAAAATCGAATCCAAACTCATGAGTTAGGATAGTTACGATTTTGAAAAGATTATGTGAATAACTGATTGAGATGGAATAGATATTTCTGTCCTTTTTTACTCATCGTATATATTCGTTTTTCAATTGGTTTATAGGTACCCCAAACAAACTTAAATAGATTTTAAGATTTCCTGAATCAATTAGGAAACCGAAATATTGTTACCTAAAAAAAATGTTAAACGTAATGAACTCGACGATCGTTCCAAAAGAAATATCCTCTCTCTTTCCCTAAAAAATATCGCCACCGTTTATATCTCTCTCCGGCATCTCTTTCTTCGCCGGAGAGGACCATTTTTTCTTATTCTTGTGCGTTAATCTCAACCATGGTGTAGCGAGTTGGCAGAAGATGTCTCGGTCGCCTCTCTCTGGCTTAGCGTGGTGGAGATTTCTTGTCGACGAAGTTGAGACGGCGGGATCTAGGAGATTCAACAGACCTCTGTTAGTCAAACGTTCCGCTGCGGCTAACGGGATGCTCGCGGAGGTGGGAGAGGGCTTTCTACATCTTGGCCAGAGTTCGAGATGGCTGTTGGAGAGGAGTTTGTTGGGGTAGGGAGGCTAGCAGAGGAGGTTCGCGGAGGTGGAGCTGACCAAGTCGACTCCGGAGAGTAGAGGGCGATGTTTGTTGAGGAGACGTTGGTCGCTTCTCGAAGTCTTCGGAGGAGCCTCTTCCCAACGGAGGGGCGGCGATTTGGAGACGACTGGCAGAGATAGGTCATAGAACCGAAGGTGAACCGCGTGGGAGAATCGGCGAGGAGACTAGCCTCGGCTGGTCTTGCCGGAAAGTTCATGGGGTCTGCTCGGAGAAACTGCTTCCGTCGGGAGAAGGTGAGATGGGTTCGGTCCTCCCAGGTTCGAACGCCGACTGGAGTTGACTCTCCACGCCGGTCGGAAGCCCTTGGTAGTGCGCCGCGATTCTTCGCCGAATCTAAGTCGACGGTGGGTGGCGGCGGATTTGGGTAGGGTACCTAGTTGTCGTTTGGTTTATTTCATGTTTTGGTTAGGTTCGGTTTAGAGGCTCTTCCCGGTTATTTAGGTCTAATTTTACTTCTAGTTATTTCTTTTTGTAATCCGGTTTGATCTCCGGTTTAGAATGGGTTAAATTTATATATTATTATATTAAAAAATATATATATAAAATAATAATAATAAATGTTAGTTAATGGATATATTATTATTTAGGATTATCTATAGAAAGAGTGCAACTGTAGCGTTATTGGGTCTGTTCGTTTGTCAGACGCAAGCGGCTGCGGCTGTGGCTGCGGTCTGCGGTTGCAACTGCGGTCAAACGCAGTAATTGTTGTTCGTTTGACAAACGCGCGTCTGGCCGTAGCCGCAGCCGCAGATATGTTCGTTTGTTACACGCAAGTTTTTTTTAGACGCAGACGCAAGTAATTATAGACGCAAACGCTGGATTTTTTTGCGGTCAAAAATTTTGGCCGCAGGCCGCAGCGTTTAGAAGCAGCCACAGCCGCAAGAGACTACGTCTGTCAAACGAACATGTTTTAGACGCTTCCTGCAGCTGACAAACGAACATACCCATTATGTTTCTATATTTCTAAATGGAATAATAATTTTTGTTTCCTAGTTAAGAGATTTTTGGAAGTAAGGGTTGTAACTATATGTAGATTTTCAGAATTTCACAGGATGCAATCTCGATTTCAGTCAGCAAGGATCCAACTATATTTTATATCATATTCTTATATAAGAATGTGTATAACTTGTATAATATTGTAGACCCATAAGATCTATAAAAACTATGATTTAAATATTTAGTTTGTATATTATTAGACTACTATACAATGTGTATAATAGATTTACATCTTTTTTTTTTCTTTTTTTGAACTTTAATAGATTTACATCGCTACGTAGTTGGGATTGCAACAGATATGTGATACAATCATTGCATGCAGATGATTTATTTTTTCATTGACCGTTCATTGTGTGAAAATCATTTGTTTATAGATGGCTTATTTCCATGTAGGTTAGGCTTGGATGATTTTCGGTAGGTAATAGATGTCAAACGATCATTTTAGTTTTTTTTTTGATAAGAATGTTAATATCATTATTGAAAATGAATTGTTAGGTGTTACATCTTGTATAAAAAATTTGCAAAACTTAAGAGAAGAACCCATGCCAAAAAAAAGATAAAAAACATGAGACCTAAACAACCGGTGATTTGTCCAATCAACTCGAAAGCGATTAGAACAAATTATCGGTAACCATCTTGGAAACCTAGCATGACGCAGCTAGTCTAGGGGGAAGATTACCGGAAAAAGACTGAAGAACCGGAAAAAAGGGAAGGAAGATGTTTCATACGACAACCCGAGACCTAAGACCTTTCGACAGTAAATCAAGAGAACCTCGATCGAAGATCGCCCTCAACATCGAAGATCGGCCTCAAAAACTCCTGGATCCAGTCTTAGACACGGGATTGTACAAGCTAACAGATCATTAGACCTCAGCCTTACTACAGCCTCCTAAACCAAAGAATTAGAACCTAGAACTAAAACACAGACAAAACCCAACCATAAACCAACCTTCACAAACCAGGTTTAACCAAGTAAAACCTAAACTCAAGAACGGATTCGAATTCCCGACTCATTAAACTGGAGCCAAGACAGAGACTTTACTATGACAAGTCTTCGTCGACAGCAACAGAGACCGGAGCAAACCAGATCCGGTGAGAAGAGGCACAAAGCCGAAGAGTAGAAATCGAAGATCGAAGCCGCTGCCGTTGGGGAGAGAGAGACCGTCGGGGCTTTGCCGAACACGAGCCGTACAGCCGTCTCCGTCGACCACGAGCCGCCGCCGCCCCACTGAACCGTGTTACTGAACCACCACGAGCCACGAGCAGAGAGAGACCTTTGACGCCTCCGCGAAGAGACCCTAGACCTGCCAGCACCTTCGTCACCGCCGTCCTCTAGCAGTGGATCCCGGGAAAGAAGCAGGCTGGGTCGCGTCTCAGGCCACCGTAGAGCTCGCACACGCCGCCGGAGCAAGCGAATCGCAACCCGTCCAGATCGATCTACAGCCTCCGACTCACGGGCAATGAATCAGATCTCGACACCACCACGCCACGACCACCGGAATGAAGAAACGGGAGCCCTCCCCGAGTACCGGTATCAATCCGATACCGGAGAGGCAAGGCGGCGGCGAGAAAGAGGATACTAGGTTAAAGTATTCGGGAGAGAAAAGTATGTCGCGCGCGTTACCGTTACGCGCGAGGGTTTTTCTTTGGCCTTTTTGTAAAGCCTCCACGATCATTTTAGTTGAGCAAGTAATATAACTATTTTAAGGGGACGGTTAGGATTAGATTATGAAAAATGTATGGTTATGATTAAAAAAAAAAATCCATGTGTTATCCATTAACAGACCTGGATCCTAATAACATGTGTGTAATTCTCTTAAATCCTGAATTGCCCTAATGAATATTAATAATACCCATAAAATTCAAATGGTATATTTCGTAATATACACATAAACTAAAGGTTAATTTTTCATAGATTCTATTTTTTTATAGTATTAGTATTTAATTGACGAAAGCAAGAAGGTTAGAAAACAAACGTTAAATAAGCTATATGCAAAAGCCAAACAATTTATTCAATCAGCATATAGCTTTTTATTCATGACAATTTTCCTCCATGCATTGAGATGTTACTGACTGGGTGGTTTAAATGAACACAGGAGGATTTATAACGGCATAAGCAAGCAAGTCTTGATCACAGAGGAAAGCAGAAATGTCTTGTTTTTGTAACCTTATCCAAGTTTCTACATCTTCACCATCCTTTGAATCTATTAGAACCACAAACGCTATGTTACTGTGGATGGTATGTGAAGAAAGTCCCATCCAGACAGGACTATCCCATCCGAAATCAACCTCATAGAAAGGCTTTCTACACCAGCTAGTCATTGAGTAAAAGTCCATGTCCGGTTTTAACTCTGACAATAAATTTTTGATCACACTCAACAAGTTCTGACCAACTGTGGTGGTAGTATCATTATTTAAGCCCTTAAGATTTTCTTTGATCATCTCGTTGACTCCTTCTTTGGTCTTTCTAAACTCGGCCACCATTTCACCCATCTCTAACTCGCTCTCTGCCTCTTTCTTGAGAAAGAAAGATGAGTCTAGGTTGCCCATGGCATCTTGTGGCAAAACATTAGAGGGGATCCTAAGCCTCAAGTCCATGGCTTGAGTCATCATCGTTAAACTTGGAGAGGCCGAGTTAGACCGTGAGGCGTTTGTAGCACATCTCCAAATAAGTGACGTGATGGCTTCCACACGTGTAGGCCCAGGGACGCTTTCGCTAGCAGCCTTGCGTTTAAGCTCAGCGATTTTAGATGATTTGAAGACGATTCTATTGATTACAGAGTTACCTCTAGACTCGGAACGGTCATCTAGCAATGGTGGCTGAAAAGAGATATCAGTAGGAGGAGGGTAGATCGTCGCCCCTGCAAAATGAGGTTTCAAGTCATCATGGTTCCCTTTCTCTTTATCAGCCCAGGCTTTGATGAATGTCAACAAAGAGGCTGCGTCGCAGATCTTGTGAGAGAGGCTGACCGAAACAGCAACTCCTGATCCGGATCCGAAGAAACTGACCTTAACACTTAACAGTGGCCATGTCCCTGGAGATTCACCAGATGCGATCGTGGGGATGAATTTTTCTAGAGGGTCGGTATTATTGAGGTTGCTGAGGAAATCAGAGAGGAGGACATCAGTGCGTGCTTCGGTGAAGACGGCTCCTTCGTCGTTGCAGTTGATAAAGAAGCCTTCGATTCGTCCAGCTAGAGGATAGAAACGTGAGAGAATTGCCGATAGAGAGGTTTTAAGCCTCCCGGAGATGATCTCCGGCGACTCTCCTCCGGCAATAGATTTGTAGAAGAAGACCGGTGAAGTGTAAACTGCCGGAGAGAAATAATCAAAGCAGGATAGTTGAAGGCGATCATGAGGAGCTGGTGAAGCAGGTTTGATCACTTCTCTCCTCACAACCTCTAGCTTCACTTCCATTATCTTCCTTCCAAACCTGAAACTCAAATTTTAATCCAAAGAGAACAAACCAAGAATGGTTAAGCGTCAAAAAGACTTGGACAAACCGATCCATCGTACCAGATGTCTGATGTCCTATTTATATATGATTTTTTAATCATGAACTTTGATGCACGTACGTTATAGCCTTATATAGGCATGTGTACATATATAGCCAGCAATTCATCACCACACAAGAAAAGAAATAAGCAAAAAAGAAAAGTCAAAAGCTCTCTGACTCGTTTCCCAATGCAGAACTGTTGGGCTGTGTCCGACCATGCTTCCGCCTCATCTCCGTCGCTTCTCGCTGCCGGTGCTCCTCCCCTTCCTTTGCCTCCCATCCCTCCCGATCCCCCTGACCATCCTGTTGATCTTTCAACTCAAAACTTCCCTCCTCTCCTCTCTCCCGCATCTAACCGTACCCGAGCTACAGTCAGATCTGCTCCTTCTGCAGTTTCTGATGCTCAGGTTAATCCTTCTACTACTGATGCTCAAGCTTCTCCTTCTGTTGCTATAGCTCAGTCTGCTGCCGTTGATAAGAAACAAACTACTGGATCCAGAAAATTTCAGTCTAGAAACACTGTTCAAGAAAAATACACTGTGTTGGCTCCTAAATCTACTTCGCCAATCCAAACAAACAAGGCTTCTAGTTCTTGTGTTACTACTGCGATGAGGAATGTTACTATTAGAGAACACGATCAAGCGAAGAAGAAATGAAAATACTCACTTGATTAGTTAAGAATCTGTTACAGTGTTCGTTATATACTGAACAGAAACTAGCAGAAACTCTTTATAACACAGAGTGTTCCGGTTTACATTGGTTTAATATCCTATCTCATCTAATATTCCCCCTCAAGATGGCAAGAATATAGATTTCAAAGACATCTTGGATATCAAAGTATGAAATTGACCCGGAAACAAAGCTTTTGTAAACACATCAGCTAGCTGAGAATCTGTCTTGATGTGAAGAGTCTTGATCAAACCATTCTCGATGCGATCTCGTACCATATGACAATCTAACTCTATGTGTTTTGTGCGTTCATGAAACACAGAGTTATTGGCAATATGAATAGCTGCGGTTGAGTCACAATAGAAAGCCACTGGTTTGGAATGAATGATGCCAAACTCAGTAAGTAAATGAACAAGCCACTGGATCTCTCGTACTGCAAACTCCATAGCTCTATACTCGGATTCTGCTGAAGAATGAGATACAGTTGACTGTTTCTTGGACTTCCAACTGATCAAGGAATCACCTAAGAACATACAAAATCCTGAGGTTGATCTTCTAGTGTCTTTACATGATGCCCAGTCTGCATCTGTAAATCCCTTAAGTACCAGTTCAGAAGTAGCTGAGTAAAACAATCCAAGCCCTATTGTTCCTTTCAGATAATGTAGAACCTTGTAGGCAGCATTCAGATGGGATTGTTTTGGAGAACTCGCAAACTGGCACAGCTTATTTATTGCATATGTTATATCTGGACGAGTAATTGTCAGATACATAAGCTTGCCAACTAACCGTCTGTACTGATGAACGTCATCCAATAATGGTTCAACAGAGTCTTGACACAGTTTGATACTCGGTTCCATTGGTATAGAGGATGGTTTACAAGCCATTAGGCATGTTTCTTCCAAAAGTTCTAGGACGTACTTCCTTTGGCAGATTGAAATGCCTTTACTGGATCTAGCTATCTCGAGGCCTAGGAAATATTTAAGAGTTCCAAGGTCTCTCAGTTTGAATACAGATTCAAGGTCTTTCTTCAGCTGATCAACTTCCTTGTCATCATTAGATGCGATGATAATATCATCTACATACACAAGGACTGCAACATATTTTCCTTGTATCATCCGAATGAACAGGGTATGGTCTGCTTGTGATTTCCGGAAGCCAAGATCAATCAATGTTGAGCTGAACTTTAAGAACCACTGGCGTGAAGCCTGCTTAAGCCCATATAAGGACTTTCTGAGTTTGCACACTGCATTTGTTGGTAGCTTTTCCCCCTCTTTTGATGTATAGCCCGGAGGTAATTTCATATATATCTCCTCAGATAGGTCACCATTCAGAAAAGCATTTGAAATATCCAACTGTGTGAGACTCCAATTCTTTGCTGCTGCAACTGCAAGTAGAGTCTTTACTGTTGTCATCTTTGCAACAGGAGAAAAAGTGTCAACAAAGTCTATACCCTCTTGTTGAGTATAACCTTTAGCTACAAGTCTAGCTTTGTAGCGTTCTAAGCTCCCATCAGCGTTTAGCTTGACTTTATATACCCATTTGCATCCAATTGCATGCTTCTCTGAAGGTAAGGAACAGATATCCCATGTATGTGATCTTTCCAAGGCTTGTAACTCATCATTCATTGTTATGATCCAGTCTTCAAACTTCTTTGCTTGAGTGAAGGAGGAAGGTTCTGGATGAAGAGCAATAGAACATATAAAGTCTTTATAGCCATCAGATAGTTGATCATAAGAGACATATGCAGCCAATGGATATGGGATATCTGTTTCAGTGACATTGCAATAATAGTCATGAAGGTAAGTAGGGAGTTTTGTCATTCGTTTATCCACCTTATTCTGAATGATAGTAACATCAGCCGAGGTAGATGGTTCCATGATTATTGGACCAGAAGGAGTCTGAGGAATATCAGCATCTATACGTTCCTCAGTATAACCCAAGTTCTCAGTTGATGAATCAAAAGGATCTGAAAAACTTTGCTGACCTGTTGCAAATGGGAATATATCCTCATAGAAAGCAACGTTTCTGGAAATATAAATCTTGTTTGTTGCCATATCAAGCAGTTTATATCCTTTGTATCCTGCAGGATATCCGAGAAACACACATGGTCTTGATCTCGGTTGAAATTTATGTCTGTTTTTAGAAGATGTCGAGCTATAAGCCAAACATCCAAAGACTTTCAAACCGTTGTAATCTGGTTTCTTAGAAGTGAGAACTTCAAAGGGGCATTTGTTCTTCAGTAGGGGAGTAGGAAGACGGTTTATAAGGAACACCGCTGTCAAAACTGCGTCTCCCCAATATTCCAGAGGTAAATGAGAGTGAAACACAAGAGCTCTGGCCACATTGAGTATGTGTTGGTGCTTCCTCTCCACTACGGAGTTCTGCTCCGGTGTTTCAGGACATGAGTGGAACGCTGTAATACCCTTCTTTCTGAACAAAGTCTCAAACCTTAATTCAGGAGCATTATCAGAACGTACCCCTTTAACCACTGCCTTATATTGTGTCTCTACCATTTGTAAGTAGTCAGGAAAAATCTGCAGAACTTCATCTTTTGTCTTAAGCAGATATATCCAAGTCACTCTGGTGTGATCATCAACAATTGTCAGAAAATACCTATACCCTTCAGCCGTGGTAACTGAAAAGGGACCCCATGTATCAATATGGATGAGGTCAAAGGCATTTGAGGACATGTTGTTCTTGGAAATGTAAGGTAGATGTTTTTGCTTGGCAAGGGGGCAGACATGACAATGAAATTTTCCTTTATTTCGTTGTTGAATACCAATTACATCAGTAATGGAATCTGTCTTATCTATGGCAGGATGTCCTAGTCTATTGTGCAACAATATAGAGTCAACTACAACATTGGTAGCTAGACTAGATTGAGCAACAACAGGATAACCAGCAATCATAGGAGCATCAAGGACATACAAGTTGGAGATAGCTTCACCCTGACCAATCATCAATCCCTTGATAGGATCATGTATCACACAAGTATCTGGATCAAAACTCACTCTGTAGCCCAAATCTTTGGTTAGTTGACTGACGCTTATCAAATTCAATCTGAAATCTGGTATGAACAAAACATTGTTCAAGACAATATAATCATTTAGCTTGATTGAACCTGTTCCAGCTATTTGTACTCCTATTCCAGTGGGTAGTGTGACTGATCTATTCACTGAACCAGAGAAAGTCACAAAGAGATCTCTGTTATGTGCTACATGATGTGTAGCCCCACTATCAACTATCCATGATTCGGAATTAAGTGCATTACTAGTTGCTCTCAACATTCCAACAAAGCATAGTGTAGAGTTGGAAAGAGCCATACCAGGAAGTGCTGTTATAGTAGCTCCAGATGTGGAAGCAACCGAAGGTAAAGCATGATTGTTGGAGTGTTGTAGCTGAGTGTTGAAATAAGCGATGAGTTCACTGATTTGACCCTTAGAGAGATTGTTGATCAATGGAGTTGAATCAGCTTGAACTACTTGAGCAACCTCTTCCAAGTTTACTTGAGCCACTACTGGTTTATCAGTATTCTGTTTCTGCTTGTGCTTGAAACCGGGAGGGTAACCATGAATCTTGTAGCATTTATCGATCGTATGTCCATTGTAACCACAGTTTGAGCAAATCACTTTCTTTGTTTTAGCCGTGAAAGCTTGTGCCTGTGTTGCGTTAATGGATGGTTGATCATTTGTTGGAGCTGCAGAAACAAGGAATGCAGAAGCATTCTGAGATGGAACAATACTACGCTGACTGTGATCTTGATCTAATAGATTGTAGATCTCAGACAATGTTGGAATGTTCTTCTTCATGATGATCTGACTTCTGATGGTTGCATATGATTTATTCAAACCAGCCAGAAATTTGATCACCTTTGCACTGTCTGTCTTCTTGTCAGTCGCTTTACAACAATTACATTGATGACAAACATCAATACATGTAGCGCCATCTAGTTCATCTCACAATGTCTTTAGTTTGGTAAAGTAAGTTGCGAGATCAAGATTTCCTTGTTGAAGATCCCATATCTGCTGTGTTAGCTGATATGATCGTGGTAAGCTAGTCTTGTGGAATCGAGTCCTTAGGTCTTGCCATATCTGAGAAGCATCTTGGAACCGAAGAATGCTTTTGGCAATTTGTTTGTTCACTGAGTGAAGTAGCCATGAATGAACCATCGAATTACATCTAAACCAGATAGCAAAGTAACGATCTGATTCCTTAGGTCTAGGCAAGGTTCCATCCAGAAATACCATCTTATTCTTCGCATTCATCGCAATAGAGATCGCAAGATTCCAGTCATCGTAATTAGTTCCATCTAAGATTTCGGAAGTTAACGACAGACCTGTATGATCACTGTTTGACAGATAGTATGGCGAATGCACACTTTCCGGTGTGACCGAAGAAGCGAAAGATTGCGATTCTTTCTCCGGCGATTGCGGTGGTGATTCCTGACGGTTTTGAGATCGGCGATGAGATGAATCAGAAGATCGTCTTGCTGAAGCTGTAGTCCTGTTAGTGCGACGCGTTGTTACACGATGAATCACCATTTGTACAGGAAATCGAGCTCAAATTTTGACGAGTAACTTTGATTTCAGGTAAGATGAATTCAAATTCAATCACTGAGAAATTTGGATAATCAATCGGGAGAATCACCGAGAGATTTAGGTCAAAGAAAGGAAAGAAAGGAGGATCGATCGGAGTTTGATCTCCGACGCTCTGATACCATATTAGAGAACACGATCAAGCGAAGAAGAAATGAAAATACTCACTTGATTAGTTAAGAATCTGTTACAGTGTTCGTTATATACTGAACAGAAACTAGCAGAAACTCTTTATAACACAGAGTGTTCCGGTTTACATTGGTTTAATATCCTATCTCATCTAATATTCCCCCTCAAGATGGCAAGAATATAGATTTCAAAGACATCTTGGATATCAAAGTATGAAATTGACCCGGAAACAAAGCTTTTGTAAACACATCAGCTAGCTGAGAATCTGTCTTCATGTGAAGAGTCTTGATCAAACCATTCTCGATGCGATCTCGTACCATATGACAATCTAACTCTATGTGTTTTGTGCGTTCATGAAACACAGAGTTATTGGCAATATGAATAGCTGCGGTTGAGTCACAATAGAAAGCCACTGGTTTGGAATGAATGATGCCAAACTCAGTAAGTAAATGAACAAGCCACTGGATCTCTCGTACTGCAAACTCCATAGCTCTATACTCGGATTCTGCTGAAGAATGAGATACAGTTGACTGTTTCTTGGACTTCCAACTGATCAAGGAATCACCTAAGAACATACAAAATCCTGAGGTTGATCTTCTAGTGTCTTTACATGATGCCCAGTCTGCATCTGTAAATCCCTTAAGTACCAGTTCAGAAGTAGCTGAGTAAAACAATCCAAGCCCTATTGTTCCTTTCAGATAATGTAGAACCTTGTAGGCAGCATTCAGATGGGATTGTTTTGGAGAACTCGCAAACTGGCACAGCTTATTTACTGCATATGTTATATCTGGACGAGTAATTGTCAGATACATAAGCTTGCCAACTAACCGTCTGTACTGATGAACGTCATCCAATAATGGTTCAACAGAGTCTTGACACAGTTTGATACTCGGTTCCATTGGTATAGAGGATGGTTTACAAGCCATTAGGCATGTTTCTTCCAAAAGTTCTAGGACGTACTTCCTTTGGCAGATTGAAATGCCTTTACTGGATCTAGCTATCTCGAGGCCTAGGAAATATTTAAGAGTTCCAAGGTCTCTCAGTTTGAATACAGATTCAAGGTCTTTCTTCAGCTGATCAACTTCCTTGTCATCATTAGATGCGATGATAATATCATCTACATACACAAGGACTGCAACATATTTTCCTTGTATCATCCGAATGAACAGGGTATGGTCTGCTTGTGATTTCCGGAAGCCAAGATCAATCAATGTTGAGCTGAACTTTAAGAACCACTGGCGTGAAGCCTGCTTAAGCCCATATAAGGACTTTCTGAGTTTGCACACTGCATTTGTTGGTAGCTTTTCCCCCTCTTTTGATGTATAGCCCGGAGGTAATTTCATATATATCTCCTCAGATAGGTCACCATTCAGAAAAGCATTTGAAATATCCAACTGTGTGAGACTCCAATTCTTTGCTGCTGCAACTGCAAGTAGAGTCTTTACTGTTGTCATCTTTGCAACAGGAGAAAAAGTGTCAACAAAGTCTATACCCTCTTGTTGAGTATAACCTTTAGCTACAAGTCTAGCTTTGTAGCGTTCTAAGCTCCCATCAGCGTTTAGCTTGACTTTATATACCCATTTGCATCCAATTGCATGCTTCTCTGAAGGTAAGGAACATATATCCCATGTATGTGATCTTTCCAAGGCTTGTAACTCATCATTCATTGTTATGATCCAGTCTTCAAACTTCTTTGCTTGAGTGAAGGAGGAAGGTTCTGGATGAAGAGCAATAGAACATATAAAGTCTTTATAGCCATCAGATAGTTGATCATAAGAGACATATGCAGCCAATGGATATGGGATATCTGTTTCAGTGACATTGCAATAATAGTCATGAAGGTAAGTAGGGAGTTTTGTCATTCGTTTATCCACCTTATTCTGAATGATAGTAACATCAGCCGAGGTAGATGGTTCCATGATTATTGGACCAGAAGGAGTCTGAGGAATATCAGCATCTATACGTTCCTCAGTATAACCCAAGTTCTCAGTTGATGAATCAAAAGGATCTGAAAAACTTTGCTGACCTGTTGCAAATGGGAATATATCCTCATAGAAAGCAACGTTTCTGGAAATATAAATCTTGTTTTTCGCCATATCAAGCAGTTTATATCCTTTGTATCCTGCAGGATATCCGAGAAACACACATGGTCTTGATCTCGGTTGAAATTTATGTCTGTTTTTAGAAGATGTCGAGCTATAAGCCAAACATCCAAAGACTTTCAAACCGTTGTAATCTGGTTTCTTAGAAGTGAGAACTTCAAAGGGGCATTTGTTCTTCAGTAGGGGAGTAGGAAGACGGTTTATAAGGAACACCGCTGTCAAAACTGCGTCTCCCCAATATTCCAGAGGTAAATGAGAGTGAAACACAAGAGCTCTGGCCACATTGAGTATGTGTTGGTGCTTCCTCTCCACTACGGAGTTCTGCTCCGGTGTTTCAGGACATGAGTGGAACGCTGTAATACCCTTCTTTCTGAACAAAGTCTCAAACCTTAATTCAGGAGCATTATCAGAACGTACCCCTTTAACCACTGCCTTATATTGTGTCTCTACCATTTGTAAGTAGTCAGGAAAAATCTGCAGAACTTCATCTTTTGTCTTAAGCAGATATATCCAAGTCACTCTGGTGTGATCATCAACAATTGTCAGAAAATACCTATACCCTTCAGCCGTGGTAACTGAAAAGGGACCCCATGTATCAATATGGATGAGGTCAAAGGCATTTGAGGACATGTTGTTCTTGGAAATGTAAGGTAGATGTTTTTGCTTGGCAAGGGGGCAGACATGACAATGAAATTTTCCTTTATTTCGTTGTTGAATACCAATTACATCAGTAATGGAATCTGTCTTATCTATGGCAGGATGTCCTAGTCTATTGTGCAACAATATAGAGTCAACTACAACATTGGTAGCTAGACTAGATTGAGCAACAACAGGATAACCAGCAATCATAGGAGCATCAAGGACATACAAGTTGGAGATAGCTTCACCCTGACCAATCATCAATCCCTTGATAGGATCATGTATCACACAAGTATCTGGATCAAAACTCACTCTGTAGCCCAAATCTTTGGTTAGTTGACTGACGCTTATCAAATTCAATCTGAAATCTGGTATGAACAAAACATTGTTCAAGACAATATAATCATTTAGCTTGATTGAACCTGTTCCAGCTATTTGTACTCCTATTCCAGTGGGTAGTGTGACTGATCTATTCACTGAACCAGAGAAAGTCACAAAGAGATCTCTGTTATGTGCTACATGATGTGTAGCCCCACTATCAACTATCCATGATTCGGAATTAAGTGCATTACTAGTTGCTCTCAACATTCCAACAAAGCATAGTGTAGAGTTGGAAAGAGCCATACCAGGAAGTGCTGTTATAGTAGCTCCAGATGTGGAAGCAACCGAAGGTAAAGCATGATTGTTGGAGTGTTGTAGCTGAGTGTTGAAATAAGCGATGAGTTCACTGATTTGACCCTTAGAGAGATTGTTGATCAATGGAGTTGAATCAGCTTGAACTACTTGAGCAACCTCTTCCAAGTTTACTTGAGCCACTACTGGTTTATCAGTATTCTGTTTCTGCTTGTGCTTGAAACCGGGAGGGTAACCATGAATCTTGTAGCATTTATCGATCGTATGTCCATTGTAACCACAGTTTGAGCAAATCACTTTCTTTGTTTTAGCCGTGAAAGCTTGTGCCTGTGTTGCGTTAATGGATGGTTGATCATTTGTTGGAGCTGCAGAAACAAGGAATGCAGAAGCATTCTGAGATGGAACAATACTACGCTGACTGTGATCTTGATCTAATAGATTGTAGATCTCAGACAATGTTGGAATGTTCTTCTTCATGATGATCTGACTTCTGATGGTTGCATATGATTTATTCAAACCAGCCAGAAATTTGATCACCTTTGCACTGTCTGTCTTCTTGTCAGTCGCTTTACAACAATTACATTGATGACAAACATCAATACATGTAGCGCCATCTAGTTCATCTCACAATGTCTTTAGTTTGGTAAAGTAAGTTGCGAGATCAAGATTTCCTTGTTGAAGATCCCATATCTGCTGTGTTAGCTGATATGATCGTGGTAAGCTAGTCTTGTGGAATCGAGTCCTTAGGTCTTGCCATATCTGAGAAGCATCTTGGAACCGAAGAATGCTTTTGGCAATTTGTTTGTTCACTGAGTGAAGTAGCCATGAATGAACCATCGAATTACATCTAAACCAGATAGCAAAGTAACGATCTGATTCCTTAGGTCTAGGCAAGGTTCCATCCAGAAATACCATCTTATTCTTCGCATTCATCGCAATAGAGATCGCAAGATTCCAGTCATCGTAATTAGTTCCATCTAAGATTTCGGAAGTTAACGACAGACCTGTATGATCACTGTTTGACAGATAGTATGGCGAATGCACACTTTCCGGTGTGACCGAAGAAGCGAAAGATTGCGATTCTTTCTCCGGCGATTGCGGTGGTGATTCCTGACGGTTTTGAGATCGGCGATGAGATGAATCAGAAGATCGTCTTGCTGAAGTTGTAGTCCTGTTAGTGCGACGCGTTGTTACACGATGAATCACCATTTGTACAGGAAATCGAGCTCAAATTTTGACGAGTAACTTTGATTTCAGGTAAGATGAATTCAAATTCAATCACTGAGAAATTTGGATAATCAATCGGGAGAATCACCGAGAGATTTAGGTCAAAGAAAGGAAAGAAAGGAGGATCGATCGGAGTTTGATCTCCGACGCTCTGATACCATATTAGAGAACACGATCAAGCGAAGAAGAAATGAAAATACTCACTTGATTAGTTAAGAATCTGTTACAGTGTTCGTTATATACTGAACAGAAACTAGCAGAAACTCTTTATAACACAGAGTGTTCCGGTTTACATTGGTTTAATATCCTATCTCATCTAATATTCCCCCTCAAGATGGCAAGAATATAGATTTCAAAGACATCTTGGATATCAAAGTATGAAATTGACCCGGAAACAAAGCTTTTGTAAACACATCAGCTAGCTGAGAATCTGTCTTCATGTGAAGAGTCTTGATCAAACCATTCTCGATGCGATCTCGTACCATATGACAATCTAACTCTATGTGTTTTGTGCGTTCATGAAACACAGAGTTATTGGCAATATGAATAGCTGCGGTTGAGTCACAATAGAAAGCCACTGGTTTGGAATGAATGATGCCAAACTCAGTAAGTAAATGAACAAGCCACTGGATCTCTCGTACTGCAAACTCCATAGCTCTATACTCGGATTCTGCTGAAGAATGAGATACAGTTGACTGTTTCTTGGACTTCCAACTGATCAAGGAATCACCTAAGAACATACAAAATCCTGAGGTTGATCTTCTAGTGTCTTTACATGATGCCCAGTCTGCATCTGTAAATCCCTTAAGTACCAGTTCAGAAGTAGCTGAGTAAAACAATCCAAGCCCTATTGTTCCTTTCAGATAATGTAGAACCTTGTAGGCAGCATTCAGATGGGATTGTTTTGGAGAACTCGCAAACTGGCACAGCTTATTTACTGCATATGTTATATCTGGACGAGTAATTGTCAGATACATAAGCTTGCCAACTAACTGTCTGTACTGATGAACGTCATCCAATAATGGTTCAACAGAGTCTTGACACAGTTTGATACTCGGTTCCATTGGTATAGAGGATGGTTTACAAGCCATTAGGCCTGTTTCTTCCAAAAGTTCTAGGACGTACTTCCTTTGGCAGATTGAAATGCCTTTACTGGATCTAGCTATCTCGAGGCCTAGGAAATATTTAAGAGTTCCAAGGTCTCTCAGTTTGAATACAGATTCAAGGTCTTTCTTCAGCTGATCAACTTCCTTGTCATCATTAGATGCGATGATAATATCATCTACATACACAAGGACTGCAACATATTTTCCTTGTATCATCCGAATGAACAGGGTATGGTCTGCTTGTGATTTCCGGAAGCCAAGATCAATCAATGTTGAGCTGAACTTTAAGAACCACTGGCGTGAAGCCTGCTTAAGCCCATATAAGGACTTTCTGAGTTTGCACACTGCATTTGTTGGTAGCTTTTCCCCCTCTTTTGATGTATAGCCCGGAGGTAATTTCATATATATCTCCTCAGATAGGTCACCATTCAGAAAAGCATTTGAAATATCCAACTGTGTGAGACTCCAATTCTTTGCTGCTGCAACTGCAAGTAGAGTCTTTACTGTTGTCATCTTTGCAACAGGAGAAAAAGTGTCAACAAAGTCTATACCCTCTTGTTGAGTATAACCTTTAGCTACAAGTCTAGCTTTGTAGCGTTCTAAGCTCCCATCAGCTTTTAGCTTGACTTTATATACCCATTTGCATCCAATTGCATGCTTCTCTGAAGGTAAGGAACAGATATCCCATGTATGTGATCTTTCCAAGGCTTGTAACTCATCATTCATTGTTATGATCCAGTCTTCAAACTTCTTTGCTTGAGTGAAGGAGGAAGGTTCTGGATGAAGAGCAATAGAACATATAAAGTCTTTATAGCCATCAGATAGTTGATCATAAGAGACATATGCAGCCAATGGATATGGGATATCTGTTTCAGTGACATTGCAATAATAGTCATGAAGGTAAGTAGGGAGTTTTGTCATTCGTTTATCCACCTTGTTCTGAATGATAGTAACATCAGCCGAGGTAGATGGTTCCATGATTATTGGACCAGAAGGAGTCTGAGGAATATCAGCATCTATACGTTCCTCAGTATAACCCAAGTTCTCAGTTGATGAATCAAAAGGATCTGAAAAACTTTGCTGACCTGTTGCAAATGGGAATATATCCTCATAGAAAGCAACGTTTCTGGAAATATAAATCTTGTTTGTCGCCATATCAAGCAGTTTATATCCTTTGTATCCTGCAAGATATCCGAGAAACACACATGGTCTTGATCTCGGTTGAAATTTATGTCTGTTTTTAGAAGATGTCGAGCTATAAGCCAAACATCCAAAGACTTTCAAACCGTTGTAATCTGGTTTCTTAGAAGTGAGAACTTCAAAGGGGCATTTGTTCTTCAGTAGGGGAGTAGGAAGACGGTTTATAAGGAACACCGCTGTCAAAACTGCGTCTCCCCAATATTCCAGAGGTAAATGAGAGTGAAACACAAGAGCTCTGGCCACATTGAGTATGTGTTGGTGCTTCCTCTCCACTACGGAGTTCTGCTCCGGTGTTTCAGGACATGAGTGGAACGCTGTAATACCCTTCTTTCTGAACAAAGTCTCAAACCTTAATTCAGGAGCATTATCAGAACGTACCCCTTTAACCACTGCCTTATATTGTGTCTCTACCATTTGTAAGTAGTCAGGAAAAATCTGCAGAACTTCATCTTTTGTCTTAAGCAGATATATCCAAGTCACTCTGGTGTGATCATCAACAATTGTCAGAAAATACCTATACCCTTCAGCCGTGGTAACTGAAAAGGGACCCCATGTATCAATATGGATGAGGTCAAAGGCATTTGAGGACATGTTGTTCTTGGAAATGTAAGGTAGATGTTTTTGCTTGGCAAGGGGGCAGACATGACAATGAAATTTTCCTTTATTTCGTTGTTGAATACCAATTACATCAGTAATGGAATCTGTCTTATCTATGGCAGGATGTCCTAGTCTATTGTGCAACAATATAGAGTCAACTACAACATTGGTAGCTAGACTAGATTGAGCAACAACAGGATAACCAGCAATCATAGGAGAATCAAGGACATACAAGTTGGAGATAGCTTCACCCTGACCAATCATCAATCCCTTGATAGGATCATGTATCACACAAGTATCTGGATCAAAACTCACTCTGTAGCCCAAATCTTTGGTTAGTTGACTGACGCTTATCAAATTCAATCTGAAATCTGGTATGAACAAAACATTGTTCAAGACAATATAATCATTTAGCTTGATTGAACCTGTTCCAGCTATTTGTACTCCTATTCCAGTGGGTAGTGTGACTGATCTATTCACTGAACCAGAGAAAGTCACAAAGAGATCTCTGTTATGTGCTACATGATGTGTAGCCCCACTATCAACTATCCATGATTCGGAATTAAGTGCATTACTAGTTGCTCTCAACATTCCAACAAAGCATAGTGTAGAGTTGGAAAGAGCCATACCAGGAAGTGCTGTTATAGTAGCTCCAGATGTGGAAGCAACCGAAGGTAAATCATGATTGTTGGAGTGTTGTAGCTGAGTGTTGAAATAAGCGATGAGTTCACTGATTTGACCCTTAGAGAGATTGTTGATCAATGGAGTTGAATCAGCTTGAACTACTTGAGCAACCTCTTCCAAGTTTACTTGAGCCACTACTGGTTTATCAGTATTCTGTTTCTGCTTGTGCTTGAAACCGGGAGGGTAACCATGAATCTTGTAGCATTTATCGATCGTATGTCCATTGTAACCACAGTTTGAGCAAATCACTTTCTTTGTTTTAGCCGTGAAAGCTTGTGCCTGTGTTGCGTTAATGGATGGTTGATCATTTGTTGGAGCTGCAGAAACAAGGAATGCAGAAGCATTCTGAGATGGAACAATACTACGCTGACTGTGATCTTGATCTAATAGATTGTAGATCTCAGACAATGTTGGAATGTTCTTCTTCATGATGATCTGACTTCTGATGGTTGCAAATGATTCATTCAAACCAGCCAGAAATTTGATCACCTTTGCACTGTCTGTCTTCTTGTCAGTCGCTTTACAACAATTACATTGATGACAAACATCAATACATGTAGCGCCATCTAGTTCATCTCACAATGTCTTTAGTTTGGTAAAGTAAGTTGCGAGATCAAGATTTCCTTGTTGAAGATCCCATATCTGCTGTGTTAGCTGATATGATCGTGGTAAGCTAGTCTTGTGGAATCGAGTCCTTAGGTCTTGCCATATCTGAGAAGCATCTTGGAACCGAAGAATGCTTTTGGCAATTTGTTTGTTCACTGAGTGAAGTAGCCATGAATGAACCATCGAATTACATCTAAACCAGATAGCAAAGTAACGATCTGATTCCTTAGGTCTAGGCAAGGTTCCATCCAGAAATACCATCTTATTCTTCGCATTCATCGCAATAGAGATCGCAAGATTCCAGTCATCGTAATTAGTTCCATCTAAGATTTCGGAAGTTAACGACAGACCTGTATGATCACTGTTTGACAGATAGTATGGCGAATGCACACTTTCCGGTGTGACCGAAGAAGCGAAAGATTGCGATTCTTTCTCCGGCGATTGCGGTGGTGATTCCTGACGGTTTTGAGATCGGCGATGAGATGAATCAGAAGATCGTCTTGCTGAAGCTGTAGTCATGTTAGTGCGACGCGTTGTTACACGATGAATCACCATTTGTACAGGAAATCGAGCTCAAATTTTGACGAGTAACTTTGATTTCAGGTAAGATGAATTCAAATTCAATCACTGAGAAATTTGGATAATCAATCGGGAGAATCACCGAGAGATTTAGGTCAAAGAAAGGAAAGAAAGGAGGATCGATCGGAGTTTGATCTCCGACGCTCTGATACCATATTAGAGAACACGATCAAGCGAAGAAGAAATGAAAATACTCACTTGATTAGTTAAGAATCTGTTACAGTGTTCGTTATATACTGAACAGAAACTAGCAGAAACTCTTTATAACACAGAGTGTTCCGGTTTACATTGGTTTAATATCCTATCTCATCTAATAGTTACCTCTTCAGTATCTGTGGAGACTGCAGTTCCTCTGGCTAGTGTTCCTCTTACTACCAATCCTGATACCATTCCCGCTACCATTCCTGTTACCAACCCAGATCCAAAACCCTCATCCCCTGTTTCGCTTTTGCCTAACCCTCCCTTTGCTGATGTTTCAGCAACTGCTGAGCCTAGTCATTCTCTCAAGCCTAACTCCAGCATCCCTCCCCCTGCCTCTGGTCCCTCCCTGATTGAAAAAATAAGGAGAATTGAAGACAAATCGTTAATGCGTCTGTCACCAATATCTTACACTGAAACAGGAAGACCGACTGTATTAATACTTGACTCAGTTTTCCAAAAGGGTGCAGAGATGCACAAAGATTTTATTGTGTGCTATTTCAATGGTAGAGCACCACCTTATAGTCAGATTCAAAGTGTCTTGAACCACATGTGGGGTAAAGGCAAGAAAGTAGAGATTCACAACAACCCTTCGGCTCGATCGATGCTTGTCCGTATTCCAAGTGATTACCTTCGTCAAAAAATCTTGGACAAGGGTGTTTGGTATGTTGGGGACTCTATGTTCCACACTGCTCTTTGGTCTTCTACTCATTCCTCAGAAACGCCACCATTGGTGTCAATTCAGATATGGGCTCATCTCACTGGTGTTCCCTTGGACTTGCGCCATCAAGAAGGTCTCAGCTGGGTTGCTGGATTAATTGGGGACCCCAGAGAAACCGATGACTTTACCAAAAACCTGGTTAGCTTGACTCTGTCACATGTCAAGGTTGAGGTGGATTTGACCAAAACTCTGCCGCGAATAGTGGAATTTACAAGACAATCTGGTGAGGCTGTGGAGGTGCTTGTTGACTACCCTTGGCTTCCTCCTACCTGTGCGCACTGTAAAGAGCTTGGTCATATAATGAAAAACTGCCTTCATGTTCCAAAAGCTCCGAAACAGTCTGCAGCTTATGTTAAAAAGCCTCCCAATGGACCTCTTGACAAGGGGAAAGCTGTAGTTACTGAAACTCCTGGTATTAATCAAGCTCAAGCTTCAGTAGTTAATACTGATCCTATTGTTACTCTTAATGGCTCAGCAGCAGTACAGAAAGAAGATATGTCGGAACCTCTAAAGCAACCTCAGAATGTGATCCCTACTACTTCTGACTTGTCTCAGGCCAGCAGTACTAACCAACTGCCTCCTACTGTACCTCCTATCATCAGTCTGCCCAGTTCCACTACACCTTTATCGCCTCCTCCGACCCATCGTGATTCCCACAGCCGTTTGCCACCACCCATCCCTGACAATACCTCACATATTTCTTCCTTATCTCCTTTTGTCCTTGCCCTCCCTGCTATCAACTCTCTTGAAGATAGTCCTCCTCACTACAGCCCCCCTGAATCACAACAAACCCCATTAAAAAAATCCCGATCAGACCCGTCACTAAAATCCTTTCCTTCTTTCACCTCTCAGCTATCCTTTTTTACCTCTGGACACTCTGTCCCAACAACCTTACCACATTCTTTTGTTGCCTCAACTAGTAACCCTTTTGACCTTTTGGCGTCCGACAGCTCCCTTCCTTCCTTAGGAGGGGCCAATTAATCTTAACTATGAGTGCTAAACTCTTTTTTTGGAACGTCCGTGGTCTAAATGACTCGGATAAACATTCGGATTTTTGTATTTGGTTGCAAAGCCACCAGCCACTTTTTGGAGCACTTTTGGAAACACACATCAAAGCTACTAATCTGGATCAGCCTATGAACAAGTTGTGTAAGGGATGGAACTATACCTCGAATCATCAATCAGATGAGGATGGTAGGATTGTTTTAATCTGGAGGGATCCGCTACTTGTCACTGTTCTTCACCAATCAAGGCAGTCCATTACCTGCGAAATTAAGATGCCTAACTCCATCAGTTTTGTTTACACTTCAGTGTATGCATCTAATAAAAGAACAGAAAGGAAAGAGCTATGGACAGAGCTACTCTTCTTGAAGCAGACTCTTAATTTGGACTCAAAACCATGGATGGTTGGAGGGGATTACAATGAGATACTTCATTTTGCAGAACATTCCCATCCTGCGGTTGACTCTATAACGCCGCAGATGACTGAATTTCAGGATACTCTATACCAATCGGGCCTCTTTGACTTGAGATTTCAAGGTCCTCTCTTCACTTGGAGTAATCATCAACCAACCTCTCTCATAGCCAAAAAACTTGATCGTCTTCTTGTCAATAACCTTGCCATTTCAACCTTCCCGAACAGTACAGCCTTTTTCCTCCCTCCCTAGAAATCTGACCAATCTCCCTGTCTCATTGATCTGGCTCATCTTCTCCCCACAGCTGGAACTAAACCTTTCAAATTCCTAAACTATTTGACCAAACACCCTAAGTTTCACCAGGTGGTTTTTGAGGCATGGACATTAGCCGGAAGCAATGGTCACACTCTCACAAATCTGTGTTGGAAACAAAAGAGCATAAAAAGAGTGTTAAAACAGTTAAACAAAGAGAATTTTTCACAAATTCAAGAGAGAGTTTGTGAGGCTAACCGTTTGTTACAAGTTGCGCAGGTAATTGCTCTCCAAAATCCAACAACTCAGAATTTTCAAGAGGAAAGGAACCTGCAGCAGAAACTGACCTTCTTGAGGGACATAGAGGAGTGTTATTTCAAACAGAAATCTAGGATTCAGTGGTTGAGAGAGGGTGATCAGAGCACTACCTACTTCTTCAGGGTCTTTCAAACTCGCACAAGTTATAACTCTATCCGCTCCTTCTCTCTACCTGATGGTGGTCTCATTTTGGATCCTCTTGATATGAGTTCCCATGCTATAAACCACTTCAGAAACATCTTGGGACCGGAGCAGCTTTCTCCGCCTTCTCTAGAATCCAGTCCCTCTTGGTTCCGCTCGCTATCTACCTTTGTTTGCTCGCAGGACAGGAAAACTCTAATGACGATAATCCCAACTCATGAGGAGATTACTAGATCACTGCTAAAGCTTAATCCAAACAAGGCTCCAGGGCCAAATGGTCTTACCTCGGGGTTTTACAAGGCTGCTTGGAATTTCATTGGTCTTGAGGTTGTGGAGTCAATTCAACACTTCTTCTTATCATCTTTTCTACCAGCTGCTGCGAACTCAACCATCCTTGCTCTTGTTCCTAAGATTCCTGGGTCCACTTGCATCACTGACTTCAGGCCCATAGCTTGTTTGAATACTGTATACAAGGTGATTTCGCGGCTGTTAGTTAAACGCCTTAAGCCTCTGCTCCCGACCCTAATCCTGCCAAACCAGACAACATTTGTTAAGGATAGGCTGCTAATTGAAAACACTCTACTTGCTGGTGAGCTAGTTAATGGATATCACAAGTCCAAAGGGCCAAAAAGGGTTACTATAAAAGTTGATATAGCTAAAGCATTTGACACGATCTCCTGGGATTTCTTATTTAACTGCTTGGACGGCTTGGATCTTCCTAGCCAATTTCTATCATGGCTCAAGGCTTGTGTTTGCACAGCTCACTACACTATTGGTTATAATGGCTATGTTCAGGGTTATTTCAAGGGGAAAAGAGGTTTGCGCCAAGGGGATCCACTATCGCCTTACTTATTCGTTATTGCTATGAACAACTTATCCCTTATGCTAAATGCAGCTGCTGAACAAGGGAAATTCAACTACCATTTCAAGTGTGAGAGCTCGAAACTTACTCATCTCTGTTTTGCTGACGACCTTCTCATCTTCACTGAAGGTTCAGTTCAGTCCATTCAAAATGTTCTCCAGGTTCTCCGCGAATTTGAACTACGTTCTGGTTTGGCAGTGAGTGTCCAGAAGTCTTCTTTCTTTGCTTCAGGAATGCCGCTGGAAGTTATTGACTCCATTAAAGCCTCCACAGGAATGCCGCATTGTGTTCTTCCTGTCAGATATTTAGGTGTCCCTCTCTGCACAAAGAAATTAAGCATCAATCATTGTGAGGTCTTGATGCACCAAGTAAAAAGCAGATTGTCAAGTTGGAGCACTAAGAGTCTATCATTTGCGGCTAGATTACTCATGATCAAGACAGTTATTGCGGGTATTACTACTTTCTGGTGTTCAACTTTTGTCCTCCCTAAAGCATGTATCCGACGAATCAACAACCTCTGTGGCATTTTTCTTTGGAAAGGCGATGTGGATGCTCATCACTACGCTAAGGTTGCATGGTCTCAGGTTACTTTAACTAAAGAGCAAGGTGGTTTAGGTATTAAAAACCTACTGGTATGGAATCGAGCATGTACCATTAAACTAATATGGCTGATCTTCTTCCAATCTGGTTCAATATGGGTTGATTGGCTTAAAGGCGAGATTCTAAAAGGCAGGCTGAGCAATTTTTGGACAATCAAGCCTAATGTCAACTACTCTTGGCTAGTGAATAAACTAATCAAGATAAGAGGAGACGCTTTTACCTGGATAAAACTGCGTGTCGGCGACGGAAATTCAACTATGTTCTGGAGTGATAACTGGAGTCCTTACGGCTGCCTCAATGACTACCTTCTTGAAGGTTCTCAGCGGAGATGTGGTGTGAGCAAAACTGCAACCTTAGCTAGCCTACATTGGAATAATCAGTGGCACTTGCCGCCTGCGAGAACAGAGCATCAGGTTAATCTCTATGCCTACATTACTACGCTTAGTCTCTCTACTGTGCCTGATTCTTACGAATGGGAAATAGAAGGTAGACTAAGTCACAGATACTCGATCGGTGCTGTGTACACTCAACTTTCGGGAACTGTCGCTTGTGTACCTTGGTTCAAAGCAATCTGGCCTTCAGGAAGTATCCCCAAACACAGTTTCTATGCCTGGCTAGTAGCACTAAATCGGTGTCCTACTCGTGATAGGCTGCTCAACTGGGGCCTGGTCACTGATGCGGATTGTGTTCTTTGCAATAGAGCTCCGGAGTGCCGGAATCATCTGTACTTTGACTGTTCTTATTCTTGGTATATCTGGTCCTTGCTAGCTGCTAGAATCTCTGTTGCTCCTGCAAGGCAATGGCAGGATTCAATTGACCAGATGCAATCATTAACGGGTAACAAATATTTCAAACGTTTAACTCTCATTACCTGGCAAGCAGTCATGTACTGGATATGGCTTGAGCGTAACAGTAGGATCCACCGGAACAACTTCCGATCTTCAGATGCTCTGCTGATCATGATATCGAGACAGATAAAGGAAAAGCTCCTTAGCTTTCGTCAAACTAATCCGGTAGCTTCCTCCAACCTCATGCAATTGTGGTTGGCAACGGATACAAGGACTCATTAACTGCTTCAATTGTGGGCAAAAACTTGTCCGATCAGGAGGAGGTGACGGTTCTCGCTTCATCCTTTGTTATATCGGCGTAGTAACTTCAATCTATTGTTTTCTGATCCAAAAAGCTGTGTGTGTGTTTATTGGGCTTCTTGGCCCGTTATAACTATAGCTCTGGCTGGGCTTGCAACTCTTTTTCTTCTCCTGCAATTAAATATGAATGCCTTTTTCAAAAAAAAAAAAAAAAAATTCATCACCACCATTAAATTTATCGTAATAAATATACGTTTTTTTTGTCAACAAGAGAAACAAGAAACCTATTTTTCACTAATCCAGTTTGGTGGCTCCGGTCCAACGTGAATTGAATATGACGGTCTCAAACGGGCACTCCGTGCTAGTCTGTCTGCCATCAATTTTTTTGTGCGCGGTACATAGATGAGTTCGAAAGTTGTAAAGTACTATTTCCTTATTTGGAACTCGTCTAAGTGAATCGAGAAAACTGGCTATTTTTCTGGTTCCGACACTATCTTCACCAATTATGAACAGTCTGTTGCAAATGTGATATGTTGATGCCTATGATACTTCATGCATTCCATAGCCCATACCAGAACTTCAAATTCTGCATGTAGTGGAGATAACTGGCTCTGATGTTCATTGCCCCCATCAAAACATTTACATATCTCTCTTAGCCACCATATATCATCCTTGTCCTGAAAAATGTTCACCTTCTTTCCAATATTTATCCACAAAACACCATTACCCTTTGGGTATCACATCAATCTCACAAATTCCCCCTTCTACTGATCTTGGTATTGTCTCCTTTACCTCCTTTAATTGCGCATCTCCCCATGTAGCAGATTATGTTTCTGCCAATCTTAAGGTTTCCTGAGGATCCCGGTCAATATGACAATATACCATATCATTCCTGCTCTTCCAAATATACCATAGTAACCAAGGATAAATATCCATCTCCTTATCTGAGGGTAATCGCCAAAACAGATAATCCATATTCGTATAGATAGATATCATTGGAAAAATATCTGGATTTGTCGGTATACGAGATAATGCCCAAGTTTGAATTGCTGGTGGACATTAAATAAGACATGATTTATTGATTCTTCTTCTGCTCCGCACCTAACACAACGAGTATCACATTTTATTCCCCTCTCCTTCAGTTTTTTTGCCACTAGTAAACAACCCGATAATGCTTGTCATATAAAATGCCTTATCTTGGGTGAACATTTGATCTTCCACGAAAAAACTTGTAGTTTTTTAATGCTTGGCTCCAGAATTGGAGTAGCTTCGTCGTTGTTAGTAAAATCTCTCTCCAGATGATATCCCGATTTCACCGTGTATTTTCCAGACTTCGTAGAAAACCATCCCCACGAGTCAGATCTATGAGCCCGACTAAATGGAATACTCAAGATCAAAGCCACATCCTCTGGTATTATAATTGTCTCCAGTAGTGGTATGTTCCACATTTTGTTCTGATGATCAATCAACTGGTCAACAGTCACCAACATATGATTAGAATCCGTTTTTTGAGTTGCTGGTCTCGGGCGATACGATGGTATCCACGGATCATTCCACATCGAGATAGAAGTCCTTGTTCCCACCCTTTTGATAAGTCTGTTTTTAACCAGAGGCCTAGCCGATGAAATACTCCGCCATCCATACGATGCCGAGTATATTCTTATTGGATCCAGAGGACCTGCATTCCTAAAATATCTTCCCTTAAAAACTTTCAAAAAAGAATATTCGGCTTATCAATTAGTCTTCATAATTGTTTCGCTAAAAAGGCCGTGTTTGCATCCCGAAAATCTCTAAAGTCAATCCCTCCATCTCCTTTCTCTCGACAAAGTTTGTCCCAAGACATCCAATGCATACCTGAATTCGTTCCACCCGTACTCCAAAAATTTGATACTATATTTGTTATACGTTCTAAAATACATTAATGTGTTTGAATTGCAATCCAAATAAAATAAATACGACCCAATCTTTGAAGAAAAAATAATATGATCCAACTAACATCCGTCAAAAGTGTTTCTATACCAGTCAGTTTTACACGTAACAGTCAAATCAGCTAAAATAAATGTTGAATCAAGCATAGTAAATAGAGACATTAAAAATAGGACGAATGATACAAGAAAGGGAAAACATTATCTGCACACATACTAGACACAATTCTTCACTAGATTCTCCTTACACTTTTACCTTTATTCTTGTAAAAGTTTTTAAAGTACTCGATACTAAAAGCTATTTTCTCCCAGTTCTTTTTGAATCTGGATATATCATGGTTTCATCGGTCTTTGATCATGATATAAATTATTATTATAGAGTATTTTGGAATTTTTTAGAGTCTTCTAAAGTTTAGATAGTGATCTTATTCTAAAGTAGTTCTTGAAGTTTTTTTCTAGATTGAACACATAGAATTACGATCATATGTTGATTCTCATAATGAAAGTTGGTTAATTAACTAAAATGCTTTAGATGAGAAATTCTGTAAATGCAAAAAAAGAAATTAGTTAGAAAGAATTATAATTAAAAAATTCAGTCTTAACTCTTGAGACTTGAGATTAATGAATGTTTAGTTGTCTACGATTCGCAAAAAAAAAAAAATTGCGTCTTATTCTCTTAAACATAGTAATTTGCTCCATGAATGGAGAAATTGTTCAAAGAACATAATGACGAAGCCAACATACTAAATAAACTGAAAATACAACAAAGTGAAAGGAACAACAAAGTAAGATAAGGCAAACAAAACATTTAAACAACTAAGGTCGCAGAAAAGTCCTCCAATCTCAACGACAATCGAGCTGGTAAGAAAGACAAAGCCATGAAAATTAGAGAACATATTTAGTGAACTAAAACCTGAGATTGGAACAACAACAAGTGCACAATTAACAATCTCTAAAGTGGTTGCAAAAACAGAAGCGACTAAACACCTATTTGCTGAGTCTTTGATTAAAATCGAGACTGAAACTAGTAGAAATTATTTATATAGCCACGGATTTTCGTGGCTAACCATGAAATAGCCACGGAAAATGCTCATATAGCTACGAAAAAATTAGCCACGACGCTATAGCCACAGAATAGCCACGACATTTTTCTGTGGCTATAGCATCGTGGCTAATTTTTCCGTGGCTATATGAATTTTTTACGTGGCTATATCAACTTTTTCGTAGTTTTTTCGTGGCTTTTCTGTGGCCGGTCCGTGGCTATACCAATAATTTCTACTAGTGTGAAGTCTCTGAAATCTTTGACAATACAATCCCTACAACAAAAACACTTATTGCAAGTGATGAATAAGAGAGGAAAGCAATATGCGTAAAGGAGGCAAGCAGACAATTAATGTCTAATCAAACCCGATTAACAGGAGGGATGAAAAGATTAGGAAAACTACCATCAAACTGCCTCAACAAAATAGAAAAATGCATGGGTACTCCAATGATAGATCTGCATGAATCAGTTAAAAGATTTGATATATCATGGTTTTTATGGGTTTTTAACCATGATATAGGTCTTTGTTATCGAGTCTTTTATGTGTTTTGGAGTCTTTTCAGGTGTTTTACAGGTTTTAGCACATGTGGAGAACATTTAGATATTATGGCGCATTCTGAAGCTATTTGGAGAAGCTATGCTGAAGAGAAGAAATCATAGACGACATCTGAGGTATGTGTCGATCGACACACCTTTTGTGTCGGTCGACGCAGTCCGGATTTAGGAGTTTCTTGCCGAATTAATAAAGATTTTGGAGAATAACAGTTTGGCCCAGAAGTTTTTTATAATTCCAAAGAAGCCCAAAACGTTTTTAGACTATTATATTAGGGTTGTTAAGCCATTGTTAAGGCTAATTTTTATTCTACATTCAGAGAGTTTTAGTGAGAGAGATTTTGAGCTTTTTGGGGCTGATCAGATACTCGACAGAGAGAAGATTTCGAACCCCATTATTTATTTATTGATCTATTTATGCTTTCTATTTCATACATGTCTTTTGTTATGATCGCCATGTCTGAATATCGTCTCTCTCCCAACAGACTCTGACCATCGCAGTCATGTTTTCTTGACGCTTTAGTACCGCCACTGGTTGGCTAGGTATTGACAACTCCTTACTGAAATCGTTTGGTGTCTGCTTCAAAATAAACTATGTCTCTCTGACAACCTTCCTCAATATTGACACATGAAACACGCCGTAGAAGCCTGCCAACTCTGCTGATAAACCCATACGATACGCTACTTCTCCAACCCACTCAAAAATAGGATACAGCCTCATGTACCTCGGCTTAAGCTTCTTCAACTTTCGAGTCTTAAATCCTCCCTGAAATGTCTTCATTTTAGGTGTACTTAGTCGCTCTCCTCAAACTCAAAATCTCTCGTGCGCTTATCAGCGTAGCTCTTTTGATGATCATGGGCTTCCTTTAACCGCCTCTTGAGTATTTCTACTTTCTCTGCAAATCCATTGTTGGTTCTATGACTCGTCGCTCCCCCACGATTGACCAACAAAGTGGTGTACGACACCGCCTACAATAAGAGCCTCATACCATGACACCTCAGTGATTGAATGATAACTGATCTCTAAACTATAGTATGCCAACAACTCAATCCATTTTTGGTGCCTCAAATTCAAGTCACACTAAGTATGACTGGTACCTCTCGATGAGTAAATGTAGCTCCCAACTTTCATGTGTTGACTGTCTGAATCAGCTTGATCTTTGGCTCGAACATTCTTTAAAATGTCTAACTCTCGACGAAACTCAGACTCACGAAGATATGCATAGCTCTTGTATCAAATAGGGTGTAAGCTGCCCCACCCCCAACCGAAACTGATCCCACACAAGTTACTAACTTTTAGTAGGTTCGAACAACAGACAACATGCTCAAAAACCAAAATGAGTACATCCAAAAGACGAGTACCGACTATCAGCTCAGATCTCTCGTAGTTTCATGTAGCAAATACTCGTGGAGCAATGGCTTGACGTTTGGGTGGTGGCAGAAGCAACCCATATACCCTCCACGGACTGTCCCTGAAAAATGACCTTACTGACCACAATTGTAGTAATATCTAGGTGCAACTGCTGGAGTCTCCGCCGAGGCTGATTCTGATGACGCTGCAATCTGTATAATAACTGGTGATCTGTGAGAATTTTAACCTTCTCCCCATATAAGTAATCTCTCCAAATTTTCAGGGCGAAAATAACTGATGCCAACTCCAATTCATGAGCGGGGTAGTTGGCCTCATGAAGTCTCAACTGACGTGATGAATATGTGATGAATCACTCCTCCTGTGCAAAGATCATTTACCACCGCCCATTTCCATTATAGTTGGTTACACACTTGATGAGTAGTTACAATTTTTAGCGTCTATTGCTCAACAGGGTATTTGTAACCACTGCGTTCAGTATTTTGAGGAGCTCTTTGGTCCAAGCAGCCATCAGCCTATGCTCATGCAAGAGGATATTAATGTTCTTCTCACTTTCAAGTGCTCGCAGCAGCAAATGATCTCTCTCGTTCACCCTTTACTACAGAGGAGATCAAGTCTGCTTTATTTTCTCTCTCGCACATTTAAACTTGCGGTCCTGACGGTTATTCAGCAGAGTTCTTCCATGCTAGTGGGACTGTTATTGGCCCATAGGTCACGACACCTATTTTGGAATTCTTCACAAGCGGCTGCTTATTAAAACAGTGGAATTCCACGAACCTTGTCAACATCCCGAAAGTGCATAATTCTTCTCATGCCAAAGATTTCAGACTTATATTGTGCCTCAACACACTTTATAAGGTAGTCTCGAAACTTTTGGTTAACTGCTTCAAGTCAATTATATCCCAAGTCATCTCTACATCCCAAACCGCTTTTATGCCTGATAGATTACTTGCGGAAAATGTTTTGTTGGCCACGGAAATTGTACATGGGTATAACACAAAGAATATTGATCGGAGGGATATTCTAAAAGTTGATCTAAAGAAAGCTTTCGACTCTGTTCAATGGGACTTCATTGAAGCCTTGAAACATGTTTCTGGTTTGGATTGAGCATTGTATTACGACTCCATCTTTCTCTATCCCGGTCAATGGTGAATCCGGTGGTTTCTTCAAAAGCGGAAAATGCCTCAGGCAGGGTGACCCACTATCACCCTACCTCTTTGTGCTTTCCATGGAGGTCTTCTTGTCTCTGCCCAAGTCTCATTTTGATGCAGGATACATAGCTTACCACCCAATACATCTGAACTTGGCATCTCTCATATGATGTTAGCGGATGATATGATGATCTTCTTTGATGGGGGTAGCTCTTCGCTTCACATTATCAATGAGGCACTCGATGATTTTTAAACATGGTCGAGGCTTGACATGAACAACAACAAAAACGCAGATGTATCTTTCGGGTTTGAGCGAAATGGAAACTGTCACCATCCAAAGGTATGGCTTACCCATTGGCTCTCTTCCCATTCGATATCTCAGACTTCCCTTAATGTAAAGGAACCTTAAGGTTGCTGAGTACGATCCCCTCATAGAAACGACTGACAAAAAATTCAGAGGTTGGGCGCAAAGAACTATGTCCTTCTCGGGGAGGGTTCAATTGATAAAATCGGTGATCTCTGGAAATGTCATATTTTGGATGTCCACTTTCATCATCTCAAAGGGCTTTATAAGGAAAATCAAATCTCTTTGCTCGAGATTTTTATGGTTAGGGAATATAGATGCGCAAAAAGGCACAAAGGTTTCATGGGCTGTTGTTTGTCTTCCTAGAAATGAAGGTGGTATTGGTCTCCGGAGGTTTGGTAGTTGGAACATTGCCATTATCCTCCGCTTAATATGGTTATTGTTCTTTAAGGAGGATTCTCTGTGGGTGATTTTGCACAAACACCATCATCTGCGTAACTCAACTTTGTGGGTAGTGAAGGAGGATAAGAAACAACCTTGGACTTGGCGATCTATTCTAAAGTTGAGACACATTGCTGTGAATTTTGTGAAAGGCTGCATGGGAAATGGCAGGACAATCAGTTTTTGGCATGAAAATTGGATCACTTTGGGTCCCTTAATAAGGCAGTGGGTTTGAATGGTCCAAGAGATATGAGAATTATGATCAATGATGTCGTCTGTGATGCTGCAACGCCTGAGGGTTAAAACTTTCCTCACCCTCGATCGGATGTATTGGTTACTATCCATACTCACTTATCAATTGTCGCTTTGACAGTAATAAGTTTCTTTTTGATCACTACGCCATTATTTATTCTATTGATCTCTTTACGCTTTCTATTTCATACATGTCTTTTGTTATGATCGCCATGTCTGAGTAGTTTAATTGTTAGGTTTAGGGATTCTCATTAGGGATTTCATGGAATATTAAGTTAATTGATCTATTGGGATTCATAACTTCTAGTTCTTCATCTAGGTTGATCTTAATGCTTAATCTGAATTAGCTACTTAGATTATTGATGTTAGGTTGATTCTCGCAACGAAAGTCTGTTAATTAGCTAGACAGAACTTAGATGAGCAATTTGTCTATTTGCAAAGAAATTTGGTTTAGGGAAATTTTTGAACGAAGGAATATGAGATTAATGTATGTTTAGAACTCTAGAACTCACAACGAAAGTTGGTTTACTAGGTTGATGGACATAGTTAATATTCGCAACGAAAGTTGGTATGTTATACTTCTGTGATTCTAGTTGTAGAACCGTACTTAATTTGATCATGATTGATTGATTAGTTTATATTCTTGATTTCCTCAGAACTCCCTTGACCTGGCGCTTTGCCTGTCTGCTTACAAACCGTATGCCTTATTTTACTTCATTGTTTATTTGCTTGTTCAATGTT
>CM058233.1:86475883-86511899 GCA_030180135.1 Orychophragmus violaceus | reverse complement strand
ACCCGCAGTGTGACGGTTCTATGTGATAATCGAATCCCAGGATAAAACCGATATCGAAACGATTTCGCAAACACTCGAAAACGTTTCCAACGAACGAAAGAGCTACGTATACTCTCGAGACTTACGTAAAAACAGAGGAGATGAAGGAACAGAGTATCGTTTATGTTTTGCGTGAGTGTGAGCGTGAGGAGCAGAGAGCTAAAGCTCTGTTTTTATGGAGGAAGTCAAGGAAGAAGATCAGGACGAAGAGGAGCCGTTGGAGACGCGCAAATCACGGGAGTAGTGGATACTTTCGGTCGAGGTGGGACAAGGATGTCGAAGCATCTTATTTCGTCCAACAATGGCAATAATTAAACTAAACCAATATATTTAATTAAACCAACCACCAAACCGATTACCAATTGATTTTGGTTTACCAAAAATTTCCCAAAAAATAATACGCGCGCGGAGGCCCCTACGGGGCCAAGCCCAAGCCCGGCCCGGCGGCGCGCGCGTGTGGTCTTTGCATCCTCTATCTCACACTCCATAGTGTATCCAAGCTATTTGGACAATGACATGAGAGTGTCCTTATTTATACTAGTGAAAAATTTCCCATCTAAGCAATGTGGGACATTTTACACTAGCTTCCTCATTAAAATGTGTCAACTTTCATGAGCCCATAACCCATTTAATTTCTCATTCACACACAAGCATTTTATAAAGCCCAAGGCCTTATTTCATTTATAAAATTTGTTCCAACAATAGGTTGATAGAGTTTGAAGAACATTATAAATATAGTGATTAATGTAGCGAAAATTAATTATAAAATTTATAAAAAAATTTGGTTGATTTTAAAATTGCGTTCTATGTTTTAAAATCACATTAAGTCCTTATCCATAAGCTTTAAATTTATAATTTTGTCTTCATTACACTATATTCCTCTTAGACCGAATATATGACTAAACAGATTTGGGTTTGTGTTGAAAAAATTTGTCTAACCATGATTTGAAGAATTGTCTCGCTTCCAAGCTATTGTCAATGCTCAATTGAATCTCTCTGCTTTTGCTCAATCTTGATTCTGTTTCAAACGTTTCACCACCAACTCTAGTTTCATTACTCTCTTCGTCGTCCGTCCATTTTTACCCACCTAACCCAAAGCAGTGCTTTTCGGTTTTCTTTTATATAAAATAGCTGGTTAGAAACTACGACACGACATTGTCCCATCGAACTCATAAATTTCTGACCAGATTGATCATTATCTAGATCTTGTTTTGTTTTGTTTTGTTTTTATCTCGCCTTTTTCAAACGTTTCACCAAGTCTCTTTTTTTTTTTCAACTAACTAACCAAACCTAGCGGAAATGTGAATGTGTTTTGATGTAGCATAATCTACTTATTCTCTTGTGAGTTTCTGTGTAGTGAGATAAGTTGTGCGAAATTAACAACTTGATACGAAAAGAATTCTAAATAACCTTTTAACTAAAAAAAACATACTGAGGAGCTTGGCATGTGTGAGTTTGGACAACGTGTTAAAAGATGTTTCTATTTAATGATATAAAACTCAAATTGTTCGGTCGGATACACAACATTTCAGCCATGTTCATACATCAAAGGGAATCCAATAATATACATAAACCAATTGCAACTGAGCTCCAATAGAAGATCTTTGAGTTTCTATAGCTGTCTTGATGAACTGGCAATTGGGCATATCTCAAATGCTCATCCTGAAAGATGGAAAACCCTGTAAATTGACAAAAAGATAATATTGTAAGTGAAATTGGGAGGAGGTCTGAAATCGATTTGACCCTGTGCAGGAAAAGCAAAAAAATTACAATAAAGATATATCCACAACAAAAATCAATATACAGCTGAACTCTGGTCTTTATCTGGTCTGCTCCTTCACCCGATAATACTCCATTCTTAGCATCTTTTGTCCATATTTTCAAAATATATCGAGGCAGAATGATGGCAAATCCACATATCTGCAGAATCATCAAAGCATGCCGACAGAGAAACCCTTTGTGTTCAAACATATGGCAGAAACAGCAGAGTTCTGACTGTCTTTCTTCACGTTACAAGCAATTCGTCGCCTGTTTCACGGTCTTGAACTCTAATCGTCGCCATATTTTCATCTTTTTTTTCCTTTCTAGGATGGCAAGAGAACTAGAAGTGTGTCAAATGGTTGGGATTTCCATGGACATGACCAGTCCAATTCATTATGGACGGTCATGGTCACGTCTCAAAAAAACCGCAAAATCGATTTTTCTCGTCAAAACTGCAAAATCAAGTTTTCTGTCAAGCCCGTAAATTTGAATGTTCCCGCCAAACTGCAAAATAACCTTTTCGCCAAAACCGCAAAATCAATATTTCTCGCCAAACCCGTAAAATTGATTTTTCTGCCAAAACAATAAAATTTACTTTTCGGCCAAAACCGCAAAATCAAATTTTATTGTTAAAATCGTAAAATCATGTTTTACTGTCAAACCCAAAAAATCGAGATTTACCGTCAAAACCGCAAAACGACTTTTCCCGCCAAAATTGTAAAATCAAGTTTTACCGCCCCAAACCATAAAATCGATTTTTCCCGCAAAACCGCAAAACGATTTTTCCCGCAAAAACCGCAAAACGATTTTTCCCGCCAGAACCGTAAAATATCATTTTTCCGTCAAAACCACAAAATCGATTTTCCATGCCAAAACCGCACAATCACATTTTCCCGCCAAAACCGTGAAATTGACTTTTCCCGCTAAAACCGTAAAATCGAGTTACTGCTAAAACCGTAAAATTGAGTTTTAAGTAGTATTGACAACCAGTTTTAGATTATAGTAAAATGAGCTGTCTATGGTCATGTCCAAATAGACATGGTCTTTATTGGGCGTGGACATTTTTTTGTACCATTGCCTATTTCACACCAACCAATTATACCCCAAAACGAAACGGTTATTCTGGACAAACTCAAATAGGCGCTGGACTGGCTATTTGACAGTACTAAAGAGAACCCCCAATACCTAGTGGGTGTAAGTGTAGAACCACTATTTATAGGCAAAGCTGAATATTTATTTTATATAATGACAAAAACATAATACAAAATTACAATAATTAATACCAATATTTGACGAATTGAGAACGGATTAGTGGAGACACTCTTTCCTTAATTCTTTAATTGTTCGTATGTGATGTTTTTTTATAAGAATGTTAAATTCGTATTCAATCAAAAAAACGTTTTTACATCGAAGTGCGACTGTTTTCTGAGTGTTTTAACTATACAAAGTTTTTAAAACAAAACTTATCGTGTTGAGAACCAGTATTGGAGTCCTCCATTGATTGAGCTTTTCCCCTGAGTTTGAAGAGTCACCAGCCGATTTCTCATTTGTTTTTCCAGAAGCATAGTTTGACGCACACTTGAGGAGGGTTGATCACCATGACGTCTTGCATTGTGTTCCCTCTAGATAGTGTGAATTGATGCTTGAAAAGCGTATCTCAGTACGAAGAGTTGGACTTTCCCACGATCCTTATCCTGCAGAATATGAAGGAGTGCAGACCAGTCTGTAGTGAAATCATTCCTCAAGATTCCCTTAGTCAGTTGTTCCCATATCTGAGCCGAATAAGGACAGGAAAAGAATAGATGCTCTTTCGTTTCAATAGGATCATTGCAGAAGACACAAGCCGCATTGACGACTCCATTCCAACGAAGCATCATGTCTCCCGTGGTAAGTCGGTTCTTCATATCTATCCAAGTAACAAAAGAAAAATTTGGTGTGGCATTAGCAAACCATACCAGTGAGGACCAGTCGCATGTAGCTGATTCTTGTCGGATCTGCAGCCATGTTTCTGTATATTTAAAGCAAGGTCTGAACCTGTTTTCCTTCTGCCTCCAAAGCACAGAATCCTCTGCAGTTGAAGGATGTGCTCTTAGATTTTCAATCTTGTTTTCAATGTCGTTTAAAGTCTGCGACCGATGACGTCTTCTGCGATGGATTGCTAGCACATCATGGACTGTAGATGCTTCCTCCACCCCCATATCAATGAAACCTCTTTGCCCGAGTCTGTCGAATAAGCACCCCAAATCCCTCCACTGATCATGCCAGAATGAGGTTGTTTTGCCATTGCCTATCTCCACGCGAATGAAGTCTTTTGCAATATTCCTGCTTTTTAAAATTTTCCTCCACATCCAAGACCCAGTCGTTGTGTTGTGCTTAACTGTCCAGAAAAAGCCCTTCCTAATCAGATATGTTCTAAGCCAATTGACCCATAATGAAGATCTAGAAGACACAATTTTCCAGACCAATTTCAGACCACATACAGTGCTTATCTCCTTCAGCGATCTAATCCCCAAACCACCTTCGCTTTTTGATTTGCATACTTCTTGCCATGATACCTTTGTTTTCTTCGGATTTAAATCTGGTCCGGACCAAAAGAAGGAGGAGCAGAGGCTTTCGATCTCTTTTAAGCAGGAACTTGGAAGCTTTAAAGCTTGTAGCCAGAAGTTTGTAAGGCTCATAATGACTGATCTAATGAGTTGCAAGCGTCCTGCGTAAGAGATAAAACGGTTTGTCCAGGAGCTAATGCGTGACCTGATCTTTTCCACGAGAGGCAGATAATCACTTGCCGTCATTCTTTGTGTAAGTAAAGGAAGACCCAAGTACTTTACCGGAAGAGCGCCAGCACCAAACGGAAATTGGTTGAGGATATCCGATTGATTTTCAGTAGAGACTCCTGCCATAAACAAGGTCGACTTTTCCTAACTAATTTTCAAACCAGAAATTCTCTCAAATTGATCGAAAGTCTCTAGAATTCCCTCCACAGATCTCTTTGAACCATCTGCAAAAATCATGAGGTCGTCCGCAAAACATAAATGGGTTAAGTTGATTAACTGGCATCGTGGGTGATAACCAATTTTTCTTTGAACTGCTGTTGTGTCAAGCATCTTCGAGAGGACATTGATACATATAACAAAAAGGTATGGGGATAGTGAGCATCCCTGTTTTAGTCCTCGAGAACTCTGGAAATACCCTGAACCGAAAAAGAGGCAGAAGTCACACAAAGACGTACCCAATGGATGGACTTTTCCGAGAAATCCAGCGCCGCAAGCACATTAAGGAGATATGGCCATTGCACAGAATCAAATGCTTTTGATATATCGATCTTCATCACGCATCTTGAGGATAGAGTGTCCTTATGGTAGTCTTTGACTAGCTCCGTAGCGAGCAAGATGTTCTCCATAAGTAATCTATCCTTTATGAAAGCTGACTGATTTGGAGCAATAAACTTTGGAAGAAGAATTTTGAGTCGGTTTGCAATTACCTTCGAGATTACTTTATAGAGAACATTGCAGCAAGATATGGGCATGTAATCTTTCATTTCCCGAGCTCCCTCTTTCTTCGAAATCAAAGCCAAAATTGTTGAGTTTAGTCCTTTCGGTAGAAAACCTTTAATGAAGAAAGACTGCACAACAACCGTTACATCGTTTCCAATGATTGGCCAAGCCTCGCGGAAAAACTCAATGGTGTATCTGTCTGATCCCGGTGATTTGTTCATTGGCATCTTTAAGAGAATACTTCTGATCTCCTCAGCCGTGACCTCTTTTTCCAACAGGTTTTTATCAGAGCCAGTGCACCTGAAATCCAATAATTCTTGTAGCTGTTCCACCGAAGGTTCTTCAAACTCCTGAGGCTGGACATAATCCCGAAAATGTCTCTCGGCTTCTTCCTTAATCTCTTCTGTTTTTTTTACCACTTCTCCATTTGTACAGAGGATTTCCTTAATTGCATTCCTTGCCTCCCGCATCTTCATCGCATTAAAGAAAGCTCTTGTGTTTTTATCTCCAACCTGCAACCAATGGAGCTTAGATCTCTGTTTATAGAAGGCCTCCTCTAGATTTGCTAAAAAGTTCCATCTCTTCCAAGCCTCCCCTTCTTCCGATACTGCTTGAGCCGATGGATTCATGAGGGTATTTATTTGCTTCTCACATAGGATTTCATAAGCTTCTTTGGTCTTTCTCGGCAAATCACTCAGTTTTGCTTTCTCCAAAGATTTAATGTGCGGCTTAAGTCATTTAAGCATTTTAGTGAGTCTGTGAAGAGCAGACGTTGAGTGAAATAAACGCTCATTGACTTCCCACTGATTATGCAATAAAGTCATGAACTCCGGCATTTGTGCAATTGAGTTCATGAATTTGAATGGCTTCTTCTTCCTCTCCTCTATCTCGCCCATACTCAGCCTACAACGAAGATGGTCGGAACATCCTCCCGCTTCAAAAACACAGTAACTTCTCTCATATTTCAGACGCCAAGCCTCACTAGTCAAAACTCGATCCAGCTTCTTGCAAATAGTGCCTTTTGTTCTCTTATTACACCATGTGTATAATGGACCCTGAGTACTTATCTCCAGCAGCTGAGCGTGATTGATTACATCTCGAAAATCTTTTGTTCCTTGTGTGATATGAGGTGAATCATGGAAACCCGAATGTTCAAAGCCTTAAAGAATTTCATTGAAATCACCCATAATGACCCAAGGTTTATGTTTAAACATTGGAGAGTTATAATGGTTCTTTATATATTCCCATAATTCCCTTCTTTCTTCAGCTTGATTGAGAACATACACAAAGGTGCAAAATAACTCCTCTGTTGCATTTTCCAGACAAACCGAGATCGTCACCATCTGAGAACTTTTGAAAACTGGAGTAACTCTCACTGTGTCCTTCCATAAAACCCAGATTCTACCTCGCCTACTATGTTTATAGTTGGATAAAAAATTCCAACCTTCCAAACTTGCTTCCATAATCTTTCTTGATCTATGTTCTTTAACTCTTGTTGAAAGCAACCCACCAAACATCAAACCTCCCTGATTTATCCACGAACGAACTACTTTTTGCTTAGATGATTTATTGAATCCGCGGATATTCCAACAGAAGCTTGTCATGGATTATTTCGTCGGGTGCCTCTCATGTTAACAACCGGAGAAGTATCTTTGGTCGTCTGTTTTGAAGCATCCGACAAGAACTTATGATTTGTCCTTGCTACACGTGGAAGATAGGTTCTCTGTGAGCTCTCTTCATCAGTCTGTTTCGGCCCAGTAGTTTTTCCCACAGATTTCTCTACTCTCTCATGTTCTGTTTTTGTAACTGAGTCTGAATCTTTAAGTTTCTCCCCCTCCCTTTTTTCCTCTGTTTCCTCTCCCTTACTCTCTTCCGTACTTTGGTTGATTCATTTCTTTCTCCACAATTTCCCCATCCTCTTCCATATCATCAGTATTGCAAATCGTGAGGGAGAGACTATTTTGACATGACCATATTCGAGTTGTTGTTTCCTTGCCGGACTCTTGTTTGTCAGCCATTTCTCCTCATCGTCCGCATTATTCCCAACACTACCATCTTCCTCATTTCCCTTGTTTTCTCCTGACATTTCATTCTCCATATGATCGCTGACAACTTCTGTATTTTGCTCTATTGTAACAACAGGCTCCACTATTTCTTGTGTTACCGTATTCTCCAAATCCTCCAAAGGCTTCTCAACTGAGACTTGTGTTTGATCAACTGTCGGTTGGACAATACATACTTTATCAAGGTGACCCCACTTCTCACATCTAGTGCATCTTGGTGGCAACCATGGATAAGCAAAATCCACTGTAAAGTGTCTTCCATTCTTAATAAACTTGACTTCTTTGGAGGAGCCTTAGATAAATCAGCATTTACAAAGATCTTGGCTACCTCAAAGTTTGCGCAAGTCTCTGTCTCCAGATGTAGTCTCACTGGTCCTCCGACCACACTGGCAATAAAGCTCAAAGCTTCCCATGAAAACATATCAATTGGCAAATTTCTCAAGTGTACCCAAAGCGGAACCGAAGTTCTGTTTTGTGTTACGTTCTCCGTTATTGGGTCCCACTTTGTGAGTACCATTGGTACCCCATCCATATTCCACATACCTCTCTTCAAAATTCTGGTGCGAATGTGCGGATTTGAAACACAGAATTTCATAGTTGTTGCATTCACCTCATAAACATCAATCTTTTATGTCTTGTCGCCCAAGGTCCAGATCTTATTCACAATCATATGGATTTTCGCGATGTGCGGTGATGTTGAAAGGAATCTACCAATGACAAAATCATCCCATAGGTGTGAAGGTTTGGAGATCACTTCATCAGGGATTTCTACCGATTGTTGCCCATCTTTCTTTGTTACTTCCACTTCATATTTCTTCAAACTTTGTTTCTTTTGAACCACGTTGGCCCATGATTCAGGTTTCGATGTCTGTGGTGATCCCTGAGTAGCCGGAGCCTCCTTGTTAGCCTCGGCCGCAGCTGGGGAAGCCGGCGGCGTCGGCATCAATAGCTTGGTACGAACGAAACCCTAGTCGCAAATTTTGTCACCTAAAATCGCCTCTCTCAAAACGTTGCGTTTTCCGTATGTGATGTTTTACATAATCATATTTCGACAATTCGACGATACTTAGAATAGAAGTTAACGAACCTGAAAATTATGTTGTACTCTAAGAAACAAAAAAGAGAATAAAAATTGTGAAGGATTGTTGTATTTGTTTTTGATGTGATGTTCGTATGTATATCATGAGTTTGCACAAAGTCACGTTTTTATCTTTAAGAAAAAATGAAACCGACATTGTGTATAATGGAGAGTTAACTCACAAATCAATTGTCATAATGGAGATTTGATATCCTTGACTTAAGCCAACGTTAACTTAAACATAATATATTATTGTTTGACGAAATCAAACCAATAATAAATTACTTAATGGATTTGTTTTTATGTTTATTTAACACAAAAAATTACCAGCAGTAAGGTTTATAATAATAAGTTACTGGACATAATATCTGGTTAACAAATCTAAACTCTTCCAAATCCAAATATCCAATGTGGAATATTTGATACTTTTTACATGTAGCCAAATTTTGAAACTTTACAAGCAAACCACTTTGGACATTCATTCTCCTTTAAACAAAATTCTATTTTGATTTATGAATACATTTTTTCATAATGTTCACAACAAGGAATCCAGCGATTCTAAAATCCGGTCATTTCGACAACTATATTGCTCGAAAAAGTTACCGGAATATTGACCAATGCCATTGTCTAAAACGAGTTTCAACAATCTCCCACATGAATAAAAATGACTCTAGACACTGGACGATTCGAAAAACTCGACAGAATTGACAGACTTGACTTCCTATACAAGACTCAAAAAATGATTTTTGTGAGTACAAGGGAAATATTCACTATATCTGAGCTGACAGCATTTCTCAGCTTTGAATCAGTCATTGTTAATATATGTCGATTTACTTGACCAGGAGGTGAATATGATGTCTTGAGCCACACGGGCTTTGATGTAAACCAAGAAAACAACTATAATGTAGCTTCATTTTCTCATATAACTACTATATTGTGTTCATTTTGGATGTGAACATGATTTGTTAATCATGAGTGAACTTGGAGAATATAACATGATCTTCATTCTCCTAGAAACGGTCCCATTTTATATTCAATAGGTGCTTCCGCGATACAAGGCTATGTTGGCTGTGAAAGGGTTCGGCCAAAAGAAAGTGATAGATTATTATGAAATGTTTTTTTCTTGTGGTGAATATATAATCCACTCGCGATGTACTTGGATTAACAATGAGTCTTGATCTAGAGGTTTAACAAATGGATATAAAGACGACATTCCTTAATGGTGATTTGGAGGAAGAGATTTACATGGTACAACCACAATGTAACACCCGTCTCCTCCACTGTCGAGACAGCGTGTCACCAACCCTACTGTATGACTCAAATATCTCCAATCAACTCCAATAACCAACATAAACCGACTAATCAAACAATGTCTCATAAACGTAACTAAACATAATACAACATCTAAAATAAAAATGTGAAAACGCGTTAAAACCCCAAAGCACCCAGTCCATCTAGGCGTCCATCTACTCGGCATGATCACCTGAAAGGGGGGGGGAGAAAGAGTGAACAACAGGGGAGTCGCTCAGTGAAGTTTGAGATGATAAAATGCAAGTCCATAGACTTGGTCCTAGCACTTAAAATATAGCATCCTAGTTTAAACATGAACAAACATGACACCTAAATCACTCAAGCAATAAACAATGGCCCTCGTTTTTGATGAAAGTTATGTCCCATTGCACCGCTCCTGGGACGCTTTATCGATTTCAATAGGATACGAAACAGTAGATCGACTCAGACCTTCTCGTGCCCCCGTACACAACATGGACCTAGTACAGAACTCCCTCTTTGTACCCTGCACAACACGTCTACTCATACCACTACACCTCTACCATATATCTTATACATATAAAAAGAAATTTAACAATTTAAACAACAAAGAAATCAATAGGTTGAATCATATATAATCATATCTCCTCTTTAACAAACAACCTAGTTAAACTTAACAAATAGACGAATCACATTTAGTACTAAAAAACTATATTAGAAGGTTTACAGACTAAGTACAGAAGTTGCGAAATAGCCATCACCTTATCAAGGGTAAAAGTGTAATTTGGAGACTCCTTGTGCTCAAACGGGATCCAAATCTTAAATCAGGCAAAAAATTGAGTGAGATCGACTTTCGTTAGACTCAAAACAGATAAGAGATGAGCTAGTTAAAGTCAACTTAAAAAGTCAACGGTCAACGGCCAACCCGGTCAAACCCAAATCCAGGCCCGAATCGGATCAGACCAGCTAAACCAGATCGGACCAATTCAATTTGACTTAACCGAGATTAAAACCAATTAAACAGTTTTAAACCCAATTTATTTGATTAAACCAGATTGATAAAAAAAGAATAAAATAATAAATAAATTAAAAGAAAAAGAAAAAGAGAGATACGAGAACGAAGGGCAGTTTGGAGACTCATATGACGAAGGCATGAGATCGATGATGGGAGCATCGATGGGATAACATCATCAACGACACCAGCGGATCATGCCTCTGCGGTGGAGCACAAGCGATGGTGAGTTGTGGCGGTGGAAAAGCAATGATCGACGGAGGTGGAGAAGCAACGATCGCGGTGGCGACATCGAGATGACACGACAATGATCTCCGGTGCATCGACGCAACTCTCCGATGGTATCTAGATGCTCCGGACGTCAGTGGTTGATATTCATGCATATTCATGCATCTAAGCTTTAATTAAGATCTTGTTTCACTCTCTTTGTTCATTCATTTGTATCATTATGTTGTCCTTTGTTGCATTTAGAGTATATTAGCATTTAGTATAGGAATTAGCTTCTTTAGGTTGTTTTTGGAGTGTTCTTGGTGTTTTTCAGGTGTTATGGAGTTTGGGTGTGGCTAAGGAGCAAGATTAGAGCTCAAAGGATGAAGAGGAGAAAAACAGAGAGTTCATATCGACCAGCGTATCGGCCTAACAAGCCGATACATCTCCTCGGCCAGAAAAACAGGGAGACCGTATCGGCCTAACATGTCGATACAATTTCTTGTGAAGACCATTTTCAGACAGCTTTATTTAGGAAAATGCCAGTGCGTGGCTCCTAACTATAAATACTCATTTTGGGGGATTAAAAACTCTAAGCTACCTAAGCCTGGTTTTCTCTTTTCTTATGTTTATGATTTAGGATTTGTAAACTTTGGATCTTGAATTTTAATTAAGTATTTATCTTGTTTCTCTTAATCTCTCTTTCTATCTATGATTTTTCATATCTCTCTTATGATTATGGAGTAGAGTTTTTGGGTTTTGTGGATGAGGTTAATTTAGGTGGTTTATGTGATAATTAGTGATGCTTAGGACTTATTTATGAATGATCATTCTCTAATTAGTTTATCTCTATGCTAGGTTGCAAGAAATTGTTGAATCTAGATGCTAGGCTTTTTCATGCCCGAAAGGTGTTCGATGAAATGCTTGAATGAACTTTTTAGAGGATTTTCACATCTTAGCCTAAGAGATTAGATGTCTAAGGTGATTATTGGTAATGAGAACTTGAAATTAATGCTTGTTTATCTCTTAATCACAAATGAAAATTTGATCTTGATTAGTGATTAGACAATGGAATTAGTGCCAAGAGATTGAATTAGTCTAGTGATTAGTGTTCTTAGCCTAAGGATTAGCTTTGCTAAAAGGTATTTGATGGATATTAATGCATGCTTGTCTTGTAATTTTCAAATGAGAATTGAATGATTGCTTAATTAGCATAGGAGTTATGAACATGAGAATGTGATCAGCTTAATAATGATCATTAGCCTTGTTTAGCAATGTTTGATTGCTTGAAGAATCATTGATTGTCTCTAAACCATCTAGTCTTTATAGCCTCATCCTAGGACCCTTCTTTTAGCTCATTTATCTTCTTGTTTAGTGTTTTGCTTTGTTCTTGCGTGTTTTGTTTACTTCTTGTTTTGATTTGTCTCTAGGTTGTTAGAGAATCCCTTTCTATTTAGTTTGCTTAGCTTGAGTAGTTTCTTGCATTCTTGATTGGCTACTCTTCTTGCCTCCCTGGATTGATACCTTAAGTACTATATTGACACGAGTAGACTTGAGGAATTGAGCTAGAACCTAGAAAAAGTCTATCATCAGTGGTGAGGAGAAAAGACGGAGGCAGTGGCTGCTCTTTATGTGCGAGACCTTGTCATGAGATTACAAGGAAAGGGAGCAAGTCGGAAGGAAGAGAACGGATTATCAGAGGAGGAAGGCGAGGCACGACAGTGAAGGATGGTGGTGCGGCAACGATGAGAACGACGACGGCTTGAGATGGAGGGAGAGGCAGCTAGTGTTTTCAGTTTGTGTGAATAAGGAGATATCTACGCTTTGTACACATATACACACACGATCGACTAAAAGGAATAGTGCTTGGGATTTAATTGGGACAATGGAGAAACAAGAGAAATGGGTCATTACAATTCCCCCCCACTAACAAGGAATTTTCCCTCGAAATAAAATATGGACTCGGTTGCTCCCTTACAACTCCGAAAATCTCTGGGTATTATAATCTCATCTTATCCTCGGCCTCCTAGATTTTCTCCTGAATATCGGGTCTCTCCCAACACTTTGACCATCGCAGTCATGTTTTATTGACGCTTTAGTACCGCCACTGGTTGGCTAGGTATTGACAACTCCTTACTGAAATCGTTTGGTGGATGCTTCAAAATAAACTATGTCTCTCTGACAACCTTCCTCAATACTGACACATGAAACACGTAGTAGAAGCCAACTCTGCTGATAAACCCAGACGATACACTACTTCTCCAACCCACTCAAAAATAAGTCTTATGTACCCCGGCCTAAGCTTCTTCAACTTTCGAGTCTTAAATCCTCCCTAAAATGTCTTCATTTTTAGGTGTACTTAGTCGCTCTCCTCAAACTCAAAATCTCTCGTGCGCTTATCAGCATAGCTCTTTTGATGATCATGGGCTTCCTTTAACCGCCTCTTGAGTATTTCTACTTGCTCTGCAATCCCATTGTTGGTTCTATAACTCGTCGCTCCCCCACTTTTGACCAACAAAGTGGTGTACGACACCGCCTATAATAAGAGCCTCATACCATGACACCTCAGTGATTGAATGATAACTGATCTCCAAACTATAGTATGCCAACAACTCAAGGTGCCTCAAATTCAAGTCACACTAAGTACGACTGGTACCTCTCGATGAGTGAATGTAGCTCCTAACTTTCATGTGTTGACTGTCTGAATCAGCTTGATCTTTGGCTCGAACATACTTTAAAATGTCTAACTCTCGACGAAACTCAGACTCACGAAGTTATGCTTAGCTCATGTAACAAACAGGGTGTAAGCTTCCCTACCCCCAACCAAAACTGTTCCCACACAAGTTATTAACTAGTAGTAGGTTCAAACAAAAGACAACATACTCAAAAACAAAAATGATTACATCCAAAAGACGAGTACCCACTATCGGCTAAGCTCCCTCGTAGTTTCATGTAGCAAATAATCGTGGAGCAATGGCTTGACGTTTTGGTGGTGGCATAAGCAACCCATATACCCTCCACGGACTGTCCCTGACAAAATGACCTTACCGACCACAATTGTAGTAACCTCTAGGTGAAAGTGTTGGAGTCTATGGCGCGGTTGGTGATAATGACGCTGCAATCTGTCTAATAACTGGTGATCTGTGAGAATTTGAACCTTCTCCCCATATAAGAAATCTCTCCAAATTTTCAGGGCGAAAACAACTGATGGCAACTCCAATTCATGAGCGGGGTAGTTGGCCTCATGAAGTCTTAACTAACGTGATGAATATGTAATGACTCACTCCTCCTGCGCAAAGATCATTTACCACCGCCCATTTCCATTAGAGTTGGTTACACACTTGATGAGTAGTTTAAATTTTTAGCGTCTATTGCTCAACGGGGTATTTGTAACCACTACGTTCAGTATTTTGAGGAGCTCCTTGGTCCAAGCAGTCATCTGCCTATGCTCATACAAGATGATATTAATGTCCTTCTCACCTTCAGGTGCTCTCAGCAGCAAATGATCTCCCTCGCTTCACCCTTTACTGCAGAGGACATCAAGTCTTCTTTCTTCGCTCTCTCGCACATTTAAAATTGCGGTCCTGACAGTTATTCAGCAGAGTTCTTCCCTGCTAGTGGGACTGTTATTGGCCCATAGGTCACGACACCTATTTTGTAATTCTTCACAAGCGGCTGCTTAATAAAACAGTGGAATTCCACGAACCTTGTCATCATCCCGAAAGTGCAGAATTCTTCTCATGCCAAAGATTTCAGACCTATACCGTGCCTCAATACACTTTATAAGGTAGTCTCGAAACTTTTGGCTAACCGCTTCAAGTCAATTATATCCTAAGTCATCTCTACATCCCAAGCAGGTTTTATGCCTGATAGATTACTTGCGGAAAATGTTTTGTTGGCCACGAAAATTGTACACAGGTATAATACAAAGAATATTGATCGGAGGGGTATGCTAAAAGTTGATCTAAAGAAAGCTTTCGACTCGGTCCGATTGGACTTCATCCTTGCAGCCTTGAGAGTTATTGGTATCTCAAATATGTTTCTGGTTTGGATTGAGCAGTGTATTACGACTCCATCTTTCTCTATCTCGATCAATGGTAAATACAGTGGTTTCTTCAAAAGTGGAAAATTATTAAGGCAGGGTGACCCACTATCACCCCACCTCTTTGTGATTGCCATGGAGGTCTTCTTGTCTCTACTCATGTCTCGTTTTGATGTGGGATACATAGCTTACCACCCGAATACATCTGAACTTGGAATCTCTCATATGATGTTAGCGGATGATGTGATGATCTTCTTTGATGGGGGTAGCTCTTCGCTTCACATTATCAACGAGGCACTCGATGATTTTGACGCATGGTCGAGGCTTGACATGAACAACAACAAAAAACGCAGCTGTATCTTTCGGGTTTTAGTGAAATAGAAATTGTCACCATCCAAAGGTATGGCTTCCCCATTTGCTCTCTTCCCATTCGATATCTCAGACTTCCATTAATGTCAAGGAACCTTAAGATTTCTGAGTACGAGCCCCTTATAGAAACGAATGACGAAAAATTAAGAGGTTGGGCGCCAAGAACTATGTCCTTCTCAGGGAGGGTTCGATTTATAAAATCGGTGATCTCTTGAAATGTCATATTCTGGATGTCCACTTTCATCACTCGAAGGGATGTATAAGGAAAATCGAATCTCTATGCACGAGATTTTTATGGTTAGGGAAAATAGATGCGCAAAAAGGCACAAATGTTTCATGGGCTGTTGTTTGTCTTCCTAGAAACGAAGGTGGTCTTGGTCTCCAGAGGGTTGGTAGTTGGAACATTTCCATTATCCTCCGCTTGATCTAGTTATTTTTCTTTAAGGAGGATTCTCCGTGGGTGATTTTGCACAAACACCATCGTCTGCGTAACTCAACTCTATGGGCAGTGAAGGAGGATAAGAAACAACCTTGGACTTGGCGATCTATTATAAAGTTGAGACACATTGCTGTGAATTTTGTGAAAGGCTGCATGGGAAATGGCAGGACAATCAGTTTTTGGCATGACAATTGGACCCCTTTGGGTCCCTTAATCAAGGCAGTGGGTTTGAATGGTCCAAGAGAGAGGGGAATTATGATCAATGATGTCGTCTGTGATGCTGCAACACCTGAGGGTTAGAACCTTCCTCACCCTCGACCGGATGTATTGGTTACTATCCATACTCACTTATCAACTGTCGCTTTGACTGTAATAAGTTTCTTTCTGATAACTACGAATGGACTGTTGAATACCTGCTTGATTTGGGACTCTCATACTGGACATGTTTATACTGCGTTGGTGAACGATACAATCTGATGACCAAAAACGTTTCTGAGTCGTTAAATAAGGTTTTAAAAGAGTGTAGGGAGTTTCCACGTTTCTGAGTCGTTATAAGAATGAGTATAATCGGTTGGTTTGTGAGGAGAAGAGCAGCAACCTCAGTATATGATAGCATACTCACGTCCAAGTGAGAGATCTGCTAGATGTAAACTTGACTAACAGCACCAATATGAAAGTAACTAATAGTAGGATATATAACTATGTTATATGAAATAGTTATATGCGTATACAGTTTACCGTAGTTATTACTTTATTTGCGTATATTGTTTACAATAGTTATAGTAGTAGGATATATTAATATGTTATGTATATGTTATGAAGTAGTTATTGAATATATGTCTATGTATTATTCTAGGTGATTGTGCTTAATCCTATTGAGTTTGAGGTGAGACACAAAAAAGGAGAGAGGTTCGAGGTGAATCTAGCAAACAGGACGTGCAGCTGCATGGAGTATTAGATGATCCAGATATCTTGTAGTTACGCTTTAGCTGGTGCGGCATATAGTGATTACACAATAGACAAGTTTGTCGGAATTGTGTACACAACATAATTCAGAAAACACTCTATGAAGGAGTGTTTCATCCAGTTCTCACACCAGTAGTGTCTGGTAATGTAGATTTGCTTCCGCCAGTGATGCGGCACCCACCAGACCGACCAAAAAATGGAGGATGATTTCGCGAGGAGAATTCAAGGTAAAAGTCTGGTAATGTCACTACAAGAAAAATCAACATTCATAGCACACGATACAAGCTATGGTATGTAATAGATAGCGTTTCCACAAACGCTCTCACAGCGGCAGCTATAATAGACCCCCCCCCATACCATAGCTTTTCTTTCGTGCTATTATATCGTTTATCTATGATAGCGATATTTTCTTCTTGCTATTACTAGACGTACTATAGCCCATTATATGTATCGTAATATATTTTATTATAGCTTTATATTCGTGCTATGTATTTTTAAGTACTATTATTCAATTGTTTTGAATTTTATTTTATACACTATTAATTAATTTTAATTTTAATTTTATATTTGATTAAAAACATATTTTATAAATTATTAAAAGTTACATAAATGTAATATTACATTACAAATACAAAGAAATCTACAAATTCTTAACATATTCATAACATTGTTCCATTGTTTCTCAAACACTTTTGCTTCCCACTTGGTCACAAAAGGAAAATAGTAATCAATTTTTTTACCAATGCGAGAACTGCTGCATGGTCTTTGAGTGTAAAGCTAAGTTCCTCATCTCACACAGGATTCAAGCAATTGTTGATCACTTTGGTCTTGGCTGACTGGTTTTTCAAGACAAAAAAACATCACATCAGCAAATGGCAGCAACCTCAAAACTATTTAACCACAACATAAAGTAAAACAATGTCACACTTCCGACTCTGCTGGCTATCACCAAACTTACCTCATTCCCCAATTTGACTATCACGTAAGGATCACTTGACTTGAAGTCTCGGATCACCAGTTTCTTTCCTCGAATAACAGTCACACGGAGCAGTCCTAGTGGTTCGCCCATCTCAGACCTTAAGAACACAAGATGCAAGCATTAGAAGAAATCAGGCAACTAAGTAATTTCACTCGTCTAACTTTACTGATAGAACCTGCAATTAAATGGCCAAATCGATTAAAAGGCTCTAAACAATAGAAGCAGATAGAAGAACAACTTTGACGGAAACTCAGGGACCTAACATTTTTAACTCAGGAACCTGCAATGAAATGGCCAAGCTATTTCCAGAATAAGCTCTCACTGTCTCCTCTGCAACAAACAAAAATTTCTTACTCGCATAATCATTTTTGCAGCAGTAACATACTGTCATAATAACCAAGGCAAATGTGATTGGCAAAGATGTGTGATGTAATCTAGGAGGCATATTAATCCGTGTTTATACCTTTGGACAAGAATCTGTTCCCCACGCCATAACAGCTATAGCCTGTGCACCACCAGCTTTAAGAACGTGAGTTACACCAGCTTTCTTGGCACAATATAGCACTTCCTGCAACAACAACAACATGAACAAACTCATCAGCTCAGCAGCTTAATAGATAGAAGAAAAGAAAAATACGAGTCATAACGAATATTCCCAGAAGAAAAAGATCAGCTTGGTTACTACCTTACATATGCTTCCATCCTTTGATGGTGGAGTTGCGAGAACAACTGTTTTACATCCAGCAATTTGAGCAGGCTGAGGAAGGAAGTGTTGGGATTATGTCCTGAAATCACATTGTACGAACTCTAGAGATAGTTGTATTGTAGAGATCGGACAATTCATGTGATACTGGGTAATCATAATGTTTTGCTAGAAACCAATTATGACAAATGAGTTGTAACTCGTTTCCAGTATCGTGTGAACCTACAGGGTCACACACCTAAGCAAGTTGGATATACTCTGCATGGGAATTGATCATTGGCATGTGGTCTGATCGATATGTATTGGATACAGATCGAATATAAGTTTCAAAGGGGTGTATCGATCGACACCATTGGGTGCGTCGGTAGATACAGGACGTGTGTCGATCGACACCAATAAGTGTGTCGGTCGGCGCAATGGCGAAACCGAAACTGATGTTTCGGTTCACCTCGAGGTCAGTATATAAACACGTTTTATATCTCGACCTAATAGAGTTGGTCCTGCGCCGCCCAGAGTGTTTTCTCAGAGTGAGAAAACACAGAAACCTCAGAGAAACTCAGTTCCCAGGGAGATCCGAGTCCCGGTACTAGCAACCCGGCAGATTCCAGCTTGTGTGCGTGTGGACTACGATAGAGGCGCAGCATCTGAGGCGCAATAGATCTCGTGCTACCTGATCAATCTTCCGCTGCCAAACACCAGGTAATCACGAGGTGAGATCCATGATTCAATTAACTAGACCCTAGATCCTAGGCTATCGGGAACTCGCGAGAATTCTGAATCTGTAGAATTGGCTCGGATTCCCAACAGGAAGAGATAAGACCAAATTATTACGGAGTTACGAGAACAAGGAAAAAACAAAGAGAGCTTACAATTGCAAGCATCAAAGCGGTTGATGGCAAAACAGCTGTTCCACCAGGAACATAAAGACATACTGAGCCAATAGATCTTGAAACCCTTTTACAACTAACTGTTGGATCTCCTAGGATCTAGGGTTTGATATATTGAATTTACCAACCTCGTTCTTACCTTGAACTGGCAGCGGAATTGGTGAACGAGATCAGTGAGCAACGCAGATGCCTTGCCTCTATCAGATACACACGCACACAAGCTGGAAACGGGATGCTAGTGCCGGATCTGTGGGATCTGAGAGTTTCTGGTGTTTCTGCTTTTCTGTTTTTTTGGAGAAGAGAAGATGGCCAGGGTTCAGGTCGACCATATAAGACCTTATATATCGACCTGGAAATGACATCACAAACCGTCGGACAATCCCGGCTCGGTTACGTCATTAATCCGAAACATCAGTTTCGAAACCCGATGTGCAACGATCGACACACTTACTGTGTCGATCGACACACCTCCACGAAAAGCATGCATCGATCGACACACACATTGTAAAACTTTATGTTAATGTGTATCCAATACACATCAGTATGATCATTACCATAATGATCATTCCCACTTTCATGCTTCCAGTTTGCTTAGGTGTGTGACCCTATAGGATCATATAATACTGGCAGTAAGTCTACAACTTACAGACTGCAAGAGGCTTCTAGCAAAACATTGCAACCGCCCAGTATTATATGAATGTCTGATCTCGACACACAATTATCATCAGGAGTGAGTACAAGTGTGATTTCAGGACACTATCCCAACAATCTCCCACTTGTACTGGAATCATCAATTCCTATAATCCTTTTGTCTCTATATCTCGATTTGGCATAAGGCAAGATTGGTGTCATCCTTATTAAGCCAACATCGTGTTTATCGAACTCCTGATCTCATACTGAACATTACAAACAACTGAACTACAATTCGTTTGAGTGCGGCCACACATTTTCTCAGTATTAAATCTTCGATAGGCCCTGAGATATTTATCTCCCGTTATTCAGGAGGGACAAATCCCATCTTGTTCCATCCCTATTTCAACGCACACTTCATGATATACTTGAACAGTGCCGTTATAGTCGCCAGTTACGGATCGACGTTTGACAAAGTTAAAGTGTACCAATTCATATGAAAGAAAGCATGATGAACTCAGGTCTAAGGACTATACTCTATAGTCGTAATGAGAACCTCTTATGACACAGATATAACTATCTTGTAGACTTCTCATCAGCGGGTCATGTCCGATCATATGTTCACCAACATATATCTATGTGACTGACTGCGATAATCATATCATTGGCTCCATGAAACTTAGCCAACAGTCACCTCACAATCTAGTCTCTAACGGTTGTCAGTGTCCCAATTCTACAACCTCGACTAGGGACAAAACATAATTTATTAACTTATAGGGTTTCATGATCAAGTCCTCAACTTGATGACCTATAATATGTCATAAACTTATTTTGGGACCATTATTTAGATCACAATAAATAATGCTGAAATCAAATTTCATTAAACATTTCCAAAAGGAATGTTTACAAGAGCGTCTTATTATAACTAAAATAAAACTAAAACTCCCACTAGAATCAAGATTACATCTTAAGATCTCTAATGCCTACAGCAGTCGTATGACTCTCATGCTTAGGCCTTGGGAGTGACTTAGTCAGAGGATCAGCGACATTCTCTTCCGTTGGAACTCGGCTGATCTTCACATCACCTCTATTGACGATATCTCGAATCAGGTGATATCTCCTCTCCACGTGTTTGGACTTCTGGTGTGACCTTGGTTCTTTCGCCTGAGCAATGGCTCCGTTGTTATTGCAAAACAAAGCCACTGGCTCCAAGATACTAGAAACTACACCAAGTTCAGTCATGAACTTCTTGATCCAAACAGCTTCCTTTGCCGCTTCTGAAGCAGCAATATATTCAGCTTCCGTCGTGGAATCAGCTACGGTATTCTGCTTAGAGCTCTTCCAGCTCACTGCACCGCCATTTAGACAGAAGACATATCCAGACTGTGATCGGAAATCGTCTCTGTCCGTCTGAAAACTCGCATCGGTGAATCCATTCACCACAAGTTCTTCACTTCCTCCATACACCAGGAATTTATCCTTAGTATGTCTCAAATACTTGAGAATATTCTTGACTGCTGTCCAGTGAACTTCACCTGGATCAGATTGGTATATGCTCGTCATGCTTAACGCGTAAGCTACATCTGGACGAGTGCAGAGCATGGCATACATAATAGATCCTATTGCAGAAGCATAAGGGATCCTATTCATGCGCTCTCGCTCAGCATGTGTCGCCGGACACTGCTTCTTGCTGAGACTGGTGCCATGATACATCGGTATGAAGCCCTTCTTGGAATCTTGCATCCTAAATCTGTGCAACACCTTATCAATATAAGTGTCCTGGCACAATCCAATCAGCCTATTCAATCTATCTCTGTAGATTCTGATTCCAAGAATGTATGCGGCTTCTCCCATGTCTTTCATGGAAAAACAACTTCCTAGCCAAGTCTTAACAGACTGAAGCAACGGAACGTCATTACCGAGGAGGAGTATGTCATCGACATACAGTACAAGAAACGCAATTTTGCTCCCACTAGTCTTCTTGTAAACACATGGTTCCTCTTCGTTCTTGATGAAACCAAATTGTTTTACTGCTTCATCAAAACGAAGATTCCAACTCCGTGATGCTTGCTTCAATCCATAAATGGATTTATGAAGTTTGCACACCTTTCTAGCGTTCTTAGGATCAACAAAACCTTCAGGCTGTGTCATATACACATCCTCTTCCAGAATACCATTCAGGAAAGCGGTTTTGACATCCATTTGCCAAATCTCATAGTCATAATGAGCTGCAATCGCTAGAAGAATCCGAATAGACTTAAGCATAGCGACTGGGGAGTAGGTTTCATCATAGTCAATACCATGAATTTGCTTGAAACCTTTAGCCACCAACCTCGCTTTGTAAATCTGTACATTGCCATCCACGTCGATCTTCTTCTTGAAGATCCATTTACACTCAATGGCTTTTACACCATTAGGTAAATTGACCAAGGACCATACTTGGTTCTCTGACATGGATCCCATTTCGGACTTAGAGGCTCCAAGCCACTTTTCGGAGTCCGGGCCCATCATTGCTTCCGCGAAGGTCGCTGGTTCGTCACTGTCAATGATCATCAGATCATTGGAATCGGTCACGAGAATCCATAGTATCTCTCGGGTTCGTGACGGATCCTTCCGGATCTGCGAACTTCAGGCTCCACAGGCGCCGGTTCCACAAAACTTTGTGGATCCAACTGCTGCTCTTCCTCAACAGGTTGAGCAGTTTCCTGTGTATCTCGAATTTCTTCAAGATGTACTTTACTCCCACTGTTTTTCTTAGAGAGAAACTCCCTCTCAAGAAAAAAATAGTCCCGAGCAACAAACACTTTGTTCTCAGATTGGTTGTAAAAATATTATGCCTTGGTTTCCCTAGGATAACCAACGAAGTAGCATTTATCTGATTTGGGTGCAAGCTTGTCAAAGATCAAACGTTTGACATAAGCTTCGCAGCCCCAAATCCTCAGGAAAGACAGACTAGGAACATTCCCAGTCCACAATTCATGTGGTGTCTTTTCCACTGATTTAGATGGTACCCTATTTAGTGTAAACGCAGACGTTTCTAGAGCGTATCCCCAAAAGGATAATGGAAGATTTGAATGACTCATCATAGACCGAACCATATCCAATAAGGTTCGATTCCTCCTCTCCGACACTCCATTCCATTGGGGTGTACCAGGAGGAGTGATTTGTGAAATAATTCCACACTCGCTCAGATAGTCGTTGAATTCTTGACTCAAGTATTCTCCTCCGCGATCCGATCGCAGAACTTTGATACTTTTGCCAAGTTGATTATGTACTTCATTCTTGAATTCCTTGAATCTATCAAAGGATTCCGACTTATGTCTCATCAAATACACATAGCCATACCTACTGAAATCATCAGTGAAGGTAATGAAGTACTTGTAATTTCCTCTGGCAACAGTACTCATCGGCCCACATACATCAGTATGAACAAGGCCCAATAAGTCACTGGCCCTTTCATTTGGTTTGTTGAAAGGGGCTCTAGCCATTTTGCCCATCAAACAAGATTCGCATTTCTCACATGATTCAAAATCAAATGAGAGCCTTTGGATGCGTTTCTCATTGATATGGCCCAAACGACAATGCCATAAGAAAGTCGGGTTTTCGTCATTTGACTTAAACCGCTTTGTATTTATGTTAAAGTTAGGCATTTCTTGGTTTAAAACATATAACCCATTATCTAATGGGGCGCTACCATAAAATGTACCATCACGATTAAAAGAACAAACTTTATTCTTAACTGCAAAATCAAAACCTTCCAAATCCAATACGGAAACTGAAATTATGTTTCTGCTAATCGCAGGTACAAAGTAGCAATTATTCAAAATTAAAACCATGCCCGACGGTAAGGACAATTCGCAGGTGCCTACGGCCAGTGCAGCAACCCTAGCTTCATTCCCGACCCGTAGCTCCACTTGTCCTTTCTTCAGCGTTCTACTGTTTCTTAGTGCCTGCATATTAGTACAAATATGAGCACCGCAGCCGGTATCCAATACCCACGAAGTAGAACTAGAAGATATAACATTAAGTTCGATAACATAAATACTTGAATCAGACGCATCATACGTCTTCTTCAGCTTCTTGTAATCTTCCATGAACTTCTTGCAGTCTCTTTTCCAATGCCCTAACTGCTTGCAGTAGTTGCACTTATCCTCAGAAGAAGGCCCGGATTTGGGCTTCGGCTTGGGCTTGTCCTGACTTTCAGCCTGGACAACTTGGGCCTTTCCCTTATCCTTCTTAGGTTTCTTAAACCTTTTACCCCCTTGTACCATCAGGACATTGGGAGTAGCCTTCTTGAGGTTCGGCTCTGCTGTCTTCAGCATGCCGTGCAACTCAGTCAATGTTTTAGTCATGTTCTGCATGTTGTAGTTCATGATGAACTGATCAAAACACGACGGCAAAGACTGCAGAATCATGTCAGTGGCTAGCTCCTGACTAATGGCACAGTCCAGTTTCCCCAGGTTATCAATGTAACCCATCATTTTAAGGACATGAGGACTTACTGGACTGTCCTTAGCCAGCTTGCAATCCATGAGAGACTTAACCGTCTGGTATCTCTCTGTGCGAGCTTGCTCCTGAAACAAAGCTTTCAGGCTGTTAATCATCTCAATGGGTGACATCACGTTCTCATATTGCTTCTGTAGCTCAGAGTTCATAGTCACCAGCATTAGACAGTTAACATCTTTGACATCAGCTGAATGCTTATCCCAAGCATTCTTTTCTGTCTGCGGGGCATTGGAACGTGGCCTCTCGGGGAGAACTCTTTCAAGGACATATTCCTTGTTCTCCTGCCTGAGAACTATTCTCAGGTTCCGATACCATTCCAAGAAATTAGATCCATTTAACTTGTCATTCTCAAGGACGGATCTTAGTGAGAAAGTGTTGATGTGAGTTGAGACAGACATAGATTGAATTAAAAGAGATAGAGGTTTTAGTTATAATGCTCAAGGAATGAGAATTCTTATCTAATAAGAAAAACTCGCATTGTATTCAAAACTATGTTTCCTCAGATGAATACAATGAACCAAGATCCATACTTCACCGAAATCTGAGTGGGCAACTTACCATCACCCAAAATTTAGTTATTTAGGTAAGCAAATCATTGCTAATTGTACCCAGTACAACTCTTGGTCGTAGATGAGACAAACTATGTCTAATATACTCTGATGTCTCTGGGCCCAGAACTTCTGACAGCCCAGTCAAGTAAAACCAATCTAATCTGTCTTGTGATCACTAATAGTTGCACTGCAAGTCTACTAATGATCACCTGCATTACCCACATTGTTGTGGACACCAAGGACTCCAAGAATATCCAACAACAACATGAGTCCTGACAGTAGACGAGATCGGGCAAGACATCAAGATCACTTGATATTATGTTAAGGAAAGGAACTATTTAATCTTGATGCATATCCAATATACATCCAAGAAGTTATCAATTTAATTAAAACATTCAGTTTTATTAAGTTTAGGTTCATTTTGATTTGGTATTCGCAACTAGGAGTCCAACCCCTGAGTCTGCGAGTTGTGTGTCGATCGATGCATCCTTGCATCGATCGACATATCCTAACCACAATCAAATTGGTTTCCGGTTCAATCCAATCCAACCGAAACCAACCAATTGAATCGATCGATGCACCCAGTGCGTCGATCGATACAATGCGAGTTTTCGCGATGCAACGGTCGACACAAGCTTTGTGTCGATCGACGCTTTGCGAACAACCCAAAAGATTTTACGAGTTTTCGCTCTGTGTCGATCGATGCACGCTTTGCACCGATCGACACGCTGCGACAAACCCTAAAATTATTTTGCGAGTTTTCGCTCTGTGTCGATCGACGCACGCTTTGCACCGATCGACACGCTGCGACAAACCCTAAAATTATTTACGTGTTTTCGCTTTGCATAGATCGACACATGCTTTGTGTCGATCGACACACTGCGAGAACACAGGTATCGAATTTTCAACAGATGCTTTAATCCGAGATTAACAACTTGAAAACACGATTTTCACAGGCAATAATCAATTCAACAAACTCAGTTTTCGAATTAATTGCATCAAATTCAATAGCTAAACCCTAACAACGCTCTGATACCACTGTTGGATCTCCTAGGATCTAGGGTTTGATATATTGAATTTACCAACCTCGTTCTTACCTTGAACTGGCAGCGGAATTGGTGAACGAGATCAGTGAGCAACGCAGATGCCTTGCCTCTACCAGATACACACGCACACAAGCTGGAAACGGGATGCTAGTGCCGGATCTGTGGGATCTGAGAGTTTCTGGTGTTTCTGCTTTTCTGTTTTTTTGGAGAAGAGAAGACGGCCAGGGTTCAGGTCGACCATATAAGACCTTATATATCGACCTGGAAATGACATCACAAACCGTCAGACAATCCCGGCTCGGTTACATCATTAATCCAAAACATCAGTTTCGAAACCCGATGTGCAACGATCGACACACCTCCACGAAAAGCTTGCATCGATCGACACACTCATGCATCGATCGACACACACATTGTAAAACTCTATGTTAATGTGTATCCAATACACATCAGTATGATCATTACCATAATGATCATTCCCACTTTCATGCTTCCAGTTTGCTTAGGTGTGTGACCCTATAGGATCATATAATACTGGCAGTAAGTCTACAACTTACAGACTGCAAGAGGCTTCTAGCAAAACATTGCAACCGCCCAGTATTATACGAATGTCTGATCTCGACACACAACTATCATCAGGAGTGAGTACAAGTGTGATTTCAGGACACTATCCCAACACTAACACCCTAACAAATTCAACAAGTGGAAGATTAGTGTCATAACATGTGTTAAGAATTCAAGAATGTAATGCATGAATGAGTCGGACTTACTTTCATATTCTCAACGCTTTGCTCAGTGGACTTTTGAGCCAAGTGATATGCATATATGTTTTCGTATGCAACATCGAAAGCTTCTTTTACCGCGGAGTCGAGCTGCGAAAATAAATTCGCTTAATACACATGAAAGAGCATTTCAAAGCTTTGTATACATTGTAAATATCTCAGGAACAGAAGTCTTGTTCTTGACCCCCGTCGGCCTTGGAAACTTCACCGGATGGAGATATTCAGACGGAGATCTAATTCTTCGCTAACTCCTTCCCCGCGTTCTTCCTCGCCATTTTCATCTGAATCCTTGATTGAGTAAACCCTAGATTTAATTTTGACGAGAGTAGATAAGAGGATGGCTGGAATGAATCTTTGTCGACGAGAGCAGAGAGCTCTTCTCAAGCGATGGAGTTAGCGCTAGGGTTTTGCAGACGAGAAGGAGAATTAGGGTTTGGGTGAGGAGGAGGACGGCGGAATTTGAGGAGGAAGAGAGGAAAGCGGTGGTCGCGGTGAAGGAGATGGGCCAGTGAAGTTTAGAGCCATGGTTTTGAGGAGTTAGAGAGAAGAGAGACGAGAGAACTGAGAGGAAAAAGTGTCTGTGTTTTCTTTTTTTTTTTTTACAGATGAATCTGTGTTTTAGCGAAAGAGGGGAAAAAATTGGGGAAAATTTTTCACCAAAATCCCAAAAATCCTAAGTGTTACCGCTCAAAGCAAAAATTTTGGCTCCAAGTCATTTTTTGCTCCCGCTTAATGAATCTTGGCATAGAATTTTGGCATAGCGTTTTTAAAATGCTATAACAGAGTCTCCCAGTCAAGCATATCATCTTTTATAGCACTTGTGAAAACCGTGCTATCCTAAAGTGCTATGCCACTTTTTTGTAGTGTGTAGTGTATGGACAATACTAAACTTTCCTCAATCACAAAAAGTTGCTTTTTATTTTTTTAATTTTGGTCTGACTTACCATACATAATTTCACTTTAAATAAAGACAGAAACTAAAATAGTAATAAACTAATAATAAAATATTAATATCATAATATTATAAATTAATAAAAAATATTGAAAAAATAAATAAAATAATCAAAATTAAATTATTTGAAATAATAAATATATATCATGGTTTATGATAAATTATTTTTTTAATATTTTAGTAATGATGTTAAGTTTTAAAATTTAAAAATCTTTACAAATAATTTTACGGGTAACTACAACTAAATTTAAAAATACATAAAATTAATCTATCAGTAAGACAACATCATATCAAATCATTTAAAAGTTTTGCTCATTATATTTACATTTTCTAAAAAATCATTCAATCAATAAAAATATTCATTTGGTTGTTGACCACAACAAACAACGTTACATTCAAGAAACTGCACGTCCACCTCAGTTATGCTAAAATTAATCTTTTGCTTTTGTTTTGTGTAAATCACCAAATTAGAGAGAAAATGGATAGAAAAAGATGGATACAAATATATTAGAAACAAATGTCTAAAATGGAAGAATAATTTATGATATGAATATTGAATATCCACAGCATTTCCGAAATCTTTATTTAAAAGATGTGGGAGTAAAATAAATTACGAAAACATATGTAATCATATATATAATGAGAGAGTTTTTTATTCTCCTATTAGAGTGTCCGAGTGTCCAAACATTTTTTTTTGTCTATGGCTATTTTATTTGTTAACCAAAAGCAGCCAATTTACGTAATAAACAAACCCATTAGTTTAGAAATATGTCCTCAGCTGCCTAACTCAATCGAAAGCCCAATTACACTTTTAAGTCCAACTAAAGCTGCTCTTTCTATACCGTGTCCCTTCTTCCGTCCCCATTAAAGGCGTGATTGTGTAAGTGGTTATTGATTGGTTGCTTCATCAAAGCGCTGACTCACCACCAATCACGAAGTGGTAGTTACACTTTTACACGTGTGAACTTTTGTCTCAAAACCACTACGTTACAACTCTAACTTATGGAGAGTTATAGGGAGTGTTAAGTGGAGAAAAAATCTGATATCTTAATTTAAAATTTTAACTAAATATTAATAAATTACTTTCCAAAATTATCTATAAATACCAAAGCCACAAGTCTAATAGTTTCATTCACTTTTCTCTTTTATTCATCGAAGGTAAATTTTGATGGTTTTATAAGTCAATTTCATACTATTATAATTCTAACTTCGTAAGATTTTTGTGAGTTATATTTTTTTTTCTTATGTTTTTTTATTTATAGATGTATATGATCTATATAATATTTAAATTAATAATTTTGAGTTTTATTTTTTTTCGTACAAACGAATATTTTCCAACTCCATCTGAAGGAAAATATTTTTTCGTTGATTCGGGTTATTCTAACACGAAAGGATATCTTGCTCCATATCATCGAATTCGATATCATCCTTATCAATGGCGCACATGACAACCCACAAATGAGAATGAAATGTTTAATAAACGTCATTCTTCTTTGCGTTCTGTGATTGAACGAACTTTCGGGGTGTGGAAGGGAGAGTTTGCTATTATCAGAAATCCAGCACGATATGATCTACAAACCCAGTCGAAGATTTTTGTGGCGACTATGGCATTACATAATTTCATACGAAGATCAACAAATACTGATAAAGATTTTCAAGAGTACGAACTGAAAGGCTTGGATTGTCAGATTCAGATGATGATGAAGAAATTCAAAGGAGAGATTATATGCCTACAGGTGATGCATATATGGCGGGTCTTCGAAACAACATTACAGAGCATATGTGGAGAAATTATAGATGATAGATTTTTTTTTTTTAGTTATTTAGTTTCGTAATTTTAAAAATAATTTTTTTCTTGTTTTATTGTTATTCAGTACTTTAATTAAAAATTAGTTTTTTGTCAACATTTGTTTTATAAATATAAAATTTATCATAAGTATAACACTCTCCGCTTCCGCTCGCAGTTCCCGTTCTCACATTCCGCTCTCCGCTTCCGCTCGCAGTTCCCGTTCTCACATTCCGCTCGCCGCTTCCGCTCTCAGCTTCCACTCTCCGCTCCCGCTTCAGCTGTTGTTAGCTACTCTTTTTCTCTTCAACAGTCGCCTCTTCCACTTTCCTATGGCTACAGAATGTCAAATCTATTCACTTAATTTCACCAAGGTCTTTCACCTTTCTTCCCCAGCAAGGGTCCTAGGAAACGAAGACTTCGTGTTCTGTTTATGGGTCTCACGGAGCTGAATCTAGGAAAGTTTTATCCTCTCGGATCAATTCTCCCAAAATTTAGCATGAAAAAGGAATCATCGTCATCATACATAGTCGCTGATATCATCCCCGGAGAAGAGCTCGACGGCTCAGATGCGAGATCGACAGTTCAAAGTGAGAAGATGATCTGTGGAAGAGTGTACCTTTGTACGGGACTTCGATCTGTGGAATATAACCGGAGATGGAAGATGCTTTCTCCACGATACGCAGATTCCTTCAATCTTCGAAGAATTCGATGGTAGACGGTCGTTCCAAACTTCAATCAACCGCTCATTTATCCGGTGTCTACGACAGCCAGGGCGGTTCTCAGGTGCTAGAAAAATCAATAGAAAAATCAGTCGATCTCCTCTGAAAATTCCTATTCGATCCCCGACAACTGCAAAAAAAATTCGGTTCTTTTTACTGGGATCTTGGGTTGTGTTGTGTAGGTGGCGAATTATTGCAGAGAAAGGATGCATTTGGCTTAGACAGAGAAGATTGCATAGGAGAAACCGATTCTATGTGCCGGCGACAAGAGTCAGTAAAATAGCTTCGACGGGCGCAATTAGAAGCGTCACGACATTTCGTCGCCCTCGAACAACCATACTTTGGGAAAAAAGAGCTGTATGATCCAAAGGCCCAATAATCTACGAAAACCAGCTCAGCCCTGCTGAAAATATTACGTTTACATGGTAATACTGTACTGTGAGAATTTATTTCATCGTCTGATCAAATGGTCTTACGTTTCAAGTCCAAATCCAGACAAATATGTTTTATAATTCTGAAATAAGTTGACATACATTTGGATTGCACTAAAATTCAATATGTCTTATAGTTGTGTAATAATTTGACAGAGTGTATTGCACTATGTGCAGCTCCCATTACCACAGGAGTAGTAAGGTACGTGCCACCACACACGCTTATGTAAGACAACTGGATATATAAAGAGTTTCGTGTCAAATTGTTTAATTAGATCATCTACTACGTAGTTTACAGACTACGTTTTATTGTCCCAAAAATCATTAAAAGAAACCTACGCATCATCCTTTCGTCATGGTCTTTCTTCTTCGATAGTTATGGTTATACCATAATTTGATAACTGTTACAGAACTGCAGTTTATATTATTAACACAATATGTGCCTCTCACGTTTTTCAGTAACGTCACTGTCAGCCTGTCCTTGTGGGATGACGCTGCAGCAACATTCTTGTCGCATCTCTCAACAGATATCCACGTCTACAACCGTTAACCCAAAGCGGTTTGGAGGTAACACACCATCTAACTTTCCTTACGTCTTTACACCCCTGTCCAAAAAGAAATAACCACCTGACGTTCGCAAAAAAACTCATCGTATCAATATGGGACAGGGAATCTCTTCCTTAACTCGACTCCGGCGACAAGGTTTTTTTTCGATTCCAACTTGGAAGTAATCCAGGAATTCTCACAATGGTCAGCCACAACTTGCGTAAATGTGCACCATATGCCACTATATACCCATTAGCTATCGTATAAATAATTGTTACTCACCTTTTGGATCAAAAAAATGCAAACACACAGTACAAATTGTTTAACGTATACGTTATCACTGTAGGGCTGGGATTGAAGTAAGGCGACAAGTCTGCTAGGGCTGACACATCAAGCATGATCAAGAAGATGGAGAACATACACCTAAAAGAAATGAACGCATACATATCCCAAACCACTTAACAGGTTAGTTACTTTTCCCTACATTATGCGCTTACCTAATAGTGTAGAAAGCATATTAAGCCCAACTTATGCAAGCTACTTACTATGTCAGTCTCATGAAGCAGATTTCCTAATCAAGGCAGCCATAGAAGATGTCTTTGACAGGAACTGATATAGCTACGTCTCCTGCGCTGCATGCAACCAAAAGCTGGAGAAAAATGGGACTGCTCTCCGTTCCAATAGATGAATCACACCAAGAGCTACCGGAGTTGTCAGGTTACTCTAAGTCTCCGTATTCACTAGGATTGTCTAAACATAGCAAATAAAACCAGGAAAACCGCTTTGTGGGCCCTTCAAACATCACCATTCCACACATTCCGACACTCTTAACCATTCCAAACAAGCTCGCACATGATATTAATACCATCACCTAACACAAATCACTCTTTCTACCACAGATACATGGTGTAACTTGCTGTACGTACGTGACGAACATGACAATGCGACATTCGTGGTCTTCGACTCAGGAATGACAAAACTCATCTCAAAACCTGCAGCAACACTGACCCTAGAGGTTAGCCATTTAGTTCCTTTCAAATAAAACAAATACAGAACCTGATAGACTCTTACTCTTAAATAAGCTGGTGGGATAGATGAGGTTGAGCTGCCTCCATGCTTGAGTGCACTTGCAGGTAAGCAGTTCATCTTCCAGCTCAAGGTGAGCTCCTACAACTTCACACCTCAGCACATAACATTCACTATCACCAGGATGACCACATTGCCATTTGTAGATGGAATCAACGAGGTAAAAGTTGTTGTATGTTTTAAAAACGGTGTATATCTACAAAATAAGGATACTATGCCACACATTACTCAATTGCACACAAAATAATATATACAGAGAAAGAAAGCTGGTGTACATACATGCTTTTTAAATAGAGCATTTGAAAACTCCAAACAATAGTGGCTGTATGAACACATTCACCGAAAAATTACTTTATAGGTATCTAATAACAATTTTATTACAGGAACTCATCCTGCGATGATTGTGACGCTGAAGCCAGCGGATAAAGACATGGCTCCGGCTACAAATACAATACGAATTATTGTTCGGAGGAAATTGAATGCACTTTTTTGAAAAAAAAATAAAACAATTCGATTACTAAGAACAGCGTAAAGGTCTTTCAAATGATATGAAGACTTAGAAACACATACTTTACTGGCAAAATAACTAATTGGCTGTCACATACAAACAGACAACAAAATAGCATAACCATATTTTACATATTCATTACACCCGAAACCCAAAAACACAAAATTAGAGGGATGACAACCGTAGGTCGGCCTCCGCGCGTGCGCGGGAGTATAGTTCCTAGTCAATTAAGTGGCAATCTTAGGTTTCGACTAATGATTAAGAAAATGAATAATATAATAAATAGAAAAATGAATGAAATAAATTAAACGAAATGAATAAAGTAAATTTGGGGAATGGAGATAAATTTTTTCTGAACAAAATTTAGAGTGACTAGTGACTATAAGATAAATGTGCTCATAAAAACCAACAAAAATAAATAAATAAAAATTGAAGTACCTTTTTCGAAAATAATTTTTATAAAAGTTGTAAATATTATTAAAACAATAATTTAAATATTATCAAAATAATTTTTGTAATTATTTAATAATTAAAAACGACTTTCAACAAAAATTTCCCCATTGTTCTTTTTCAATTTTGATGAAGAAAAAAAATGTTTTATATTTCTTCTAGATTTTTTTTTTCCGGCAAATATTTCCATTAATTTCAAAGAATACAAAAACTTATATAGAACTACTATAACACACACTATTACATACATAAATGTATGTGCCATACATTGAGAAAATGCTTTCCGAAGAGTAGTCTTACTCGTTAATCAATCATATAATCGATTATTGTCCACTTTATATTTGATTTTCTTTAATATAATTTGTTTGCAACATCTTTGGCTGAACTTTTTTTGAACAAACCACATCTTTAAACCTATTGTGTCCAACTTGTAGTTCTGGAAAATAGACACATTAATACTAATTATTTTGTACCAAGGTCTTTCTAAGATAACGAGATACCTCATTGTCGTCCTTGTTGTGATGTCGTATATTATCTCTGCCAGTGATCTTTTATATTGACGAATTATCTCCAATTGATGTGTGGTCATGATGAAAGAAACAATTGTAACTCGTCTAGATAAATGAATTTAAAAAGAATGAAAAAAAAACATTTCTGAATTTTAAAATTAATTTCTTCTTAAATGGTATAAATTTTGAGAAACATCAAATTTTTCTTCATTCTTTTCGTCACTAATTAAACCCTTATATTTTATTTTTATAATGAGAATACTCTATAATATTAATAAAGAAAGAAAATTAATATTTTTAAAGAAAAAAGTAAACTAAATATTATAAAATATCTAATTCTATAATTGAGAAGTGAAAACGCACCAGATTCATTCTCACGAGGTTAATGATCAGGATACCCTTAATAAAAATTTTAATGAAAAGTCTCACATCGGTAGTTGGAGAAATAATTAACTAATATATATATGGTAAGATAAGAAGAGAATGAATATAGAAGAAGAACATAATTCTATAATTAAGAAGTGAAAACGCACCAGATTCATTCTCACGAGGTTAATGACCAGGATACTCTTAATGAAAATTTTAATGAAAAGTCTCACATCGGTAGTTGGAGAAATAATTAACTAATATATATATGGTAAGATAAGAAGAGAATGAGTATAGAAGAAGAACATAGAGAGAGAGAGCGAGAGACCGAGAGAGAGAGCGAGAGAGAGAACTCTAGCTATGACCAGAAGAGGAAGAAGAGGAAGAAGCAGAGTATGACTAGCAATGGCTGGAGAACTATAGCTACGACCAGAAGAAGAGCTAGACTAAGTAAAATAGAGGAAGAAGAGAGAAGAGAGAAGTGAGAAGTGAGAATGCATCAGATTCATTCTCACGAGGTTAATTACCAGTTTACCCTTAATGAAATTTTAATAAATTTTTTAACTCTTAATTATGTTAACTTTCCTTTAAAATCGAGCCCTCTAGGTTATGTTAATTTTCTTAAAATCGAATCCTCTAGATTATGTTAATTTTTCCTTTAAAAAATCGTTGTACGAGGTTTATGACCAGGATACCCTTAATAAAAATTTTAATGAAAAGTCTCACATCGGTAGTTGGAGAAATAATTAACTAATATATATATGGTAAGATAATAAGAGAATGAATATAGAAGAAGAACATATAGAGAGAGACCGAGAGGGGGAGGGAGGAAGAGAGAGAGAGAGAGAGAGAGAGAGAGAGAGAGAGAGAGAGAGAGAGAGAGAGAGAGAGAGAGAGAGAGAGAGAGAGAGAGAGAGAGAGAGAGAGAGAGAGAGAGAGAGAGAACTCTAGATATGACCAGAAGAGGAAGAAAAGGAAGAAGTGGAAGAGTATGAATAGCAATGGCTGGAGAACTCTAGCTACGACCAGAAGAAGAGCTAAAGTAAGTAAAATAGAGGAAGAAGAAGAAGAGAGAATTGAGAATGCCCCAGATTCATTCTCACGAGGTTAATTACCAGTTTACCCTTAATGAAATTTTAATAAAATTTTTAACCCTTAATTATGTTAAATTTCCTTTAAAATTGAGCCCTCTAGGTTATGTTAATTTTCTTAAAATCGAATCCTCTAGGTTATGTTAATTATCCTTTAAAAAAATCGTTGTATTAGGGACATAATGTCCCACATCGGTAATTGGAAAAGATCTTAGTAATATATAAGATATATTAGTCACTCCACTTATCAACTTAATATGAAAGAGGAAGAGGAAGAGAAGAAATAAATCGCTAGCTAATTATAATGCTTGTGCAATATAATGATCGGAGTTTTGGAATTACGATGGTCTACGAGAAAAAGCATAAATCGCACAAAAAAGTCAAATGAACGAATCTAAATTTCATGAATCTAAAATATTTCATAATGAAAATAAACTTTTAATTTTATTTACTCTAATAAAATATTATTAGCGGACACTCCTTTATTATAATTTACGACGTAGCTTATGAGTATGAAAAATCATATTATTTTTTTGTTTGTCTATCTGGTTCATATGTCCGGTGGGCTGATTAATTTAGTAGTTTTGAATAAAATAAAATTTGGTGAAAGAGAGAAATATGAAAGAGATGAAAAGGACAAAGAATAAAAGCTTTGGTAACGACTTTCATTTGTCCGTCTCTATGCTTTTAGTCTGTCTGTCAACGCTTTTCTAATTTGTCATTTTTCTCTCTTCCAATATTCTCTC